>OX596244.1:2250862-2850862 GCA_951394255.1 Polyploca ridens
AATCAAATAAAGAATCAGTAGCTAGAGGATAATGAATGCCTTTAGTGGCTAACAGCAGCACAGGTCCACCTTCCACTGACTGTCGGCGAAGCGACTCGGCCGCTATCGATAGCACTTTATGATTCACGGGAAGTAAAAAAAAATGTTTGTGTCGAGGCAAAAGCCGCGGGGCCCCCGACCAGTAATGGTGGCTAACGGGCTGAGCGAACGTGTCAACAACCACGCATACGTAGGTATACGGCTTTATGATATGAAAACGCCAGTAAATTATCACATTAATTAACACTAGAGATGAAGCATCATCGTATTCTCTCCTAGCCGGATTGAGTTCGCTCTGTATTGCGACAATTTTCAATTTACTGCACTTAGAAAATGACGAGCAGATTATTATCATAATATAGACGAATATAAACACTCGATTCATAGTCTAAAACCGCCTTAGCCTTTTCTGTGGCATTCAATGGACTAGTTTTTTTACGCGACACACGCTTGAGTAAGTACGCCAGTCGCCGAATAGGAACTAAAGCGCGCCATTGTAGCATCTCTAACGGGTAGTCATTTGTAACAGATTGCTGGAGCAGAGAGATTCGTAAGAAATCAAAAGTGCGCAGGTAATTTGTTCTGGTACATCCGTTATAAGATGTGAATTATTTGTGCGGTGATATTTTTTAGTCTTACCACCTAATATATTAGCCTATTGTAGCCGGATAGTGTTTAACTGATTAGTGAATCGCGCCTACTTAAGTTTCGCGAACGATAAGGATAAAACTGGTATTCTTGTTTTTTAAATGTCGTGCACGTTTGTAAATTTGGGCGTTCCTTTCGTGAGTTATGTATGACTGAGTAACCAAATTCTTTTTTAAGGGGTGCTTTTAAAGGTTTTTGTTCGGAGCCTGGCATCTATCTTCAGACGCCACTTCGTTTTTTTTATGGAGGCTCACGGATACTTCGATTGGGGACACTCATACAAACAAAAAAATACTAGGGTGTCTATGAACGTTGAGAAAAATTTTGTTTGTATAAGTGTTCCTAAAATGGCGGACGAAAAGTATACCAAAATCGGCAAACCACTTGGTTACTTGGAATCCAAAACTTGATTGACAGTAGAACTAAACACTTTCCTCCAGGATCGTCTTGAAACGTAACCACTAACTAGTCTCAAATGTAAGAAACATCCTCTTAGTAGATTTTTAATCAGTTGTAATTATTAATTCAAATAGCATTTCCGTGTGTCTCTCAATAGTCTGAGCAAGAGATAGGGACGGAACGGGCCGCCTACGCAGAACACACAGAAATAGCCGCGCGCGCGCCGCCTCTGAGTCAGCACAGACAATGGACCTGGTGTCCCCGCCTGCGACAGCTTTCGCCAATAACAAACACGTCACTGCAACTATTTCGCAACTTGTATCTATAGGCGCGTTGTTCTTCTTGGGTTCAGGCACATAGTCATCAATATCGAAAAGAAAATCTTATTGTTTTGCTGTAGTGCATAGTAAATAGATATAGGTGTCCTATCTGCCCTATTTATTGATAAAGTTTCAAGTAGACAAACAACAAACTTTTAATGAGTGTTGTAAGTTGCCTTTATCGTATACGAGCCGAAGTAATACTTGTAAATCCCTTCGTCGCAGTAAGTTAGATTCTAATCTGAGAATGACCTACTTTTGGAAATCATATTAATTATTGTGAGAATACGATCGTTTCAGATAGTGTTACTCCCATGGAAAATCACAAGGATTTAGAACGGCCTGTGATTTCAGCGCTTTCATCCATCATGGGTATTTCCACTTTGTAAGCCAATTTTCACTTAGTAAGCTTAATAACAGTCTAGAGCTAATCATCTTAAACCACTTTTTTAAATCTTTCTTTGCTTTCATATCATGTCCTTCATCATCGTCAGAGTCTTTCCATTTTCCAGCAGACTTGTAACACATCGTAGGCATGGGCGTACCCAGCTTCTGACACAGGGGGGCCATTCTGATTTTTTTAAGTCGGGTTCCCCGCTCTTGTTTTGCCTTACACACGACACGGGGACACACACCATACTTTGCGCTTCAAGCGGAACGTCCCGCTTTCAGGTTGTCTGTCCCACTGTCACCAGTGAGGGCAAAAATGTCTCGCTTTCAAAAACAGACCAAACGGTAATTTAATTTAGGTCTGTTATTTATCGGTCCGAAGAAGGTTTTTCTCTAATTAACTTCCTAGTTTACTTAAAAACTAGACCCGTTTTTTTGACACTGATTTGTTCTACATTTTAATACGAAACAACTGCTTAGACGTTAGAACAAGTCAAGTCAATTCACTAAGGCTAATATATAATACAAATAATTGGGACTGTTTTACAAAAAACTTAAACCGACTTCAAAGTACACTAAGAAGTAATCAAATCCTGATCTGATGACAATGGGACCAAACGGGAAGTGTACCCTTTCAAATAAAAAAGAATTTTCCAAATCGGTTAATAAATGACGGAGTTATGATGTAACAAACATAAAAAATAAAATAAAAAAAACATTCGAATTGAGAACCTCCTCCTTTTTTTGATGTCGGTTATCTAGGTACTTATGGGCAAAGCTATTCGATGACTTATAACGTGAAAACAAATAATTAGTTCTTAGTTTTCTATTAAAATCTCAAAACAGCACAAACCAAAATAAATGTGGTTATGTTATGCATGAATGCACCTAAATCGGACGCGCAGCGTTTTTTAAAAAGTTTACGCATAGTATAATATTATAAATTAAGAACTTTTATTGACAACAGTAGGTACGCTAGGCGTACGAAATCCAGGGGGGGCAGCTGCCCTCCCCTGGATTTCGCCATATTAGAGGAAAGTGGGTGACTCCAATCAAGATTAGCCTTTAAGGCGAGCAAGACTATCCTAGGTATCGCAGGTTGAGTCAGGACAACCACTCACTAATTTAATCTCGAAATTTCTGGATTTATTAAGACTGCAAAGAAAGCATTTACAAGAATATACATACATAAGGGGACAAAATACGGGTTCGTGGGCGACAAAGTCACCTGTTATTTAATGTGATGCCTGAAATTTGCCTTGAAATGACAAACAGTTAATTTTCGTGAATGCATCGCAACTCTCGCCATCGACGGGGAGTCCATCCTCACATTTTGAAACCAGAATTGTTTCGAACTGTGCGGGCTCAAAGGAGCTTTCTTCCGCGGACGGTCAGATTGTGGAATGAGCTCCCCGCCGTGGTTTTCCCAATGGAGTACAGCATGGGGTTCTTCAAAAAGGGCGTGAAGAGATTCCTTCAGGGTCGGCAACGCGCGAGTGATGCCCCTGGTGTTGCAAGCGTCCATAGGCTACGGTAACTGCTTACCATCAGGCGGGCCGTATGCTTGTTTGCCACCTTAGTGGTATAAAAAAAAAATGCATGTAGGTACGAGTACCAATTTACTAAATCCTTACATATGAAAGTGGCGTTTTATATATTTTTTTCTATTTATTTGTTCTAATAAAATATACAGATTGTTTCTTCACCTTAAACCAGTGCTGGTTTGTCTGGGAGTTGCAGTTCCTCAAATAGTTATACAAAAATGAAAATGAAATAAATTAACTGACAAAAAGTAATTAAATATTAAAGTATATAAATGTAGGTAGTTTACAAAAATTACCTCGAACTGTGTTAGTTCGAAGTAATTTTTGCAAACCACCTTACGTTTTACAAATTTCTCTGCGCAGCAATGACTCGCGTAAGTATATGGAAAAGGCAAAAAGATTTATTTTTATAAAAACTATTATTTAATCAATCAAATGGTACTATGGTTATCTGCTGAACGACTTAACCAATTTTTTTATAATTCCCGACAATGTGGTAATATTTTCGGAGAATGATCGGGTATTGATGGGTGTCGAAGATATTCCAATTCAATGATTCCAATCGAAGTCCTCTAATTAAGCGACCGTCTATTGTACAGTGTGTGGTCTAGAATTGTCTTGAAGCAGCAATGAGCTAGAGCAAATAGAACAATAGACCAGTCTCGGTTGTTTTGCGTCTTTTCCATCATGGTTTACAATTGCTGATAATACAGATCTGCCGTAATCATCGGCGTGATTCATCTTTCGGGGGTGATTTGGCCGGTGCTTCTGGGTAATCTGGGTTCAACTATAGTGATGAGCGTTTCCTATTATAGTACAGGATCCATTTTTCATCACAAGTAAACGATACGATTCAAAATCCCTTCGTTGTTGTGTCTGACGGTTGAGTAATGTAACGCAGCGCTCGACGCGTGTTTGTTGGTGTGCTTCACTCAATTAATGCGGTACCAATTTTCGAGCGTTTACAAGTTTCCAATTTGTTTCAAGTGATTTTTTTTTGCGATGCTTTTCGCTATCTTAGACGTGATTTGCGATTGATCAACTTCCACTAGGGTCTCCGGTCGTCCACGGGGTTTGTTGTGTAGGTCAAAAATTCCTGAACGAAAACGTTGGCACCAAAAACGTACGTTCCTGAAGCGCGTTCAATCGTACAAACTCATCAGCTTTATAATAATAGCATAGATCTAACATCAAGGGTAATAAGTATAATAGCTAAAAGCTAGATATTGAAACATTGTCAACAATCGAATTAAATTCCTACTACAAATGTGATTAAATAAGGAATACATGGTAAGATTCCTAAACACATAAACAATAAGGAAAAGGATAATATAATACATTAAAACATTGTAATTAATATAATAATATAGGTTTAATTTATCTTAAGGCAAAGCAATTTGTTAGCGTGTCCTTGATTTTGACGAAGCAGGTAAGTTCAAGATTCACATTCTTCTGCGTAGTCACAGAAACGTTGGAATGAAGATTCAATAAACAAAGACCGGTCCTACTGAAGTCACAACACATTTATATGGAAATTTTGAGACGAGCCGACTTGTGGTGTCCAAAGTTTAATAACTCTAGTGGAGCATCTAAAACCAGTCCTCGTCCAGACTTATGAGATGCCGAAAAAATATTTGGGAAAATCATACTGCGTTCTCGGTGTGCTATAAACTAGTGAGTAAATTAACATCAGCGAAAGAATTACAATTCGCATTCATTAGATCAGTTTTATATCTGGACACAAGTGTTCCTGAAAAGCGTCGTCCCGAATTATCTCCGGTCCATTTCAAGATGGCGTATCGAGCAGCCATTTCAGCTCACCAAAGTGCGGTTACTCAAATATTTCTCGAGTCGAGTGCTTGGCAAACACGTCTAGTGCCACATACTAATGCGATGCTAATCATTACGCCGGACACATATTAATTTCAGTACGGCACTTTAGCTCGGCGGCCGTGCGACAAAGGCCACCAATCAGTAACGGTCTAGGTATTGAACAAAAGGAAACCAGTGTAGCGGGCCTGCATGCCCCATGGCGAAGTTTTGCATCGCTTTGTGGTGTGAGCTCCATTTCTTTGTGCCATTGCAACGGTGCACGTTGCAATTTCACAGGACAAAATTGAGACCCGAATATTTAAAAAAAATTACATTGTCATATCTAATTTAACTTAACTGGATAACGCTATAATTATTTCTATAATAAATAACATTTGAATGACGTTGGCCGACGTATGCGCAATTAGAGACTATCAGAAAAACATTGCGAGCCGGCAAGGCGTCACGCGAGCCAAGATTAGCTATATGCACGTAGAGGTAGGTATAGAGAACTGTTTCTAGTGAACTAGAAAATATTCCTAAAGGACCAACAAACTGACATTTTTCTTTCGCTGTTTTGAGATCATCTAAAGAAAAAGGTGTTAAGTTGTAATTAACTTATTTATTTATATCTGTAGTTGAACTACTACAAACATGTATTTATTATGGTCTACAGTTTCATTTGTGACAACAGTATTTTATTTTGGTTTTTCGTAGGATTAACGTAATGAATGCCAACTGGAACGAGCCGGGTATATTTTTGCTTTGAGCATCGAACATACTCGTCTAGCTGCATTCCCAACCGCTACTACAGTACGCGGACCAAGTTTTATCATAAGTATTTAACGCGCATGGCTAGTACCATTGGTTTACATCAGACTAATAGTCCACGTAGCATTAAATATTTTCAAGCTTAATAACTAGCAAAATCGCAGGTGTAAGAAATATGTGTTACGTGTGCTTTGTAAGAAATACGTCAAAGGATTAATTCAGAATGCCAATATGAAAATACCATAGGCGCATAGATTGAAGATTGTTAATTGCCAGAAATATAGTATTACGGATACTTACGGAAAAACATCGAAAAGTATTATCTTTTGTCACAATGGCATGAAAGTATTACCATTACGACAGAACATTTAAATCAATAGTTAACAAGTCATTAAAGATCATTGTATTAATTACTTCGTATTATTTAATCGAAATTATGAGAATTACATGTCATCCTTAATTACATTTTATTGTACAGTCAAAGACAAAGATGTATACACGTATCATTATTATAAAGATGAGATCATTAAAAGACCCACGAAGTACTCATCCAAATGCAAAAAAATATGTAAACAATATAGAAAACATAAACATGTACTTACGACTCGAGCATTAATTTGTATGATAAATCGTAAAAATATGTATTCTATATAAGATTCTATATCCGAAATTTTAACGCGTTGAAAGAAATAAAACTCTACAGTTGGTGGCTAAATCCTTTTCTCGTGTTAATTGGGTTTGTATCGCTTGGCAATATTGTATTGTTCGAAATGTCGGTTTGTGCGATTAAAGTGTTCAGTAATTACAACAATCTAAAACGAAACAAGTCACCTATATCATCACTATTCTTTTGAACTTAGCCTTCAAAATCCCCGTCACACTTCTCACTTTTATTCTTAATCTTTCACTAGCTTTACCTCTCTAGGACCCTCAGACTATAAGGCGGGCCCAGACTTTACTCTTTTAATCACACTCAACTTTATAACTGCGGAAGTAGCTATGCCATCATTTTAAAAATCAGTAGTCAGGCAGTATTCTGAATTACCTGAAACTTTTAATTATACTAGGTTAATTCAGCTACTTTCAAGCGATAAAAATGCTAAAGCTTTGCAGGCCATACAAATAATGAATTGAACTGCAGGCAATTCATCCAACCAATATTATAAATGCACAACAGATTACAGCAAATTCTTTTATCCCAAAAAAGTATTTGATCACTTAGAAGCGCGGGAGATACTGTTATAGCTACAAGAATATTGAGGAAACTAGACGCGAATGGAGAATACTATTCGCGTTGTCCACTAACCTCACTCGACTCTCAGATTGCAGTATAGTTATGCAGTAATGAACTAGTCCGTAGTATAGGTACGTAAGTGCATATTTTGAGTAGGAAATGGTACCGCAAAATAAATTGGCGCCTGTTCCTGCATGAGAGCGTCGTTGAGTAATCGTTGAACTACTATTGCATTTTTGTATGAATTGATTGTGAGGCTAAACTTTGATTCATTCTTGCATATCTTTAAATCTTTCAATATTAAAAGTGCCTATTTTTTTTAAGTATGGATGAACATGTTCACTAAAGCTAGTGTAGTTAAAGCACGGAGCAGTTTCTTCCGTCTATAATACGGTATGATTTATTTTAAAAGAATCTTACATCATGTGTTTTGAATGACTTGCCTACGAATACGAATATGGGCAGTGTTCCTATCACGCATGCAATACTAACATACATTTATGTATGTCAATTTATAATGATAAGTGTTCGGGTGCAAGGTTGCGGTGGTATTAAAAATGTGATTTGTTATGTAAAAGTTTATTCGAAGTTTTAGTAATACAATGTTTAATGTAAGTATCAACGAAAATGTGTTATGAATGCTCCCGTTTTTTACGACCGACATAAGGTCATCGCCCACTATGTCAGCACTGCTCCATCGCAGCAACGGCCCGGCACCGCCTCAACTCAATCCAACCACTAGCTGCCAGCGCGCCACCTGCGAGGTGGCAGCTCGCGGGCGGCTCGGTGCCGGTGAAATTGGTGGCGCGGCTATGGTAAGATACCGCTTGCTGGCGTCACGCAGCAAGAGAGCGGACCGCCCGCTGGAAGCGTGTGCTCAGCAGGACTAGTGGCTTGTAGCGGAAAGCGCGCTTGCCGCGAGGCGTCCCCTATTTTATCTAGTCGTCACGCGAGCCAAGATTAGCTATATGCACGTAGAGGTAGGTATAGAGAACTGTTTCTAGTGAACTAGAAAATATTCCTAAAGGACCAACAAACTGACATTTTTCTTTCGCTGTTTTGAGATCATCTAAAGAAAAAGGTGTTAAGTTGTAATTAACTTATTTATTTATATCTGTAGTTGAACTACTACAAACATGTATTTATTATGGTCTACAGTTTCATTTGTGACAACAGTATTTTATTTTGGTTTTTCGTAGGATTAACGTAATGAATGCCAACTGGAACGAGCCGGGTATATTTTTGCTTTGAGCATCGAACATACTCGTCTAGCTGCATTCCCAACCGCTACTACAGTACGCGGACCAAGTTTTATCATAAGTATTTAACGCGCATGGCTAGTACCATTGGTTTACATCAGACTAATAGTCCACGTAGCATTAAATATTTTCAAGCTTAATAACTAGCAAAATCGCAGGTGTAAGAAATATGTGTTACGTGTGCTTTGTAAGAAATACGTCAAAGGATTAATTCAGAATGCCAATATGAAAATACCATAGGCGCATAGATTGAAGATTGTTAATTGCCAGAAATATAGTATTACGGATACTTACGGAAAAACATCGAAAAGTATTATCTTTTGTCACAATGGCATGAAAGTATTACCATTACGACAGAACATTTAAATCAATAGTTAACAAGTCATTAAAGATCATTGTATTAATTTGAAGTTTTAGTAATACAATGTTTAATGTAAGTATCAACGAAAATGTGTTATGAATGCTCCCGTTTTTTACGACCGACATAAGGTCATCGCCCACTATGTCAGCACTGCTCCATCGCAGCAACGGCCCGGCACCGCCTCAACTCAATCCAACCACTAGCTGCCAGCGCGCCACCTGCGAGGTGGCAGCTCGCGGGCGGCTCGGTGCCGGTGAAATTGGTGGCGCGGCTATGGTAAGATACCGCTTGCTGGCGTCACGCAGCAAGAGAGCGGACCGCCCGCTGGAAGCGTGTGCTCAGCAGGACTAGTGGCTTGTAGCGGAAAGCGCGCTTGCCGCGAGGCGTCCCCTATTTTATCTAGTCATTGTAAAATTTACTTTAACGCATACGATTTAAAGGCCTCACTTGCATGACAAGGTAAATGCCGAGGCGTAGCCGTGCTGTTACAGTGAGCGATGACCCTAATAAAGCACTGAAGTACAAAGTATCGATTCTAAGGTTAATAAAAATAACTTCTCAGCAGATGATTTTCTAAATTAAGTGATAAAATAATTCAAGAAAACTAGCTTTCGCCCCGGGATTTCACCCTTATTAGAGTTCATGAACGTCAAGCAACCTCACGCGTAAGTATATTTAAAAATCTATAAAACTTGACGTCAACATTTGCTTTGTAGATGTTTGTTTACATGTTTTGTTTACTACGTGTTATGTATTATGATAACGACTTCATATCATAAGTCAATCGGCCAGTCCACCCAAGACACTTCTACACATATTTTTGTATATATGTATATTTGTTTGTGCGCGTATCATGCGGAATTCTCTAGACGGATGGAGGCAACTTGTTACTCATTCATAACTATACTTTCAGCACGGTTGTCAACAGTTTTATCTACGGAATGGCTGAATGGATCGAATTAAACTTTCACTGTTGAACGAATAATTAGTTGTACATATACTTATACATACCTCAGAGTATATAAATACTACTACATACTAACTGTGACGATGGGTAAAACCTTCCATTGCAAGCCGATCCATCGATCGACTACCAAATTAGGTGATAATTTCGGGTATTATACTGCACAGTGCGTGAAGTTGGCAAACGTAGTGCAGTGCTAAATAGTATCATCATCATCATCAGCCTATAATGTCCCAATGCCGAGCACAGGCCTCCTTTCACAAATGAGGGTGAAAGGGAATGGGCAATACTCCACCACGCGTGCCCACTGCGGATCGGTGGAGGTAGGCTAGTGGTCAACCTACTGTTGGAATTGTTCAAGCCGCCTAGGACGCATCCAACTAGCATAACCGGGACCAACGGCTTTACCTGCCGTCCAAAGCACGGAAACGCTCGATTTTAAATACCACTAGGCGGTCATCCATCCAGGTACCGACCACGATGGTGGTAGCTTAACTCCTTAAGAACGGCTAATCATGCTACACCACGAGCGCTTCTAAATAATATACATAGGTATTTTATAAGGCTGGTTTCTCTGACTTGAATTTTAAGACGACATCAGTCGTACTTATTCAATAGGTAGGTAATTATATAGAAATATACTGACTACTGTTTAATCAATCACGCCGGGGACCTGCCGGCATCAAGCTTGTATTTATTATTATCAGTTATAGATAAACGCTGTTTGGATAATCTTAGGCAATCAATATCACACAAGTTTGAGTTCAAATGTTCAGTTCTAATGAACTTGAGGGTCTGATGAAGAACTTAAATATCCAATGAATAGGCAAACCTCAAAATTGTGAATTATCGGGTCTGATAATTTCCAAAATATGCTGTCAAAAATTCCCCTCGCGGTGGACTTCTGCCCTTGTTAGGGGGAGGGGCACCCTAGTGTTCCCAGCAGTACCTACTACTGTTCCGAATCGTCGGTTCATATACTTCGTTCTGCAAGAACTGCTTTTGCTTGTGGTATTGTAATACAGGTGCTGGTCACGTAAGCGCAAATTTGATTGTGAACTGCCCCAAGACCCAACTAAGTAATTAAACATTTCTTAAAAAGTTTTTAACAGCTAAATTGTTTTTTTATAAATACTTTATAATAATGTGATTTTTGACAATCACTCAATTACTTGTGGGTTCTTCACATGGCAGATGGTTTATACTAACCCCGTTATTCATAATCGCTTTTTAACTAAATCTGTGTAATAGTGTGCCCCGTCTCACTCTTTCGATCACCAAATGTCACCTGTCAGATAAAGACTTCGGAATTTTAGCTAATCAACGTTTGATAACTTTGTCATGAATATGTTTCAGATATTTACTCAGTTCTTTCCATAATTATTGTTTTTAAATGCAGTTTAATATTTTGAGCACTTGTTTGAATATGTGGGAAGTACAATTCTAATAATCATAGAAAGCTTTTATCCATATTAAACTTCTCAAATAAAACTAACTATCTAGCTTAAAATATCATTTGTCAACATATGAACTTATCTTTGAGTATGGTTTTTAAAAAAGTCAAAATTTTGCATCGTATAGCCAATATATGAAGATTCATTGTTCTACCATTAGTTGTTAGAGACAAAAGATCTTAAAGGTTAGCAAAGATCCATCAGTAAGTATATTCAAATCAAATCATCATCTATTGTAATCATGTGTAGGTACAGAGAATGTTCAAAAATAATATTGAGTGGTCACACGAGCCATCATATATAATAGGCATGCAAAAATTTAAAAATACCACTATAAATTATTAATTATTATATAATTATTATTATTAATAATATTATTAATTATTATTATAATTATTTATTATTTATTCTGAGGTAATATTTATTTAAGGAATATTTTTTTGTTTCTTGTATATAATCTTTCGGTTCATCGTAAAGAAACGCTTACAGCCGTATAAATTAAAAAAAAAATTCTTCAGGCTTCTGATAAGATTCTTAAAAAAGCACTTTACATATCAGAGGACAGACAGAGGTAACGAATTTCGAACACTCCTGTCATACTGGGCATCTGTCTACGTGACGAAATCCATGCACACGCATTTCATATTCAACGGTGCATCGGTTTGGGCATTGCGAGATGATTACCCAAAAAAGGACAACACTTTTAAATGACATCATTTTATTTAGGTACAGTCAAGTACAAAAAATATGAATATATACTACTCGTACAAAGCCTCAAAAAATTTGCCCTTGATCATAGATATGAAACAAGTAGGTCACTGTTTAACAGTTAAGTAAACATAAGTAAATTTTTGAAACGAACAACCCATCAATGGCGCCATGTCCTTCTGAATTTGATTTCACAGAACTTAAATATTTATGTGTGCCGTCCGATGACTTATGAAACAGTGGACCATCAGATTGTTGTGTTGTATACATTGATTTATTTATGTCCAGATCGACTGTCACCTTACAAGACTATATGAAACATGTAAACTTTGCTTACGCTCGCGCTGCGTCATTCTGCTTGGCCTAGGAAACTACATTATCCCCGAGTATTATGGGCTACTTTATATTCTGGAAACGCGGGTGAAACCACGGGGACAGCTAGTATAACAATATGCCAGGTGTACACACACACACACATAAGAATACACTTAAATAAATAACTATTAATCCAACACTATTAAACTTATATGTAATAATAGTACATTATGATACATGTGTGCAAGAGCGCGATAAGGAAGCCGACACTGTAATGATCAATGCACACGCGTGTCTTACCACGTTTTTCAACACACTTGTGAGGAAAAATACAGACTTGTATTTTTTAATTAGATTTTCTGATAATTTACAATGAAAACCCCAACAAATATGGCGCGAAGTATTTTTTTTTACAGCGATTCTCTTTCAATCTTTTTTACCCGTTTAAATTGAGAATGCTTAGTCTACGCACATATCAATTGCATTGAGATACAAGCACTAGTGCGTAATGAGCTGCATTAAGATACTAAAAACGGTGCAATAAATGTCCCTTTACGAGCAAGTGTGTTGAAAAATAAATTATCGTGACATGAAACAACACTGCACAAAGAAACTGAAAGCACTGAAAAGAAAGAAAGACAGGAAATGAGAAAGGTTACAGCGTGTAATGGTGTAAAATAATAAAAGTATTAAAAGTTCTTTCATAGAAACCATCCATATATCTGAAATTATCAAGAAGTATAAAAATACATTGAAGTAGATTTATTTACAGTTGTTTAGTTAATAATATTACTTGATATATTCGAGCGAGACGCAAGTATTGCTTTGCACAGTAGAAGCCCAGCAGCAATAACAAATGTGTTCTATAAGGTGCAGCTTAGTTCACAAGAATATAGTACAGTAATATTAAGGTACACTGACAATAGTATATTGCAATGGATCTGGCTGGTAAGTAGGTTATTACAAACGAGTAGACGTTTGTAAGTCCCGAGATGTATGCGAAGGTTTATAAGAGTCACGAGTTTGTAAAAGTTTTAATACCTGGGTATCACACGACACATTTAAACGAATTTGTTAGAAAACAGGAAGTACATTCACTTTTCAACATACAAAGCCGACAAAATGTTATTCCCTTTTCATAAAACTTCGTTCTAGTAAACTTTTAAATTGGCTTTGTAGAAATAAAACAAAACTGTAAAGAATTCGCAATGCGTGCGGTTAATTTAACTCGCAAGCCATATTTACTGCCATTTGTAAGTGCACATTTCGAGCAATCGTATTGAACACACAATTTATCGATCCATAATAATTACGGTTCTATATGGAACTTTGAATTTAAAACTGGCGGCGACTTTAAAGCCTTCGTCTGTTTGTGGCAGCGTAGTTACGGACAGAGCAATTTCAGTAGTTTTCAATGTGGTTTTTAGTTGCAAAGTTTAAATGACACCTGTCTAGTGGTTTTACTCGTCGGAACCATCATTGTTATTTTAGTTCACCAGTTTAGGACTTTTTAATCACTTCTGTACGACATTTTAGTTTTGTGAAAACAAAAATATATTTGGATTATTTTCTCAATTTATCGCTGAGTGTGTAACGTGATATCGAGTATCGACATTATCTTAAACTTTGGATTTTATTTGTATGATACAAATAATAAAATGTAGGTATCTGTCGTTGCTTTTAAAAACACCGTGTTGTGTATGGGTACACATTTACATCGACATCGATGAGATATGCGTGAAAGAGGCAGCGTGCGAGAAAGGGACAGGCAATTCGAGCGTGGGAACACTCCTCAATATACCAATATGAAGTGACTTGACTACATTGAGCCTGAGGCAATTCAGTCAGCCAACAAGTTGTCGGAAAAATGTTGACCGATGGCGAGTACATCGTCATGGCTCTCTAAAGGCTTGCAAATTTAACGAAACATTGGCCCTGATTCTGTTGTTCACAACTAAACTAATTTTAATGTCACTATGTCTCTTTCTAACAAAGAACATAAGAAAAGGATGTAAGAAATTTAGTCCTGTCAAATTAGTCCAATGCTTGTTTTCAATATAATTTTAGTCGCCATCTATCGCAGTTACGCCTAAATACACGCAAAATAAGATGGCAAAGATTAATTTGACAACTTAAAATATGTCCTATCCTTTTTCAATAATGTTCGTAAGAAAGAGATGAGATGTGACTAAAATTAGTTTAGTGCGATTTACAACAGAATCGGCACCACTATGAGGAAATATAAAAAAGAATAACCGCCTTCAAAGTACACTAAAAAGTATGAAATTATGAGTTTACTTTTTTTATGAAAAGGTTTTGTTTTTTAAATTTAAAGTGCGTTTTCAATATCTCCCAAAATTTGTCAGTGACCGAGGATAATTATTGATACATTGGCGACAATATTGATGTTGCAATCGCGATGTTTCTGCACTTTTCCGTTGATGAATTCCAACATATCTTTAAAGACCATGGTCGAATCATGATACAATTTATATAGGACCACTGTGGGATCTACTGTAATACAAACCGGAATCAATAGAATCCGCTAGTCGCTTTTATAGGATAAAATTAATAGAAGTCCGCCAAATGTATTTTTAAAGCATTGCATACAATACCATTTTAATTGTGATATTTGCAATGTGACATGCAGGTATTGAAACGTGGTAGTAAGGGTTCAATGTAATCATTGGAAAGCAATAAAAACAATCTTAGCAGTGGACATCACGGGCGTGCGGGCGACGATGCGTCCATAAAAAAACAAGACCACAATATCGTTTATAAACTAGTCTTGAAAACAACACGAAGGGCCATTCACATCAGAGGCTGCATGTATTGATTTGGTATAACAGCAAACCAATTTATTCGTTTGATTTCATGTCAATCTTTCGAACATAAAAAATGGTGAGCAACGAATATTGTGAAGCCATTTGTTCAGGGGTATAAAAATGCTGTATTTTAATTATTTTAGAAAAAAGAGGACGTTCCCAATATTTTTTATAGGGTTCGGTCAGTGCTCAGCCAGATATGAACCGATTTTAAAGATTTATTTTCATGGCAAACGCTTTTTCCGCGCAAACACGTGCTGCTATTCTTTTGGTGGCTTTAAAGTTTCTCCATCGCTTTTTTATGCTTTTTAGTGCAAATCCATTTTGCAACCTGTTTTATGTTTATTATTTAAATTCACATCGATACTTTAAAATACTTGCATTTATCAATTCTACTGTACCCGTGGGAACTTGGGAAGAAGCCAAGAATACTTCGGAGGTTGTAGCAACCTCAAAGATTTGTTAAAACATGTACGTAAGCACAGTAGTAAAATACAGATTTGCTAATCATTAAACTATCTGGGAAACCCCGTATTCAGGTGCTAATATAGAAAACTTAGCTAGTAAATTGGGATAGGCCGCTTTCGCAGTTTTTTTACACATGGCTTTCGCAGGTTTTTTTACAACAGGCAGGATGGTTTACACAGCTATTTCCAGTGTTATTTCCTACAGCTTACTACTATGGGGCTCAGTTGCAGATCTCGATGCTATTATTATATAGAAAATAGGGCAATTTGTGCAAGTTATTGTTTGGGTCCTCGCCAATTCTTAAGAAATGAGTTTAAGCTATTTAAGATATATAATTTAAGATAATTTACTTCAGATTAAAAAAACCGATAGAAATTAATACGTAATATATATTTTATCGTCAAATACAAGAATCAAATCGTGACTATGTTCAGTCTAGTCAAAGTAAATAAGTCTTCTCGGGAATTGAGTTTGTTATAGTAAAATCCTACATGAAGTAAATTAAAATTCAAAATTGTTTATTCAATATAGGCCCTAATAAGGCACTTACTTAACTAAAACATCGTGTAATAAATTCAAAGAAATGGAGGTTAATAATAAATAAGCTTACTATAAGGTAATTATGTAAATTGTAGAAGCTTCTCTCTGTACTTGCTCTCTGACAATTGTATTAATAAGTAAATGTATATTTGGACTAAAATTGTATTTCATAAATTCAAAAGAAAGATCCTCAAAAATTGCCTTGCTGACTGAATAGCAGTTACTGGAGTATTTTTTCATATATAGCTGTTCAAATTCATATTCATTAATGTGGAATGATGATCATGATTTGGGACGCTCGTCCAAATGTGAGCCAACGGGTCAAGTGTGTTAAGAACCGGTGGTAAATTCAATTGTATCTTTAATAAGTGCCATATCAAGGCCTAAGCTGAATAAATGAGTTCTGAGAAACAAACAGGTGGAAAGCTATCGATATTTCTAGAAGAAATATCCGAAACGGAATCCAGTTACCGATCTACCTACTCGTAGGTAAAAACTCGCAATTTTTTTAAGCGTATACAATAAAAATATTTTGTTTGAATGATTTGTATGCCATATTTAAGTAATATAACACAACCTCCGTGAATATTACGACGGGATTGCAAAACCACAACTATTGGACTTATTCAAATATTATTGAAACAATTATGTATGCAAATTTCTTATGAATTCCTATCTTGATGAATGCGTCTACAGAAAGAGCAACTGGATTTTCGTTCCAAGATATGTAATTTGTGCATTCGGCATTGGCTCAAGAGGCGAAGAGATCAATTTCTGGTTCTGCGAAACGATTTAATAATTGTTCGAAAACTGATAACATAGTGTCGGGCGGGATTAACCCTTCGAGACTCTTCATCCGCTTCATAATTTTCTTTTGAATTAATATAAGAGGCAAAGAGCCAGATATTTCTCACTTCGAACTATTGCCTTCGTCGAGTAAGATCGTTTGAATGTGAGAATTGAATTCCACTCATGCGATTTACACAGATGATAGCCGTTGGATTATCCACTCGTAGTAAAACGGAACAATTCGATTTATTGTTTGCAAAATTCTTTAGACCCAAGAAAACAGCTAATAACTCCAAATACTATCCCCCTTACTCATAATAAAGTTATCAAACGTTGATTAGCTAAAATTCGGAAGTCTTTATCTGACATGTGACATTTGGTGATCGAAAGAGTGAGACGGGGCACACTATTACACTGATTTAGTTAAAAAGCGATTATGAAACAAGGGGTATGTTTATATGTAATTTAAGTTCACTTTTTTTTTTCAGTTCCGTCAGCTCTTTCGTTGCAATAAGTATACAGTTACCCAATAGGTAATTACCAAACGTGAAGCGTTCGTATACATTTCCGAGACAAAGTTAGCTGTTTTCAGTGAGTTGATGGTTTTTTTCGCTTTGTGTTTCCACTAGTTCAAGTTATCTAGAATTTGATTTGTCCTTCTAAATCAGAAAATCTTTGTATAGCTAGAAATGTGAGTCTCTTTAGAATTTTTGTATACAGTCAACCATATTTAGCTGGTGGGCAAGTATCTACTAAGACTCCAATGAATTCTCTCATTGTACATTTTGGCAAACGTGAGAATTTCTCAACTAAGTAATAGTGATAAGTGAAGACAGGTTAAAGAAATCTTTTGGTTTGTAGGGTCGAACCTTAATCCTAGAAACGTCTACAACGGGAAGTTTTTTCGTAGTTTAGTATGAAACCAAGGCATTCTAAGAGGCTTATAGTAGCTATAACATTTATAAGGCACAGTCAAGATAATCATCCCATATGCAAAGCATGTCGTCCAAATAGGTAGCGTAAATGTGAAATAACTTCCTATTGAAAGGCCATATGGTTTAAATTCGTAAGTTCTCATCTCCAACATGGAATCTTAAAAATTTACGGTCCGATTCAAGAATTGGTTAAGGGAAATAAGCTTCTTGTAAATCTTAAACCATTGACGGTCATATTGCCCCGCATAGTGGAGCCAAAGTTAACCAAAAACACCTAGTAATCATGGCTGAGCACAACAATTGGTTTTAATCAATTAAGAGACATTCTGGTCTTTATTAAGATATAAGTAATCGCGTTAAACGAAGACCAGGAGAACGGTATGAATGAACAAATAGCGAAGGACTCAGTTTTAATGGCGGCTCTGCTCAAGTGTAGGGAGGAAACTGCAAAATCAACCTTCCGAACCGTGCATTAGAGTATTAGAGTTTGACTATTCATAAGTGCCTGTGAAGGCCTATTTGAATGAATAAATTATTTCATTTCATTTTATTTCATTTCACTGCTGCAGCCATAAATGCTCAGAGACACATCAATTACATTCTGGAATCTCACATTCTTCCTTTTGTCCACAGAATTAACCGTAACACCATTATATTCCATAAGTAATGCTCGGGCACACAAGGTGAGAGGATTGTTCAGCTAACATCCCTGGTGCTGTCCTGATAGAGGATCTCTGGCACCAGATAAAAAAATAATGATAGAAACCAGATAAATATTGAACATACCACATGTAAGAGGAATGGCTGAAAATTCCACTAATGATATCAAAAACTGAGAATTCTTTGCCAAGCAGCTAAACCTGAAGCTGATCTTAATTTTAACCAATTTCAAAAAAAGGAGTAGGTTCTCAATTGTTATGTTAGTTCCCTCAGAACTCCGTCATTTATAAACCGATTTGGAAAATTCTTTTTTTGTTTGGAAGGGTACACTTCCCGTTTGGTCCCGTTGTCATCAGGTCAGGATTTTCTTACTTTTTAATACACTTTGAAGTCGGTTTAAGTTTAAAACAGTTTTTGTATTCTAAAAACTCTTTTGTTAAAAGCATTCATTTAAGTGAATTTTTGATACTATTTCTTTTCCTATTAAAGTAGAACCAGTCAATATGGTCCCATCCTGCAATAGCGATCAGCTATATGTTATTGAAAAGTTCTTTTCATATAGTGTAATTGATAGTACCTATGGCTCTCTGTGGTCGTTTCTTCATGGCTGAAGATCGTGATCACCCGACGTCTTTGATAGAGCGTGGACGGCTTGCCTCCAGCGACTTCTATCTATTGGTGGCCAACTGGACCACGTCGTAAAATTTGGCGCCTTTTTCCCGTAGTTGATCCGTCCATCGAGTAGGGGACCTTCCGCGTGATATCCTGCCCTCGACGTTTCCAACAATGACCAACTTTTCCAGACTTTCATCACCGCGTCTCGTTATGTGGCCAAAGTAGGAGAGTATACGACGGTGACAAATAGTGGATAGTCTATCTTTCACTTGTAGCTGCGTAATACCTTTGTGCTACCTATGGCAGCTAAGCTCAAAACGTTGTGAACAAAATATTATGAGTACTTTTGTACTTTTTATCAGCTATACCTATATATAGCAGACTTCTGCATGTTGTCCTTTATTTTTAATAAAACAAGCTTATTAATCCATTTTACCTAAATAATAATGTCTCTTTTCGTTCGAATGTTCCCAACTACCCTGCTGGATTTTAAAGCTCGCGAGAGTTTGTTTAAACGAAGTCTTCATTTCACTATACAAATAATCAAGGACGAAATGGCGACGGCCTTTAAGACTGATGCAAGTTGCAATATATTTAAAAAATGCTCACAGAATTCTAGGATGGGATGATTGCAAGGCGGTTGACCTTGCTTGGTGTTTACATTGGCGCGCATCGGTCGCGGGCGCGTCAGGGCCGCTCGTTGCACCGCGCGTTGGGCTTGGGACACAAACAACCTACATACATACATAGCTACACTATACAGATGGTAGCGTGGTTCTGTTCTATCTACAGTGGTTCGAGTATGCAGGACGCCACTCGACCGTGTCCGGTTAGGCGCGTTGCGTTCCGATACATGGATGGCACTGAACTCTAAGCACGCCCATTGTCGACCCTAAACGCTCGTTTAAAACTCCGCTATACTCTTTCACATCAGAAGGTACCTACTTAACTATCCCGAAGATGAAAATGAAGACTTTTCGTTTGAAATCAAAGTTAATTTATATTTCTATCATACCAATATTTTAAAGGTCTTCACGACTACTTGGAGTTAAATTGCTTTTCGAATACCCGGAAACTGCGAAGTAAATTAAATGGATGCAATCTCCGTAGTTTCTTGTCAGGAATATTTTCATTTATCCACGCAAGTTATCCTCGTTCACTTCAATTTTGCTTGCAGCTTGAAAATATGAGCCGTAATTATTTATGATCGTAATAAAACTTGTTGTAGAAGCGCCGGCAGCTTTTTAATCGAATGCTCCAGTCAACTAAAAAGACAAATTCCATGTCCCAACTAAATCAACCACTCTATTCAACGACATACTACGTGACATACCAATGTAAGCTTAACTAGCTTTTTCATTTCATAAATCATTTGGTAGCCTACGTGGTTTGGTTTTACGTTACAAAGCAATACAGGATGTTGTTTTGGTCGGCGACAAGCGACCCAGGAGCGGTAGTACAAAATATATATTCCCCAAAAATGGACTTAATTCCATTAAATACTGTAAATATGTTGAGAAATACCTTATTCAATTTGAAATAAAATTACCGCAAAGTATGGTTACTAGGCACGTGCACAGACTAGAGCTAGGCGCAAGCCGCCATCGCCCACCCCTTTACTCCCTCATACTCCCGTTGAGTATTATGTCTACACTTTAGCTTATTACATGATTTGCAAAATTTTAATTTTTTAATTTTTATTATTAAAAAAAATAAAGTATTTTTTTAATATTTTTTTTAGCACCAGTATCATTTGTATTATCGACCCTGAGTCGCTCGTCGCTGACCAAAACAACGACCTGTATAATAATTTCATCATCATCACCAGCCCATAGTGTCCCACTCCCACGGACCTCCTTTCAAAAATGAGGGTGAAAGGGAAAGGGTAGATAGATACTCCACCACGCAGGACCACTGAGGATTGGTAGAGGTAGGCTAGTGGTCAACCTACTGTTGTACTTTTCAAGCCGCCTATGAGGCCTGCAATTAGCTTAACGACTATCACAATTAAGTGGTAGCTTTACGTGCTTACCGAAGCACGGATATTCATTTCATTAGATCTCGGCGCAATAAGAAAATATGCCTTCCATTCATCCATTCTATACGTAATGCGTACCATAATGCAGCGACTGCCTAGGTGGCTAGGCAGTCGCTGCATTCTAACTCATATCATCTTCTATACAATCTTCGGTTTACCTCTCCACTTACATCCACTCTTTAAATCATGCTTATGAATTTCTAAATGTGCTGAGTCCTAATAAAACTGAACTGTTTATCTATTATTTTTTACAGTACAGTTGTAGGTTTATTTTATGATTGATATTTGATTTTATTACCCGACTGACCCGGAAGGAGGGTTATGTTTTTCGAGTGTATGTATGTATGTATGTATGTATGTATGTATGTATGTATGTATGTCTATTTCTTTGTGCCGCTCTGCAGCCTAAACGGCTTGATGGATTTAAGCATATGAGGTGTCGTTAGATTCGTCTTGACAGGGGGAGTGTCATAGGGTATATTATTTTTATATAGCGCCAAAGAATAAAAAAATAGGGGGGTATTGAAAATAAAAGTTTCGTTATTATAACAATATGGGTATCAAATGAAAGCTTGTAAATAGACCATTCCATATATGTATATATTGTAATACTTTTATGCTACCATTTTGACGTAAACTGCAAAAAACCACGTTTAATGCAAGGACAGTACCTAGGTACTGAGCCGTTACCATACGTAAATCACAGAATTGCGATGGTTGTTAGCGTTCCTTTACCGTACCGCTCATTTACTTACTAATACATACAACTCTTTCTGTATAAAACTAAAAAGTCTGAAATAAATTAAATTATTAAAAGAAACAAAAAACCCGACTGCGTAAAACATAAATTAACTGAAAAGACAAAAACAAGCTCTTAAATCTATAGAATTTTGAATATAACTTGAATTTTATAAAGTATTGCAGTCGGGGATAAACAAATATTACAAAAAAATACATACTTAGGTTATTGGTTGTCCCCGATTGCAATACCTTATAAAATTCAAGTTATATTCAAAATTCTATAGATTTAAGAGCTTGTTTTTGTCTTTTCAGTTAATTTATGTTTTACGCAGTCGGGTTTTTTGTTTCTTTTAATAATTTAATTTATTTAATAAGTGAATCTGTATGAATTGCATACCGTTTGATAAAACAAATTTTAAAATATCATGTCAATTTGTTATATTTCCATTTTCAATTTTATATAACTTTACCGGGCGGGATCGAGCGTGTATTGATTGACCATACATCATCATCATCAAAAAAACAAACTTATAAAAATGCAGTGTTGGAAAGTATGTTTACTTGGAATATTAATAGTTATTTTTACTTAATTAGCTTTTCTCCCTCATAGCATGAATTCCAAGAGTACCGAGAAATGACGCCCATCTTTATGAAATTAAATGAAATAGCTGCCAGGGTAAACCTTTACATTTTATCTGTACTATGCAGGAATTCATTGCAGACGATAAAAATATTGATATAAAGTGAAAAGAGCAATAACAACTTGTTGACGACTGGAGTTTTCGTAAAAAGCGGAAATAGATTGATAATAGGGTGTTTTTTGTCCACGTGTCGAAGAATCACCCACATTCATAAGTTTAAATATTGTACTGGTTCAAGGCGGGTAGAAAAGCGGCATTATTAGTCAAATTATCGTAAGAATATTAGACTTACTTAGTAAGATGCATTAATCGTGGTAGATTGCAAATTTTTGGGACAGTCTCTGAACATTTATATATGCAAAAATTTGCAACGGTACGTACGATAGACATACCTACTCATGTAAAGAACGCGGAGATGTAACGGTGTATAGTCGAGACTAGAGTTATACTCTTAAACTGTTAGTTTCACGGGAATTTTATTAACATTTGTTAAAAGGCAATGAACCTTATAGTCCTTTATCCATTGCACTTCTATTTAGTTGTTTAAAAAGTGTTTATGTTCCTATATGTACGCCTTATTTTATTATCTATCTGTAAGCGTACCTCATAATAAAGTTGCTGAGTAGTTTTATAACAGATAACATGCACCTCAGCATTATATCAGTAACATGGTGTAATGTTGCTAATCCGCCTTTGTCATCATTAGGTGCAGCGCAGACAGACCGCACCGAGCCGAACTTTTGAGTCTGTGAAAATATAACCTATACAATTCTAAGCAGTAATGCACACGACGAGTAAAAAGTTCGGCGCACAACCCTTTGTTTTGACAGACTTTTTGTGTGCCGCAGACTAAACTCCGTCGTCTGTGCTACACCTTAGGTGCAGTAAACACCTACGATAGGCACTATGGTAAGCCACGCGTCATAAAACAATAGGTAGAACGAATAAATCAAAATGCAGAAATTATCCCATGCTTATAATAAATATATTTGCTAGTTTAAATCGAACGGCAATATAAATTATTTATAAGTGATTGTCAGGGGTTTATAAGTCCTTGAATAGATTCCATGTCTGGTATAATTATTATGAGTTCTCGAATCAAAAGTAATACATTTCTTAAGGAATTTACTCACTTAAGTGATATGTTATCTTAATAAAAATATTCTGTTACCACCATCACCAGCATATCATATAATAGGTCAATTAGGTTTGTTTATTATCCCAGTAGTTTTGTTTATAGTGTAGTTACACTTAAATACAAAAGTGCTACATGATATAGCAAAAGCAAGTGAATCGCGGCTTCACTAGAATCGTTGCAAGTGTGTGCAACAATATTAGATGAAAACATTATAAAGTCATCAATATAGTTGGTTTTAACCAAATTGGAATTCTTTACTCATATAGGTACCCAAACCCAGCTCAGTGTATATCCGGTAATGACAGAAACTTCAGAGAGAGATGATGGATGATCCATATACATTTTAATGTGCTTTTGCACTTGCAAAACCAAATTTCATACAAGCCGGCGATATTCTTCAATTACGTCGGCTACTGTCTACTGTGCATTACCATTAAACTTACCTATTTTCATTAACATTTGAGTCCATTGTTAAACAACTGCGAACTCCTCATTGAATTCAATATTGATGGCCACACCAGCCTAGGGTTTCAATAAACGTGATCACGTACAGCAAACGAGACGCTTATAATATTATGAGTTAAACTACTGATGCTCGTGTACATCCCAGCCGTTAATGAAGCTTCTACATTTGAAGTTGAAAACAACAAAGCATCACTTAATGCGCATGCACTCACGCGCACACGTCATCATAAGCAACCTAATAACGAGACAGAAAGCGCTCGGTCAAGCGTAAGTTTCGCGCCCTGCGACCGACTTCGAACGCCAAACAACGCTACAACGCGAGCTACCCAAGAAAGTAACAGAAGGTGTGCAAGTACTGGAGTGTGATAGAGATAGCGATGCAGTCGCGGAATGCGGCGCACTTAATTTTTGTAACGGACTCACGGGTCGAAAAGCGCGCGTCGCAGCCAAGAGGACCATGTAGTACGGGCCGAAGAAGGCAGGTGGGGGGATCGGCTGTAGTACGACGGCCCGCGCTTCTCGTAAAGGAAGCGACCCTGGCGCGGTCATTGCTCGCCGCGACCGCATTCCTCTCCCCACCCCCCGCCCCGCCGCGGCGCCTGCGCATCAATGAACGGCTCGCGCGCAACTGCCGCGTCCACTCGCCTTGTCTCATTCCCGCCACGGGAACTTTATCCCCTTCCTATTCCTCCTTAATCTTATCTCTTGATCCCTTGGGTAGCTCTGATGTCAAATGGATACAGCGTTGACAGAAATTCATTTATCGTTAACGTTTCTTCTCAGGTCTCAGTAACCAAGATTAAGTTTATTTTTATAAAACTTTTCCTCAATTTACCATTATCTTTAGATTCTTTCTCTCTTTTTGACGTTGATGTTGCTTGATTGCTACTCCTCATGCCTCTCCAAACTGAGGATGAATTATTTGTTTGTTGGAGTGGATATCAAAAAGAAAAGACAAGTTTTATTTCATTAGCCCATAGATGCGCCGTAGTAATGAAACAAGGCATTTTCAATTGCATTGGACATATCCTGCCTCGTGACTGAACTCAATCATAGGGACCTATTATGCGAACAAGAGTTCAGCTACTTTTAGGTACCTAATGAAAGCTAAGTAGTAAGTACCTACCATACTGAAATAGGAATGAAATACAAATCTTACGCAATTATGAGCCTACATGCGCTAATTGCAGCACTGCACACAAGTTTACCCACAATACATTTATATGTACGTTACGTTATAAACTTGTGTGGAAATTCTTTTATGTCTCATTTTCTGTTATTAAATCATTATTAGACGCAAAAATAAAGTTCTCACAATTACTGATTTCGAATCAAAAGCAAAAAGGACTTGATCTTCTATAAAAATGGGAGTTCCTTGTGGAAACATACAAGATATAAACTTAAGCCCAACAAATAACCTGATCAACTTCATCATCTTGGCTAAAAGTTTGAAACTCCTAACAATCTATGATGAAAACCTGTGCTAACAAAATTTTTGTAAAGTCCAACAATATTATTATGAAAACGGTAACTACAGCAGAGCGAAAGCGACCTATAAAACTTTTAGTCCTGGTAATTTATGCAACTTCGTCGACCGTTAGTCAGAAATCAAGGATTAACTTCAAACAAATTCAAGTTCAAGTCTTAAACATTATTTTATACTTGTGTCCAATGTCCTTTAGAATCGGAAACGTAAATTAAACTTGTCGTAGGAACAATGAAACGAAGAAAATGGACGATTCAATACTTTTGTATCGTTAAAATGTTTATTTACGGGAGCTATCGAAAGCTTCCACTGTAGTTGTCCAACGGCTTTGCGCTTCGTGGCAACTTGGTGGCGCGCGGTCAACGCTCGGCAAACTGCCGGACTTACAGGTTGGACATGGGGCATTGGAATCCGCGGGGGACAAAAAAGAAATGCGCCTGCGCCGCCTGCCGTGCGCGCTTCTCGACTACTAAACAACGGCATTCATCCACTAGCAAAGCGAACTTCAATATGTCCGAGTGAATACGATGATAGTATTTGTTGGTCGTTTAATAGGCGTATTTCTTTCTCTGTTGTTGTACGAACACTTATTCATGACTTATTTATTTATTTTCAAAAATGTACGTCTACAGCACACAGATATTGTTTAGGTTTTGATAGTGCTCCAATTACAGACATACACAGCGTTGACAAATTGAGAACATTAAATATACATAAAAACCGGCTAAGTACGAGTCTGAATCTGAATCACTCACCAAGGGATCTGACATTCATTGGACGTATATTTTTGGGTCGGGCCATATCTGTTGTAATAAACCGAACCGCATAACTATGTTTGTTTATGAAATAATTTGAATGATGTCGAAAAAACTGTGCTTGATAGAAGCTTCTTTTAGATAGGAAAAATACTTATTTTAACTTAACCCGTTGGTTGGTTCGCGCGTCCTATTATAACAATTGATGTCATTGTTATATTTTTAACCGCGAGCCAAGCGATTAAGACTTGGCTTTACTTGTGCTAGAACATGGATGCAATCCACATCGTAAATATCTTAAGGCTGCGTATAAAGCAAAATAACAATCTTAGAATTGAAATTTACCCAAGTAAATAATATTTAAATGAAAAAATATTTTTATATGGGTATTTTCATTATATACGCGAGGGTTCTGCCTGAGCAAAAACATAATGGAATGAAATTTCCTCGATAGAAAAAAATCACAAAGCTACCTCTAATAATAATGAATTTTCGGTTTTATTCGTTCATGGTGTATCTAATTAAGACAAAAATTCGATAAATAGTATCACTAACATATGACCTAGGGCTGCTACTAACGATTTTTTAAAATATTCTAAACTTTACGAGTTATTTAGATAAGAAGCGCTTCGTTCATTTTTGTGCCGCGAAACACGCTATCTCCATCTCATCTCCACGCGAAGATTAGACATAAGCTTGTTTCATCTGACATTGCGATATTTTTCTGGCTTGGTACGCACTCTTAAGTAGGTAAGTAACGATCGACGACGGCTAACTGTGCTGAATCTCACACGTGCGGGTGTACTCTTTAGATTTGTACCACTTGGGCCCAATGTTTTGAAGCAAAGGATTTACATATTTATAAGTAACTGTAGCTCTAGTTTTACATCTTAATTATCACCACGTCCACCTAACTAATCTATAAATGTGTAGTTAATTTGTTCCCAATTTTTATATGAACATGCATAGGGGAATAACAGAAGACGTTTTCGCACACATGTTCAATTATTAATCGCTTGGCTCGCGTTTAAAAATATAACAATGACATAATTTTTTATAATAGGACGCGCGTCCCTTGCGAGAAACAACGGGTTAATGTAGGCATTTGCTAACAATCGGTTTTTGGTTTTGGGAAGGATTTAACTGCGTCTCGCAGTAAACAGTTTGTAAAAAGTTCCATTTATAGCCTAAAAGAAAGAATCTTTGAAAATAAGATTACTAAGTGAGCAAAGAAGAGGGCGCGGATGAAACAGCGGGCGGAAAGCTAATATATGTATAGATTAAAATCAAATGTGTGGGATCTAAAATAAATTATGTGACGTAAAGAGAAAAAGATATATGCGTGGCGCCGTCGATCGCCACTTCTGGGAAGTCCTTTCTTGTAGGCAGTTTTCTCAGAAGAGAGGGCGGTCTTAGCGCGCCAAATACTTATTACAATGCAGAGTGGATGCATGCCCATTCCGAGAACGCGAGTGAGCCCTTCGATGGGCGCGTCTTGTACAATGTAGAACGCTCAAAACCCGCTAAGGTGGCGTTGAACTCTAAGGAAGCAGAGCGTCATTCTTTATGAAAATGATTCTCATGTCTTCAATAAAAAAGATCAGACTGTTACTTTAACTCATAATTTACATTCGAAGAATGTCTCCTGACTCTTACAATCTAGGGAATTTCAAGGTTAGAGTGATATGTATCTTCAGGGCAAGCGTTTTATAGCGGCTTCGTCGTCGTTATGGGCCAGTCAGTGGCCAAACGAAAGTCCATATAATATAAAAATACATAGCGAAATGAAATAGAATTCGTAATTACAAGGTTTACCTATTTATATTATATAAACAACTAATCATTATAGGAGAATTGGTTGTTTAAAATATAAGCGTCAACAATATGGTTGTTGATGAATGTATATGGTTTGGATTTAACACAATTGTGCATATTCAATTGGCAATGTAATGCTATTTGTTTGAATGTAGTACTAAGTTTCAATAACAGTTTAAATGCTACTGATTATTATTTAAATGAAATATGAAAGCAAATTAACCATGACGATAAGGAACTAGATAAACCACAGGAAACGACTGAGCGAGCTTAGCGGAGGAGAAACCAATTTGCCGTTTCCAAGATGTTGCAATAAACTAGAGCTTGTTAAAACTGGCACTATCTCTCCTATTTGTAGAATCGCACAGCTTAATGAAGCAGGAACGTGTGCGAGTGTATGTGGGCCTATGAAGAGACACGTTTCGAAGATGAGTGCCAATTGTTATAGGCTGCACCCCTCCTAATCGCTCAACTATGGTTCCGGATCGGTGTCATTGACCGACCACCGTCGGAAATAGATACTCCCTCCGACTGTTCCGGCGGGGAATACACTGTGCATAAAGGGGTACGAACTTTTTTGTATGGGAGGTGGCATAGCCACCCGCCGCCATTTTGATTTTTTTTCAATGTGGCGGTGCACGGTATAAGTTGTATATTTGGGTAGAGGACACTAATACAAACAAAAAATGTTAAGCAATATGGTGACCTAAAGTGTCACGTTTCCGAGATATTTGGAGGTAAAGATCGCCATATGAGAATAACGATAATCATTAAAAATGAACTTATTACGTGTTTATATGCATTAGATTGTATTCAAATAATAGTTCCCAGGTTGATTTAACTTTTTATTAGAATATAGCAAAACAAATAGCACGAAAAAACAATATTCATTAATTGGTTACCTACTAAACCGCATCGCTATATTCGCAATGAAACACAATGTTGTCAAGTAGCTCGGATCGTAGTGGTTAACTTGTTTTCCATGTCTCCGTTATTAAACAAAAATGACAATACTTGTCTTAAAATATAATGTTACCGAGATTTTGGAATATCGATGTATAAATAATATGAAAAGAATGACAATAGTTAAAAGTTGATTAAATACAATTTATGTTATTGTTTTTAAGTAATAAACTGTGGTCAACTAATTATTGCATCACGGTTTTAAAAATAAAATAATACATATAATAGAAACAAGCCGTGACCTCAAACCTTTAAATAAAAGGTTTTTTTTAAACTACTTAGGTAGCAAACAAACATGTATTTTATCACTTCCTCTTGTATTTGTTTTTCTTCTTTTTGTGTACTGTTTTTGTGGTGTACAAATAAAGTATATTTATGTTTATGTTATGTTATGTATACGTCATGCCTAAGCGGTAAGCGCTTACCGTAGCCTATGGACGCTTGCAACACCAGGGGTATCACTCGCGCTTTGCCGACCCTACAGAAATATCTTCACACCTTTTTTAAGGAACCCCACGCTCCGTTGGGAAAACCACGGCGGGAGCTCATTCCATAGTCTAAGCGTCCGCGGAAGAAAGCTCCTTTCAGACCGCATAGTTCCAAACTATTTTGGTTCCAATGTGTGAGGATGGACTCCCCGTCAATGGCGAGACTTGCGATGGTAGAAGGTAGCCGTGGGCATCAGGTTAAACAATTCTTCAGAACACTGTCCGTTGTACAAGCGGTAAAACACACATAAGGAGGCAAAATCTCTCCTCAGATTGAGGGGCCCTAAGCCGCTTGTGAGCTGGGCACCTTCGACAATTCTAATAGCACGTCGCTGAACCGAGTCTAAAGGCCCAAACTGGTATCCAGGAAAGAGCAGTACTCCATATAAGGCCGGACTTGCGACTTGTAAAGTTGCAGCCTTTGCCCCGATGTTAAGTACTGCGTCGCTCTGTTGAGCACTTCCAGTTTTTTGGAAGCTAGCTTAACCTTGTCTTCTAGACGGCCTATTGACGTCGTTAGAAATGTCGATGCCGAGGATCCCGATGCTTTAACTGATGTTCGTGTTCTGGAATTATGAAGACACAGCAAATGGGGTTTTCTTAGCGGTGAACGACTTGAGTCTTAGTGGGGTTGAAATGGACTAGGTTTAGTCGACCGTAATCGGAGACACTAGTTAGTGTGCTCTCGATTTCAGAATATTTGCAATGAGCGTCCTCTGTACAATGAATGCCGTCAATAGACAGCATTTCATTGATATGCAGCAGGATAAGTGTTTGGGCCAGTACAGACCCTTGCGGGACGCCAGCATTTATGTCTCTCAGCTCGTATGCATCTGCTGGACAAAAAATTGGCGACCCATTTGCATAGTCCCTCGGGAAACCCATATGTTGGTAACTTCGTTAGAAGACCCCAGTGAAAGACCCGATCGAACGCCTTCGCCACCTTGACTCTCGATGGCGAGTGACCAGTCGGCTGGTGACCTTCTAGTGTATACATAGACACATCAAATAGAGATACACTAGAAGGTCACCAGCCAAGGGACTATGGTGGAAGCCATATTGTCGGTCACTCAACAAATCGTGATCCTCTAGGTATCTCAAGAGCTGCGTATTGATCACTCGCTCCATGCCATTGGGGAAAATGGGAGGTGATGGCAATAGGCCTGTAATTCATCGGGTCTGATCTATCGCCCTTTTTGGGCATTGTGTGCACGTGAGCAGTCTTCGACGAAGACGGGACTTTCATTTAGGTGGAAGTTTTATTAGGTCGGGTCGGGCCGGCCGCGGGACCGGGTTTTTTTATTTATTTTCAACACACTCGCTCGTAAAATAACATTTATTGCACCGCTTTTAGTATCTTAATGCAGCTTATTACCCATTTGTGCTTTTTACTTTACATTACCGCACAGTTTTATGAAGGTATAATCCCGATTATGATAAGTTTGTACCTCACTGCAAGTGATATGTGTAGACCAAGCATTCTTAATTTAAACGGGTAAAATAGTTTGACAGCTCACCGCTGTCAAAAAACGTGCCATATTTGTAAATGTTCTCATTGTGTTGATTTGATTATTATCAAAAAATCTACTTAAAAAAATACATGTCTGTTTTTTCCTAGCATGTGTGTTGAAAAACGTCGTATCATTGTTTATTACACTCTCGGCTCACTTATTGCTTTCGCCTACGGCTCACGCGCTTAATACGCCTCGAGTATTAATAACCAACTTTGCACACATGTATCATAATGTACTATTACGTCGCTATTGCAATTTTGGCGCCCAGGGAGCATTACTTAGCGATCTTTAGTTCCAATTAACTTGGTAACATGAGATTTTAGGACAAGTATTGTCATTTTTGTTTGTATAATAATGAAAACAAGTCACGTTCCGAGCTACTTTCACAACATTGTGGTTCATAGCGAATATTACGATGCTGTTTTTGTGGTCCTAGTTTAACTCTCTACTAAAAAATTGATAAATCAACCTGGGAACTATTATTTGAATACAATCGAATGCACGTAATAAGTTAATTTTTAATGATTGTCGTAATTCTCATATGGCGATCTTTACCTCCAAATATCTCGGAAACGTGACACTTTAGGCCACCATATTGATTAACATTTTTTGTTTGTATAAGTGTCCTCTACCCATATATACCAGTTTCATCGTGCGCCGCGACATTGAAGAAAAACTAAAATGGCGGCGGCTAGCTATGCCACAAAGGTTCTAACCCCTTTGACTAATATCATAAATGAAGTAGCACTACTTCCTATAGATTGACCGTTCAGCTTTTATGCTAGTTGTGCTGAACAAGCTCTCTGACATTGTATGGAAGATTGATTTTATTTAGAAATAGATATTTTTGATAAATGCAATTGTACTCAGTGAGATCAGAATGTATGTAACTGCTGAGTTTATTGCCGGCTCTTCTCAGCAAATGCATCCTCCGGAACCGATATTAATATATTCATAAGTGTCTGCGAAGGTCTATTTGAATACACGCATGTGTAGAGGAGGTATGGGATCATTGGTCAAGAGGCTCAGACCTTGATTTCTATGGTAAGAAATTTTCTAACTCTTATTATTTCGGTAAGTTCTCAATTTACAAGCTGTTTATTAATTCCAACATGTTAATGCATTTCTTCATCTTTGATGTTGCTTTGAAAGTTAAAACAAGGGAAATTGGCGTTAAGGTAATATTTGATTGAGTGAAAATATCTCACCACAAAAAGGCAGTTAGTGTACCTAACAACTAACAACGCCTACCTCCCCTCTCCAATTCAAATAGCCGCAGACCAAACTTGAACTAAAACCTAACGTGGAAGCTCCAAATTGATCAAACACCAGATAAGTTCAGTCTTTAATTTCATTACTTTTCATTTTAGCAATTTTTCTTAAAATGTTGTTGAATATTCAATACTAATCTGCGTCTCTCGGTTTTACTAACGTTCAAATGTTTTCCCGAGATACAATCTTATGTATTTTTTCATTATTATGCATAGGCTTGTTTAACGACCATCTCACCGTAGTCAGTGATGACGTGGCAAAGGTGGTAAGCACACGAAGCCTAGAAAGGAACAAGCTGTCACGTGCAGCCGTTGAAACACTACCTGTGTGTTTTGCTTTCTGACAGATTTGAGAGAAGCCAGGCGGTTACCCTACCACCGTCCTATACTTTCTTTACAATGTTTTCCTTCAACGAAAGCTCTAATTATTATGTAAAAAAAATTACCAAACCTACGACACGATGAAAAAACAATATACAAACGTAGGTAGGTATGTATAAATTAATTGCTAATCAAGACTAAAGATTTCGATTTAAAACTGAAAATTCAAAACGCTCTCAAGTTGATGCAGCAAAGTTTTATCGTTCGTTGAATATAAAAAGCTCCAACATTATTTGCTACAATAACGGAAAAATCGAGTGAGCAAAGATTTTTCTAGCCTCCCAGGACCAATAATTCAATCTAGTGCCTATAAATCTATTTAACAAGCAAGCGTGGCAACCTTGATCAAATAGCACGTCAAAGGACTCAAATGGGTGGGATAATCCTTTATGAAACGTTCAGGTTACTGACTGCAAACCCTAATTGACAGTTTGATTGGTTAAGCTTTGAGTGTTTGGTTAAGCGTAGAGCGGTTAGTTAGGGCATGCTAGGGTGACTGCAGAATTTCACGATCGGATCGAACGCAACAATACTGTAGGTATTGTATTATTAAATATGATTAGGGTTATCAAAAACAGATCTATCCTTTTTTATACCACTAAGGTGGCACACAAGCATACGGCCCGTATACTGATGGTAAGCGATTACCGGAGCCTATGGGCATCAGGGGCATCACTCGCGCGTTGCCGACCCTGCAGAAATCTCTTCACATCCTTTTTGAAGAACCCCATGCTTTTTTAAGGTGGCAAACAAGCATACGGTCCGCCTGGTTGGTAAGCGGTTACCGTAGCCTATGGACGCTTGCAACACCAGGGGTATCATCGCGCGTTGCCGACCCTGAAGAAATCTCTTCACACCCTTTCTGAAGAACCCCATGCTGTACTTCATTGGTAAAACCACGGCGGGGAGCTCATTCCACAGTCCGAGCGTCCGCGGAAGAAAAAAAGTTTGAAACAATTCTGGTTTTAATGTGTGAGGATGGACTCCCCGTCGATGGCGAGAGATGCGATGTAGCTATATTTCAGGATCAAACCCAAGATGTGGCAGTCAGGGTATCTAACCCGACAAAGATCACAAGCATTAATTTTCTATACCGACTACAAGAATTGGCTCCGAACACCTAATAAAGAAAACACTATTTGTACGGAAAACACATCAATTTCAGGAAAACTATGAATTGCATTTTACAAGCTGCAGGTAAGGAGTAATACCTACCCACTTATTTTTATTTATGACTTCTCGTAATTAATGGTACCTAGGTACCTATATACAGGGGGTACTATCTACGTCAATGCCCACACCACACAGAGGGAAAGCACTATCAATATTGAAGATAGGAAATTTTAATGAAAGAAGACTTCGATTCAATTTAAAGATAAGTACTATAAAATTTCTTGGAACATTTTTCCAGTAACTTATTCGAAAAAGTGAATAAATAATTGGATTGATAGATACAAGATTGTGCAGTCTATAGGTACAACGTGTAACCGTGAAGGTATATCCATATAAAGTGCACGACTTCTTTGGATGATAACAAACTATACTTGGATGTAGAAATTAATCACCGAAACTACTCATCATCATCATCAGCCTATAATGTCCCACTGCTGAGCACAGTCCTTTCACAAATGAGGGTGAAAGGGAATGGGCAACCACCACGCATGCCCACTGCGGATCGGTGGAGGTAGGCTAGTGGTCAACCTACTATTGGAATTTTTCAAGTCGCCTAGGAGGCCAACGGCTTTACGTGCCTTCCGAAGCACGGAAACGCCCGATTTGAATTACCACTAGGCGGTCACCGATCCAGGTACCGACCATGACGGTGGTAGCTTAACTTTGCCGATCGATTAAGAACGGCTAATCATGCTACACCACGAGCGCTTCTCAATAATCACCAAACAATTCCAAATATTCTTTCACAAATAGCAGTTTACATTGTCCCGGAGGGTTTTCATCCCTGAAACGCTAGGAACAACCCGCTCATTCCTACATAAAAAGTGGATTCATTTCATATATGCGTGGCCTATTGTGATTATTTAACTGACTTTTGAAGCAAGCTATAACGATTCCAACGTGACAGATGCTCCAGGCTGCATCTGATACGGAGTCAATTTAAATTGATCATAATACCATGCAATATCCATTTCTCTGCAACATTACATTTGCCGGTTATCATGTGCACTCTCTACAGTAAGTTATTGTGCGCAAACCACATTGATCCTGATAGTCGCAATTGTAGTACGTGAGGAAGGATTATATACGTTTAAATTATAACATTCATTACATTAATTAATTTTCTTTAATTGTACCTATGTATTTGATATGTGATTCAGGTAGGTTTACATTCATCGTCTGAAAAACGAATGATTACTCATTACACATGTAAACCGTATTATGCTAAATATTTTTTAGGTTTCCGAACCAAAAAGGTTATAAGGAACTCTTATGGTGCCACTCCGTCCGTCTGTCACAGTGGTATATTTCAGAAACCGCATTTGATAGATATTGCTGTAAATATTACAGTAAACAAGTTCTTTGTTAAAAATGACATTTTGAATACAAGTTTTTTTGAGTGTGACTTGCGACAAAGTACTCATCAAGACGAATCAAACGAGCCCAACCTCGATGGGGTTATGTGGTTTTATTACGGAGTTCCTATGGCCACCTTCCAACTCCATCATCAGATCAGCTCTACGTCATCATAATATTGCGTGGTCACGCGATTAGCATATTCGTGCAAAATATCAGCTCAATCGGAAACCGGAAAGTGGATGAAATTTAACTTGCAAAATGCCATTACAGACAACGGGACAGGTGAGACTAAATAAAAGCTTGTAAAATAGAACGCTGTTTCCAACTAGCACGGTTTTTCAAAATTATACAAACTCAATCACAAACAAACTTAGTAATGCGGTCCGGATTTTTACAACAGTTATGGTCCGAACCAAGAAATATACTTCCAAGGAAGGTCGGATCGCAACCCTCGGTGATTGATTCAGACTCAGACTCGCACTTGGCCGGTGTTTAATCTCTCAAAAAGACGTCCTGTCCGACTGACCGGATGACCTATCAACGCACAGCCCAAACCGCTCTGGTGGAGTATCAAATTTTGCGTACGGGTGTAAGCTAACGGATGTTTAGTAATTACATTCCCAAAGTTGGGAAATTGGGAATGACGGGTAAACTAGTTTTATAATATACTCGAATATTGTTAGCAGTAGTTTCAGATTGTTTAATCTGACATAGACGTCGGATGCAACCATCCAAGAGTCTAGAACTTTAGACCGCGATGTAGTTTTGAACTATTATAGCTAACCGGAATCTGGGTGCACGGGAATGCCCCCCGCCAAGAAGAGCCACGCGAAGCGCAAGGGCACTATCTACCTTTTCTCGGCGCTTCGTCGTTTTTTTGAACCCTCATAATTTGGGTTTGGATTGTACCAGATAAACAAAATTCTCGGGATATGATGCCAATAGTGAACGTATTAAACGTATTAAGTTTCAATAACATAGCTTTAACTGATTTGAACTTTTTTAGATTTTATTGATATCTAAAAAATCCCGATTTAGTCACTGAATCACTGATGATCATCAAAACTCTTAGGGTGCGTGCTGAAGTCCTATGAAGTATGAAGTATGTTTTTAGTGGCATTTACTTTTACCGTGCTTGAGAGGTGTGGTAGAATTCTGATACTGAATATGATGACGGGCTGTTAGGCGTCAACAGAACTCAAATCCAATAGTAGATCAATTCTATACGCCACGGTCAACGAATAGGACATGAGTGATGTGAGTCCGACAGACGATATGGCGGCGCAAACTAGAAGCGGTTAGCGTGAGGCGGGAGATGCTGCTAGACAAGACATCGGCAGTGACGCGTTGCAGAATTAGTATTATTGGCTCGGAACATTGAATCGGAACGGTATCGAGGTGTTCCGCGAGTAGGTGGGTCGCCTGATCTCTCTGGCAGCATTGCAATGCACATCCGGGGCGGTCGATACGGGCGGCGACTTGCGCGGTGCTGTGGCTCCCCTCGGCACCCCGCACCGCTGAGCGGCCCCCTCACGTCTTCGAATCCCCTCCGCGACGATTCACATCGATTCGCGCGCTTGATAATTATTAAGAGCTTGTTGCAAAAATTTATCATCTTACGCCTGTTAAACGAAGCTGTGCCACTAGCGGCATTATTTTATAAGGAATTTTTGATTTATGAACCATAACTTTTACGGGTAGCCTTCTGTTGAATTGACACGCAGTACTTAATATCTTGACTCATACGCGATATTCAGATAGGCGACGGCTTGTTTATCGCAGCAGTTTCCCTTATTAATTGAAACTCCATATCAGGCCAGGTACAAATAAAAAAGAAAGCTGAAAGCAGCGTCCGCTTGGATGAGAACGATTTTTAAAGCGCTGGGGAATACCTTCCTTGGATATTGCATTGTACCATTTTTCTTCCGTCGAGATTTGAACCAAATAACAGGTTATTTATTTACCATTAGGACTTCCAAACTTTTCGTTATAATTGACTATTTTTAATGAGTTTAAATAGAATGACCACCAAAAAGAATTTTGTGACTAAATAACCTTTTTTATCTAAAATTTTACTATGAAACCAAATTTAGTAAATGTTCACCAAATTGTAATGAGGAAATTGTTGTGCTATATCTATCTAAATACATTAATTGCCATAAAATGTTGCTATACTACTAAATATGGTACATATATGTTACGGTAAGTGTCTTTATTCCACCCAGAACCGACTTTTCTGGTGGCTCGTTAAACATAAGCCATTTTTAATTCCGGATTCAGCGAATTTAAGCATTCGGATGTTGCGTACAAAAAATCATAATTCATTATACTTTTAGTTATGTACATACAATTGCATACAAAAATATCGGTTTTTCTTAAATAATGTATTATTCGTCTAATGTAAAAATCTCCAACCGTTGCTTTAATACCCTACTCCAGTTATTGTCAACTAAACCTTAAACAGATTTGCACGATGCATGGCATGCACCCCAGATAAGATTTGAACGTTGGTTTATGCTTGCATTCAGATGGTTTGGTCACTGTTACTGTGATGTTTACTTTTGGTTTGGTCCCTTTAGTAACTTTTGGTCACTGTTACTAATACTGGTATGTGTTTATATGTTGCGCCCGTGTCGGAATTTTGCAATATGAGCAGTTCTTATGCAAAACCTTACGAGAATAGTTGTTTGTTCTGATTTGATCAGCTCGCTGTGAAAGAAAACCCAAGTTTACGGTTTTTTTTTTCAACAAGCAAGATGTAAAAATTAACAGCAGACTGCCGAAGCTGCATCGCCATATTTTAAACCCAAGATGGCTAGGAAATGAAGATTTACATGGTGCTGAGTGTAAACTGACACTAAATGTTCAAATTGTCTGTTTTTTGTTCAGAGCTCTGATCTGGTCACTGGTATTGTCCTCTGATAAATAAATATCCTGGGACATTCTTTACACACGGCTATCTGATCCCAAACTAAGCAGAGCTTGATCCTTATATATTCAAATTCAAAAATTGTTTATTTAATATAGGCCCTAATAAGGCACTTACAAACGTTATAATTAATTTTACCACCGGTTCGTAATACACTTAAATTGAGAAGACTCCCGGCAATAAACTCAGCAAGGATCATACTGTATAAGTGAATAAGCAACCTACAACACAAAATGTGACAAGCAAAATACAGCAGTGGCTCACAGAAAATAATATTGACTTTGAAATCTATTTTAAAAAGGCTGAATTACTCTGTCTTGTACAGAAGCATAAACCATAACCAATTTATGAAGCTGGTAAGCTTCTTGAACTGCGAATTTTTATTCTGATTTGGATTATGACTCATAAAATAAATTAATAATTATATAATTAACATTTTATTTTTATTTCTATCTACAATAACATTAAGCTTACTAACATATAGCGCGATAGGTGGCATCTTAACCAACCGCGCCAACTGGCTCGTCATGAACAGGTTGATAAACGAAGGAATGAGAAGGTGGACACTATAACACTGATTTAGCTATAAAGCTATTATGAATAAAGGGTTAGTATCAAAACTAGTTCTGGTAAACTAGTTGACACTTTTAATGCCGGGTGACGAAAGTGACATTTATAGAATGTTGCCATGTAAAGAGTTTCAATTAAATCACAGGCTCGACTTTCGTGTGCTAGCGGGGATGTTTTCCGTAAGAAAATAGGAAACAAATTTTGGTTAGCATTTGGTGCAATTCAAATAGCTTTATTTCGTTAAATCTCCTACGACTAATCTGACTACGATGTGTAAATCTGACACGCAGAGCTAAGTAAATAAGTAATAATAAAATATAATATCACCACGTGGCCTGTGTGTACTCGTGGCTGAACTCGGCAACCAATAATACATTCTTTGTCTGGACATTTCGCTACGATACGTTTGCTTGGAATTTTCATTTCATTCTTCGATAATGAAAAATACAATATTTACCCCCGCAGTTGTTCACGAGGGCTCTTAATGCCGTTCGAGGTTAAGAAAATCGAACTTTATCGTTTATTATTGGAACAATGCAGCCAATGTTAGTATTTTCATTACGCTGCAGTAAATTCTTGAGTGGTAAAAATAGAGAACCACAACAGCGATGCAATTGCAATTTCTCATTACGTTACGTTTTAATAGAATCAACAGGTTATTGAAATGAATTATGTTTTCTATTAATAGTTACTTGTGTAGACTCAATCAACGCACAATTGAAAGTATTGAAACAACTGACTGGTTGCAGCCTCAGATTCCTTTTGTTTTGTTATCTGTGGGTTGCAGCGGTCAGTTTATCCATTCCGCGCCGCAAGCTTTATAAGCGATGGACATTATCGAAATCGACTAAAAAGATTTAAAGAAGACCATGGAAAGTTTCATCTATCAGAAGTATAAAAATACTTTTAAATATCTTGTAAATCCGGCGTTGTTTTACGTTCGCGAATAACCACGAGCAATCGGCTAATGAAATCTTTATCTTTACTAATAATATAATAAAGCGGAAGAGTTTTTTGTATGTTTAACGGGCTTATCTATGGAACTACAAGTCGGATTCGAAAAAATCTTTCACTAATAGGAAGCTACATCATCCCTGAATATTATAGGCTTATATACTAAAGTAGCATACAAGCATACCGCCCGGCTGATGGTGAACGGTTAACCGTAACCTATGACTGAAGTTAAGATGAGAACTATGTCAGTCTCCGTAGAAAGTAGGCCATATAATATCCCATTTGAGCTTTGCATGCAGCAGTATTTATTACGTATTTCTCTTTGAGAGTGGGGCAAACAATCCTACTACCTACAAATATATGTATATCTCCACTAATATTATAAAGCTGAAGTTAGGCAATCTAACTGGCTGTATTTACCAGATAACTATTAAGGTAAATTAAAATTAAAATAGAATTTAAAATAAATTAAAAAAATTAGGCCTCTTCGGCTTGGTTCCGAAGATGCTGTGATACGTTGTGCGAAGAAGCTGCCAGCACTTCGGTCCCCAGTGGTGACCACTAACGCGCGCGCCCTAGCCCCGCCCCGGTCGGCACTTTTAGGGGCGGCAATATTTCACAATAAATAATATAATAGGTATATCTCATAAATATTTAATTCATTTCATCTAGTAGTGGATTTACACATTTCCAAGTAGGTTTCCGATCCCAAATTTACCGCCCCTAAAATCTGCCACCCTAATATAAATCAAAGGCTGCAACTATATAAGTCGCAGGTCCAGCCTCATATGGAGTACTGCTGTCATTTATGGGCGGGAGCACCTGGATACCAGCTTCGGCCTTTAGACTCGGTTCAGCGACGTGCCATCAAATTGTTGCCGATCCCGAGCTCACAAGCGGTTTACAGCTGTGTTGTTGTGTCGAACTGTGCGGGCTCAAAGGAGTTTTCTTCCGCGGACGCTCGGACAGTGGAATGAGCTCCCCGCCGTGGTTTACCCAATGGAGTACAGCATGGACTACTACAAAAAGGGGGAGAAGAGATTTCTTCAGGATCGGCAACGCGCGAGTGATACCCCCGGTGTTGTAAGCGTCCATAGCATAACTGCTTACCATCAGGAGGGCCGAATGCTTGTTTGCCACCTTAGTGGAATAAAAAAAATACCCTAGGTTCAAGCCTACTTAGCCTGCTGGTAAATCCCCCACTGGTGTAATTTCATATTTATATCGCACCTACAATTTGTACCGACTAGGTTATCTTTAGGATTACTGCATATTTGAATTTGAGACGGTGGCAAGATATGATTGAGCCCCAGAGCAGCAAAAACAAAAAAAAATGGCTCGGCAATATTTGTTACCGCCCCGGGTGGCAGAAACCCACGCTACACCACTGACGTTGGTATTTACGATGTGTTGATACTAGTTGATAGTATACTTGTCTACGTAGTGCATACTACGTAGTAGTATTTGGTTTCATGTCTGGATTCTAACTGTTGTGAAAACAATAATCTTAGAAACCAAGAAATATATCAGTTAAGTATCTGATTTTCATCGTACAAGCCCAGCTTAGTTTGGGATCAGATTATTTCTTCCGGAAGGTATATGGTGGATTGGTGGGTGTTGTATATAATAGAAGGTGAAGACGGGAGCAGGTCACGAGTCGTTTTATATAAAAGGAGAAACTGTTTGATTGACAGGTGTCATGTTCCATATAAAACAGTGGTTCCCAACCTTTTCTTGACCAGGTACCACTTTGATTTCTTTGATTTAGCAGTTACTACGATGCACAATAAAAAAACTAAATCAATCCGAAAATGAACAACAGTCAAACCCTCAATAGTAGTATGCACATTTTCATTAGAAAGTTAAATAAATTTTCAATCGATGTGCATTTTGAAGCCTGCATCTTCTGCACAAGTTCAGTAATTCTAAGACTAAATATTATTGCTCAACTCAACACGCAAATTTTGCAATTGAATTGCAATTGAAATCGATCGCGGACTATATTTTAGCTCCCACGGACCACTGGTGGTTCGCGGACTACCGGTTGGGAACCATTGATATAAAACGTAGAAGACGCCTACGTTTTATATCCATGGTTCCAAACCAAGGGATTTTCAAAATTCATCCCCTACGAGGTAAAAAAGGGGAACGCGGGGAGAAATTCCATTTATTCCTATCCCCAAGTTGTAAATAATGGCAGAAACAATGATTCACCTTTATCAAATACCTCGACTCATTGTAAATATGTATTTCATAAAACATTGGGTATTTACTGTATGTAGTATAGTAGTTACATACTCAAAATTCAAAATTCAAAATCATTTATTCAAATAGACCTTGGCAGGCATTTATGAAAAGTCTGACTCTAATACTCTAATACCGGTTCGGAAGGTTGCATTTGCTGAGAAGAGCCGGCAATAAACTCAGCAATTACTCTTTTCAAAACAAGCTTAGATTCATTACATAATATTTACATTCTAATACTACCTTTTCTCAACATGAATGGTCGTATTGTATGTTATTTAAGGACTAAGTGTATCTTCCAACAGACTGAGGTACATTAGTTACTATAAAGTTCATAATACACTGCAGCTGTTAGTTCCGTCTCACTCGCAAGTCGCGCCCCTCCGCACGGTGCGCGCTAACATGGCGGCAGCTGCCGACCAATAGCGGTTTCCCGCGCTTTGAAAATGTATCTTCTGCGCAGGTACATCGGTAACCCATATCGGTTGGGTACTACTACTGTACACTTTAGAAGAATTATTGTAATGTTACAAATGGAAAAAAAAAACTCTTGTCAACAGTAACATAATGTATTGACAATTTATAACCATTATAGCACATGGTAGCAGCTGTATGTATACATAAACGTATTATCAATACAACAGAAGACCACACAAATAACTCGGCTAACTGTTATACAACAAACGAGACGTGATAATAATAGGCAACAATTAGTAAATTGCACTAATTATACACAATGTTGTACAAACAAGGATGGCGGCTTAATTAGACAAATGTTGAAATTACACTATAAAATTATACCTTGTGGTCATTCACCACACCACAACTATTGTATTTAGAATAATATAATTATATTATGTGACCATAGTTTATAGGGAACTAAGTTTTTTCGACCTCATCAAAATTCCTTCACAAACAAATTTAGTTATGCTGTCCGGTTTTCTTCTACAGTTATAGCCCAAACCAAGAAACGTCTAAGGAAAGTCGGAACCCTTGGTAGCGCGTCGTGAATCTTCGTTCGCACAGAAAAGAAAGTATGGCCCCGAAGATTAACGAAAGAATGCTTAAAACTTACAATCAACCTTAGATCACTCCTATAAGGTTCATAATACACTGCAGCTGTTAGGTCCGTCTCACTAGCAAGTCACGCCCCTCCGCACGGCGCGCGCTAACATGGCGGCAGCTACCAATAGCGTTTCCCGCGCTTTGAAAATGTATATCTTCTGCGCAGGTACATCGGTAAGCCATATTAGTTGGGTACTGTACTTGGCCGGTTTTATTTTAAATATTTTAATTAGATTATGCGTGCATTTGGCTACAATCACTGGAGCTTTCTAAGTCTATTCATACAAAAAGGATCTATCAGCGGTACGATATGGGATTGTTCAAAAGAGGCGTAAAAAGAGTTCTTCAAGGTCGGTAACACATTGGCAATCCCCCAGGTATTACAAATGTCCATAGGCGGCGGTGACCACTTACCATCAGGTGGACCGTCGGCCTGCTTGACATATTGTTAACATAAAAAATTAAGCGCATAAAATCCATTGTAATATCTGATAATAACCATTAAAAAGCAATAAAAAATAATATGAAGTTACACTTGATAAGGCCATAACTTGTTTCCCACAGCGATTCGAGTGTGACTTACCGCCATCGTAAAAATTGTAGAATATAAAAAAAAAACATTCTAACAACATATCGCTCAACGATATTGCTAATATAGGCTAAATTGCTAGTTGCCCTTTAGTGGTTTACTTCTAAAATGAAGGACTTTACATACACAACTTCACCCCCTTGGGGTTGGAATTATCAAAAACTCACGACACATAAATTAATTTTCAGTAGTATTTAAAGGTCCAATCTTAGCTGACGGACTTTCAAACAAACTTGCATCCACTATTTTATCCCATTAGGGGAGGAATATTCGAAAATCCATCCGTAGTAGATGTCTACACTAATAAGGTATCTTTGTGCAAAATTTCACGTCTACGTCCAGCGGTTTGGGCTGTGCGTTGATATATCAACAATCAATCAGTTTACGATTTGATATAAGTATACAAAATGATTAATTAGAACTCATTTACTATTAATTACTTAGAAATACTTAACGTTCATAAGTGCCTTACCAAGGCCTAAACTGAATAAAAGACTTTTTGATTAAAATAAACTTATTTTTTACCAGTAACTCATAGGGAATTCTACAAACGCATCTATCAAACTGCATAGAATAACCAACGCCAACTTCCTTTACGATTTTCTGTTCCATAATAAATTTTTCTTTAAATCGTGTTAAGGGCGGAAAGTCGATCGTTCGGTGAAGGTAACAGTAATCGAATTCATCTCGTCTAGCGTCTGAGCAAATATCTAAAAACCTCGACCCCTTGCCACCCTACAAATTAGAGGAGGCGAGATGATTACATCAGACGGCTACAACTAAACAAAATATTCACTGCAGCACCACCGGATATTTGTGCAAATGATTAACTGGTTGCTGAGACAGAAGTCCATCAAATGCATGTTTCACTTTAAAGGATTATTATAATGGTTATGCTGCATAGTACATATTTTTTAAGTCCGGCTTAAGTTTGAGTTTTGACTATAATATTAATGTTTTAAGCGATGCGGCCGAGCGGATTAAGCACACGATATCCTGGCACATTCTTCACACACGGCCATCTGATCCAAAACCAAGCAAAGCTGTACTTGTACGTAGTATTTATATACTCTGAGGCTGTACTATGGAAACTGTAGTATAGGCACATACATGTTTTGGTTAGAAATCAAACCCCCGAGCTACGGCGTGGTACGGCAGGGCATCTAACCTGCCCAACCGGCCAATTAATAGTGTCCGATCACACCACCATCACCACAAAGTTTGGCCCAAGAAAATGAAGATTAGCTAAAAGTGAAGTATATAAACCACTTAACGATATGATTACTTGCAAGTCTTGCAACTTGTCAAAAATAATAATCTCTCACGCATTCGTAACAATTCCTTCAATTTCGGCAATTGAATTGAATTGCGCACAAAATTCACGACTTTTCATATTTTGTTTATCGTTTCTCCATCAATTATGTATGCCGGTCCTTTAGAAAATGTAGTCCGTATGATAATACCAAATGGAAATTATGTTTTGCATGGAGCGTGGCACTCGACACCTTGTCGACGACGATTTAAAATGAAATTATTCGTCGTTCTTTTGACCCGGCCTTGATCGATTCAACTGCCCTGCCCTTTAGTCCCGTAAATCATCGAAGTAACAACAGATATCTACTATCTAATGGGCGAAATCGATCTTTTTTAAAAGGCTAAGACGAAATAAGTACTGAAATTCAAAGCAAGTCACTTAGCGTACTCACCTACTTAATTAACCTAATAACAAGTCTTGGGCGATACACACCTCGTTATCTGTGGGCACGGGAGTGTGCCCCGCCAAGACGAGCCAAGCGAAGCCCAAGGCCACCTACCTTTTCTCGAAGCGCTTCGTCGTTTTTTTGATCCCTCATAACTTGGGTTTGGATTATACCAGATAAACAAAATTCTCGGGATATGATGCCAATGGTGAACTTATTAAACTTATTATGTTTCAATAACATAGCTCTTATAATTTAGATTTTATTGATATCTAAAAAACCCCGATTTCGTCACTGACTCACTGATGATCATCAAAACTCTTAGGGTACTTCCTGAAGTACTAGAAAGCTGAAATTTGGTATGTAAGCTCATATTAGTGCACAAACAACAAAAAAAATATAAAACATGGAACTTTTACACCAAAAAAAATACAAATAAAAAAAAATGTCATAAGCAACTTACAAAAAGAAGTGAAATTCCACCAAAAACACATGAAAATGTTTTTGGTGGGATTAGAAATACTAGATAGTTTTTAAAGTGTCGTCAAGAAGATAATGCGCCCTAGGTGCGTAGAGAGTAGTGGGGTTGCTGTTCTAGGTTCGATAACAATTTCATTCATGTTTTTATTCATTGACTGGTTTTAATATCGCGTCAATTAAGCTTACCATTGCCACTTGAATGAACTTTGAGCTGATTTCGAACGGATCAATCTTGATACTAATGAATCTGTATGTACAAAGCAAGATTTTTTTGTTTAAATTAAATTTGCTTGCCTTTGGCCACCGACCCGCCCATAAGGAACGAAGACGAAGCCGAAGATGGAACACGCTTACCCAGAAGGAACCTATTCACTCTGGCCTTAAAAGTCCCTATATTGTATGAGTCAGGAAACACAGATGTCGGAAGCAAGTTCCATTCCCTTGCTGTCCGCATTATAAATGAGGATGCAAAACGCTGTGTCCGTATTTTCGGTATGTCAACAACGTATGGGTGAAACTTTTCCCGGCGTCTTGTTAAGATGAATAAGTAAACTTGTTAATGCCTATAAAATGAAATAGAACACAATTGGAAGTTATGCTAGATAATAGATAGTAGTACTTATGTTCTGTTGGCTGATAACCAACATCCATACAATAACTAAAGAATGGTAGAAGGGTACTATGTAGAACTCGCCAGCATGGCTACTACAATCTAGCACCTGTGTCCCGGCAGTTGAACTTGAGAGCTAGTTATACTGGCATTACTAACATCCATAGGTGGACCTGCCGACTCTCTCTGACATAAGAATGTGCAGTGCAGCAAAAACCCAAAAGGATTTTAGACAAAAATATCAACCTATAAGTCCAGATTTCAAGGATAGAGGTAAGTTGCTTTTAAGTAGTGTAAGTATCAAAATAGGGCCAAGACTGTCCTAGAGAAGGATGCCAGGCATTTTATTTTACAGCATTATCAAATTTCAAGGAAGATCCAAATGGAGATTGAGAACAAAATCCCAATTTGGTGGCATAACACAGGGTGAGAAATAATAAGGCAACAGCAGCAGCTAGTGGATCTCCACTAGCAGCACAACAGATCTCTGTTGGCCAGTAGTAACACTATAGACCCGGGACCTCCTGGGGGCAGCAGCCATGATTTCCTCCACCTCTGGCTTGCCTTCTTTGCCTAAATGCCTGTATGCCCAGCAGGCTGGAGGGTTTCCTTCTTTTCTGCTATAGTTCTTGCACTTGTCTCCTCAATAGGGCAGGCAGAGATAGTGTCTGCTTAGTTTACATATCCCAAGACATTAATACCTTGCCTCGCGGTTAAAAATATAACGGCATCAATTGTTATAATAGCATGCGCATCCCTTGCGAGAACCAATAGGTTACTGTATCTTAAAGGGACCTCTTCATTTGTTGGATCTCTAACCCAGTGCATGCCTTCCAAAAGGACCAGTTCTCAGACCATGAAATTCCAAAAGGAATGATATAAATAATATTATCCTGGGATAATCTTCATAATATTGTCATAAAGCCAACCCATTCTTGATGGTAAGTTCTTTGAAAATCAAAATTTTCAATACAATGTTGTTGTTATCAAGTTTCATTCATAGTGTACAGTCAAATCAAATTAACAGAACAATACGGTCAGACATACTGTCAACAAAACAAGATTCCGGGATCATAACTAAGTATGGCTTTAAATTGTAATTAACACAGCAGATATGTGACAATACCATACTAGAAAATACTTGATAATTTTTTGTATATAAATATAAAAATATTACACACCCATAATCAGCATCACGGTCCTGGTTTTTGTGCAAAGTCCTGGAATCAAATAAGAATTTAGATTAGTCATATATATATCTAATACCTTTCCATGAAAGTATGATATCACCAAATCATGAGAGTAACTAACAGCCGCTTTCCTTAATCGATATATAGGTACTTGATTTTTAACTCAATTCATATGAAATTTAATGACAAATATCAATACAATATCGCAAAATCTCCCACTGTAATCCAAATAACCAAAAACTGAAACTCTTAAAATTCGGGAGCGGCTTATATTGGTAGGTACTCTTCCTTAGGTCAGTGGAGTTTTTCATGCAAACATTGACTTTCAAATTACTTCATATTTGTATATAAAATACTGTCTACTAAGAACAAACAGGAGTGGCATGTTCTCAAAACAATATAACTATGATTTATCATGAAACTATTCGCAGAACTCGCGCCAAAAATCTATAGGGCCATTCACTTCACACCATCATGGGTAAGATGATGCCGGCCTTATTTCTAACTTTCTCGGTTATATTTAATGAGTAACATAATTACCTCATCGAGTCAGTAAAGTTTGTAGCTGACAAAAGAAAAAGAATAATTATGAAAATCGTTAAAAGTTGAAATTAACTCCCAACCCAAGCCCTGAAGGCCTGAAGCGGCCGGACAGCGAACAATGTGGCGAACAAACAAAACACAAACGAATGAATGAATGAATCGAATAAATGAATAGGGTTTCCAGATCGCGAATTGAAAAATCCCACAAATCTTTAAAAAAAACTTTTACCGTAACTTTTCCCCAGATATCCTAAAACTTAATTTGAAACATATAGGGCAAGAGAGCCACGGCTTTGGCCACATTAAGGAAATCTTTATATAAAAAAAATCGCCTCTAATTAAAAAATAGATATGGTGTTGATTACTTTGATTAGTTACATTAATAAAGTAGGTAGGTCATTTATTTAGCTTTCAGGTTTTGTAGAAGTGTGTATTGAGAGACAAATATTTCATTTATTATTAATTTTTAAAGATGAAAGGTGTAAAATCACTATTGATCCAGTTGTGGCCACCTATTTCCACCTAAGTTTCCTGGTAGAGGAATTCATTGACTATCAAAATAACATCAAAATCAAGTTCGTAGACATTCATTTAGTATGCTTCAATAAGAATCCGCGCAAAAATTATTTTTGCTTTTACAGTGTCACAAAAAAGTACCTATACACTTACGGCGCCACTACAATTGCTCGTCAAAACTTTTGACGAGCAATTGTAGTGTGTAAAGTAGAGGTGTGTAACTCAGCTCTGAATCAGCTCAATGAATCAGTTCAAATGGGTTTGAGCCGTTGAGCTAAAGCTCAACAACAAAATGACTAGCTCACGGCTCAATCGGGGTCATATTGTATCTGTGACACCCTCCACAGATTCTGATCTACGAATTATTGTTTGTTCTAAAACATTTCAATAATAATGTATTCATCGAATTCAATAAATACATATAAAATCTAATAATCTAATAATATATATAAAATGCTTTTGTGGGTACGTAAATACGCAGTTTTCTCAATCACCACCAACCCCAATCAACTTCCCGTTGGGGTGGTAAATACCCCTTGGTCTCCAGGTGGTAGTAAGGGAGTTTGGTCGCGGTGGGTGGAAGGGGGTGGTTGTGGGTGGTGAAAATGTTAAAACATATATTGCTGTCCTTTTCTAACGCATCAGGACTTCTGAAAAGATCTCAAAATTTCTGGAATGGTCTAGAAAGTTCCAAAATGTGTAAAACGGTTATAATCGATCTGGAATGTTCTAGAAAGTTCAACAAATATCTGGAATGATTTAGAAAATTCTAGAGTGAATGCAAACTATTATAATCGATATAGAATGTTTAAGAAAGTTCTATAATTTTTTGGCTTCATCTAGAAAGTTCCAAAATGTCCAAAACTAATAACAGTTTTATCGAATCGAGTTAGAATGTTCGAGAACGTTCTAGAAATTTTCCGAATGATCTGGAATGTTCCAGAATGAGTGCAATTTATTATGATCGATTTAGAATGTTCGAGAAATTTCTAGAATGATCTAGGAAGTTCCAAAATGAGTGAAACGGTTATAATTGATCTGGCTTCATCTAGAAAGTTCCAAAATGTCCAAAACTGTTATTAATAATAATAATCATTTATTTAGAAATGAGTGCAATTTATTATGATCGAGTTAGAATGTTCAAGAAAGTTCTAGAATTTTTCCGAATGATCTGGAAAGTTGCAAAATTAGTGCAATTGATTATGATCGATTTAGAATGTTCGAGAAATTTCTTGAATGATCTAGAAAGTTCCAAAATGAGTAAAACGGTTATAATTTATCTGGAGTGTTCTAGAAAGTTCAACAAACATCTGGAATGATCTAGAAAATTCTAGAGTGAATGCAAACTATTATAATCGACATAGCATGTTTTGAGAAAGTTCTACAAATTTCTGGCTTCATCTAGAAAGTTCCAAAATGTCCAAAACTAATAACAGTTTTATCGAATCGAGTTAGAATGTTCGAGAACGTTCTAGAAATTTTCCGAATGATCTGGAATGTTCCAGAATGAGTGCAATTTATTATGATCGATTTAGAATGTTCGAGAAATTTCTAGAATGATCTAGGAAGTTCCAAAATGAGTGAAATTTATTATGATCGATTTAGAATGTTCGAGAAATTTCTTGAATGATCTAGAAAGTTCAAATATGAGTAAAACGGTTATAACTGATCCGGCTTCATCTAGAAAGTTCCAAAATGTCCAAAACTGTTATTAATAATAATAACACTACTTTACAAGGTTTTTTACCCATCGATGAAACTAATGTGAATCGGTACAATAATGAACCCTTAGTAAGATACTGCATTGGAAAAAAAAATAGGACGTCAAGTTTTTTTTAAATTTACTATTTTTATTTTCAACATTTATTTATATATAACTTACAAAAAAAACTAAAAATTACTCCTTCTTTTATACTAATTAGCGTCAGTTTCTCTTAATACAGACCAGTAGTAATCGGCTCACATATTTTTATCCCAAAAAGCTTGGTATCTAAGTTTATAAGTCTTCAAGTCTTGATGGAAACGTTAACCATTTTCATCACTTACGCTTCCCAGGTTCTCAGGACAAAATTCCAGGTTAATATAAGAAATGAATTTTTACCGACATGTTCACCCCTATTCTGTAGAAATTCCTCAATAAATTGGAAAAAAATCCTTTAAAGTCCTCAGATTTATTTTTTAAGAAATTTCAGTACATCCATTTTAGTCTCTATCTCACTTTAAGTAAGGAAAATTAACCTGAGCTAATTTTTCTTACTTGAAGTGTTGGGCAATGATCGGTAAGGCACTCCTTCAGAATGTAATACAGGTTTCGTGACCCACGCAATATCAGGGTATTGTATATGCTTCTTGTTTTTGTCATTAAAACCTGAAGTTTTTAGAAGGCAGAAGTAACATTCAGTAGAGCGATTTTTTGGTTCTCTCCATAACATCGGGACGCCAAATTGCAATTGTATTTTTTTTTCCTGCAGCCCAGTTTAATAATATACTCCACAATTGTCACATACTACTCCAGGAACCAATTTTTATCAAGATTTGTTACCGAGATTTGGAAATATTGAAAATGGCTAGTTTTACGGCTTCAGTGACTGGTCTCTTCTTCTTTGACAGCATAATTTGACCACAAACTAAGCAAAAGTTATTTTGTCTTAATTTACATTATTTTGAGGATATTTTAAAATAAATGTAAATGTTATATAATAGCTTAACATAACAATAGTGAATGATAACCCAAACACGACTATCAAGATAGCCTCATAACTTAATAAGGGTTTATTAAAAAAACTGGACGTGATAAAAATATGAGACATTTATTTTTGTAGTAAGAGGGTCAGTAAAAACCATATTCAATATGTATTATCTTTGGGTAAAAGAAAAAAAAATATTTTGTAAAGTAGTGTAATCATTTATTTAGAAATGAGTGCAAATTATTATGATCGAGTTACAATGTTCAAGAAAGTTCTAGAATTTTTCCGAATGATCTGGAAAGTTGCAAAATTAGTGCAATTGATTATGATCGATTTAGAATGTTCGAGAAATTTCTTGAATGATCTAGAAAGTTCCAAAATGAGTAAAACGGTTATAATTTATCTAGAGTGTTCTAGAAAGTTCAACAAATATCTAGAATGATCTAGAAAATTCTAGAATGAATGCAAACTATTATAATCGATATAGAATGTTTGAGAAAGTTCTACAAATTTCTGGCTTCATCTAGAATGTTCCAAAATGTCCCAAAACTGTTATTATCGAATTAGAATGTTCGAGAACGTTCTAGAAATTTTCCGAATTATCTGGGAAGTTCATAAATGAGTGCAATTTATTATGATCGAGAATTTTTGGATTGGTCTGGAAAGTTCCAAAATGTGTACGAGAGTTATTATTGATCTATAAAAACCAAATCGAAGTGATGTACATCTAAATATTCTAGAGTGATCTGGTACTGGAAATTTCGGTATATAAATCGAAATTCAGTGACTTTTCTTCAGTTCAATTGTGATTGCAGTCGAGTAAAAAAAAGAACAAACTATTTCAATGTTCTGGAAAGTTTCTCAATATCAAAAATAGAAATCTATAATATGTTAAAAAATGTATCCTTATATATTTTTTATACCATTAAACATGCGATGTATTTTAACCCGAGCAACGCCGGGTTTCGCTGCTAGTATTTAACATAAATAGATAATATAAAATGACTTAAATGATTCCAACTCTAAAGTATGAAAAGAGTCGCGGCAGCTCAGTCGGCTCAATTCGACGTGCGGCTCGCATTGACTGCGCACGCATATCGTGAACTAGAGGTAGGTACAAATTGAGCTGATCTGCGAGCTGATTCATTGAACCGGCTCACACACTTGAGCCGTGAGCTATTATGCAGCTCGAGTATTTTTGATGAGTTACACATCTCTAGTCAAAAGCGATAATCATCAAAGATTTTATTTACTATAGACAATAAACGAGTCAGGCTTCAACCGGCCTGCATCTTTATTTGTTTTTGATATAAGTTCATTTGTCTATGATAGAATATAAACCAAGGACGAACTTTCATGTAGAGTCTGGCAAACGAAAGTTGAGCCTGGCTGAAATTGAAACTCTTTACATGGCAACATTCTATTTCGTCACCCGGCATAAAAAGTGTCAACTGGTTTACCACAACCAGTTTTGATACTAATCCCTTATTCATAATGGCTTTATAGCTAAATCAGTGTTATAGTGTCCACGTTCTCATTCGATCACCTTTATGTTCTACAATATGTTAAATGAACTTCTACGGTCGCTAATCACTAAAACATCTATCCATATTGTTTTACGAAGGTAAAATAAATAGAAAATAGAAAAAAATAAAATTACCACAATTTTTGAATTTGAATACATATATGTATATTATAGTACGCTTAGTTTGGGATCAGATAACCGTTTGTGAGGAATATCCCAGGATATTTATTTTTTTATTTAAAAGCATTCTATAAAAATAGAATATAACGAGTTTATGTAAAATTTTAACTCATTTACATGACAAATATGACTTAGGAAAACGAAACATAATTTAATATTTATATTTTTTTGTAAAGTATCAAAACAATTTATTCCTACTATACTTAATGATACCACATCTAGTTTTTTTAAATTTGCCGCGCTTTTTCTGGTTCTACTTTCATATGCCAGACTATAAAAGAAATATTTTAGCAAAGATTTCAATCAACTTGTAGACTTATTATGATCAGAAATAAGGCAATTTTTACGTCGAACTGGCAAATAAAAAAACAATTTCTCCATAGTCAAAACCTTCCCCAGAAATTTCCTCATTCTTTTGATTTCCCCAAAATTGCGAAATTAACAAAACGGAAACAATCTGCTTTATCTGCAAGCTTACTCTATCTACGCTTCACTGCGTCAACAAGGTAAATTCATTAATTTCATACTCTAAAGCTACCAAGGATATTATTACTACGTAACTGGATAGCTAACTCGTCTTTTAATGTACAAAGGTACCTATTTGAAGTTTTGAACCTTATGATTATAAAATACGCTTAATTTTTTAAATCAATTTAGGTACATAGAAAAACGGTCGCGACAGAGACTCACTTTTTAGGCGCCGTGTCCCTTTCACTATGGATAAGCTTAGGAGAATATGGAGGAACCAAAACATAACCAAAGCCACTAAGACCAGGCTCGTCAGAGAACTTGTATCCCCGTACCAGTTGCGGAAACTTATTAGTGGCTTAAAACATATTTTTTATTTCATAAAAAGAATAATTGTATTTCACAAAGCTGTTAGTATCCCTTAATTATATAAATAAATATAAATAAATAAAAAAGATATTCCTGTACGCCGCGGAGACGTGGACTCCAAGGGAAAGCGAGAAGAAGAAAATAAAGGAGGAGTAATGTTATTGCATTAGGCTGGTAGCCCATTGCAAACAAAAGTAACAACATGGCGGATTGTTTGTCTTTGCGATTGGCGTAGATTTTTTGATATTGTGATTTTTCGTTCTATGAAAGTCAGTTCAATCAAACCGACTGCAATTTTTAATTAATAAAACAGTCCAGACTTGTGTTGTGAGTGGGTGTAAGAAAGACTCGTATCCAGGTTGTGGGATATCATACACGTAAGAAAATATCGATATGGATCAATAGTGTGTCCATTTCATTTACATTTATGGACATTTACTATTTTCAAGTGTATATAAAGTACTCTGTAATTTACTATTTCACTTCGTGATGTTAATGCGTTTCATTGTATTTATTTTTCACTGTGTTTTAGATTGCCTGTTAAGGAAGAAATGAAAAATAAATGGATGGAGGCATTGCAAATTTCTGGAAACTTGACTACATATTCTGTGGTTATGTTAGGAAGACGAAGACTTCCTAACATAAGTTAAAAAGAGGCTTAAACCTGAAGCATTTCCTACTAAACCCTACTAAACAAACGTATATATCTATGGGCCACAAGTAGCCTGAAAATAAACGCTTATTGGCCCTGATTCTGTTGTTCACAACTAAACTAATTTTAATGTCACTATGTCTCTTTCTAACAAAGAACATAAGAAAAGGATCTAAGAAATTTAGTCCTGTCAAATTAGTCCAATGCTTGTTTTCAATATAATTTTAGTCACCATCTATCGCGGTTACGCCTAAATACACGCAAAATAAGACGGCAAAGATTAATTTGACAACTTAAAATATGTTCTATCCTTTTTCAATCATGTTCGTAAGAAAGAGATGAGATGTGACTAAAATTAGTTTAGTGCGATTTACAACAGAATCGGCACCATTATCGTTTCGTTATTATCGTTTTACACTTATCATTATATATTATTGAGTAACTCTCAGATTGACTATTTATGGAAAGCACAAGACTTTAAAAATTATCGGAGCTCGTGCAACATAACGCCAGAAATTCTACAAGACTATATTATTTAGTAATATATATGATTGTTTTAATATAAACAAAATGCTTTTGCAATATATTATTTTTGTACAAAACTGTATTGTTTTAATTCCGAATAATTTTACATTGGTATTGCATACATTTATAATTTATTGTGAAATCGTTACCGTTTTCAGTATAATTACAAGTAAGAGAAGTACCTATATCAAGTATAATAAGCTAGATTGCTTAAAAAAATCTATTTAGTCCGTCAATTTCATTATGAAAAAATATATGACACTAATTTTTTCTTTTGTCAATGAGGAATTTTCTCATGATAGAGGTTATGGTCAAAATAAATGTCAAATCGTGAACTAAAGGTTATTGGTTCGAATTATCAACAGTTTGACGGAAATTTTGAGCATAAAGGTATCATATGAAACCTCCTCATTAAATAAACATTACGAAGATATGGTGTGTTGAAGTTCTGCGTGACTGACGTCACTTTGTGGTACACTTTTTACTCAAAAGTGACGTCACGGGGGACTAGTGACGTAGCTTTGACGCATCTTTGTAATTTTTTTAAGATTTGGTAAAGCAAAAAATACGTATCCAATATTTTTAATAATCTATCTTACGGACTATAACTAATAAGAATATTGTTTTTACTCAAGAATCAGCCCTATTACAGTGCATTAAGAATCTTAGCTTGAACATTATAATCTACCATTGATTGAGAAAAAATTGCAATGTATGCTATTGAATCAAACTGCCTTTGATAAAAAATCATTAATGATTTGACTCCCCATCCGTAAATGCGACTTACAACCAAGAGAAAGTTCTTTCTGCTCAATAAATAAAACAATATTATCTCTGGTTCAATGGTGTATTATCTACAGTTTCTTTCGAACAGTGATTATTTTTCTCAGTAGGTACCTACCGATCGCTTAAGTACTGACAGTGGCCCTGATTCTGTTGTTCACAACTAAACTAATTTTAATCTCACTATGTCTCTTTCTAACAAAGAACATAAGAAAAGGATGTAAGAAATTTATTCCTGTCAAATTAGTCCAATGCTTGTTTTCAATATAAATTTAGTCGCCATCTATCGCGGTTACGCCTAAATACACGCAAAATAAGACGCCAAAGATTAATTTGACAACTTAAAATATCTTCTATCCTTTTTCAATAATGTTCGTGAGAAAGAGATGAGATGTGACTAAAATTAGTTTAGTGCGATTTACAACAGAATCGGCACCATTATAAAAATAATTCAAATGAAATAGAATTATTTTTACTCCAACAAATTATCTTGTTCCGAAAATTTTCCTTATTAGTTCATGAATGATGGTCGCCTTTTAGAAAGGGACACAGCGCTCAAAAAGTAAGTCTCTTTCGGACCGCGTTTTTCATATCACTGAACCTTCCAGTTACGTAGTATAAAAATTCCTTGGGTAAAAAAAATAGTTTAATTCAAACTAACCATTCTTTTATACTTATCATTTTATTTAATTAAAACTGAATGTAGTAAAACCACATTATATGTCTGTGAGTAAAACAAAGAAAATCAATTATTTCTAAAACAGTTATCTAATATATTACCCTTGTTGGAAATTTAAGTCGTGATTATAACAAGTGGATTGAAGATAGTGTGTGGTGTGAGATAGATAGAAGAGTAAAATGTTTCTTCTTCAATTCAATATTTGACGAGCTGTATCCAGTTCATATATGGTTCATATAAAAAGATTCTTTTATTTGACACGAGGAAAAAAACGCTCCATTCATTACTCAAATCTCACTCGGATACTCGCTCGCTCGTCGCTCATTCATTCATTCATTTCATTCGAGCGGCGCGGTGGTTGCTCATCCATTTTCGTATGAAGCCGAATTTTGTTTTGACATATTATTATTCGTAATTTTATTGTTTTGTTTCATTATTTTAACAGTTTTCGTGTTCGCGTTCGTGTTTTTGTTCGCGTACAATAATAACTAATATGACTTGGGGGTTCGTCACTTGCGGTCCGAACGAGGCTCTCGTTGTTTCAGGTAAATATTCATTATTTTTTGTTTCTATCGTGTAGAGCCTTTATCTTATTGGTTTTTCATTAGTCTAATGGACTGGCTATAATAGTAGTAGCTCTTATTCTTGTGATCATACAATTCGGTGTCGCTATGCGTTTTTATTATATAGGTGTGTTTTCGTGCATTAGGTCATCGCCGACCTTTAATTGTACTGTAATTAAGGCTGGGTCTTGGGGTACACATCAATGCATTCGGCTTGATGTATTAGAGATTATACCTAATATAATGCACGTGTGTTATTATTTATCCATTTGAATAAAACTTCTAGATTTAGGAAACAATCTAGTCTTTCAACTTTTTTTCCTCATTGCTTAATGTACAAGGAAACTAGAGCGTAAAATAAAGAAGTAAGAACTACCTACTAAAGAAAGTAATGGGTGTAGTCTTATTTCCGGTAGTAAATTGCAACTGTATGTACCAATTTAACGTTCATAAGGGGCCTTACTAGGGCCTAAACTGAATAAATGGCATTTTGATTTGATTAATTTGTGCATATCTAAGTATTACAAATGAAGACTATTGGTTGGCTATCATTGGATAATATTAATTAATGGTGTTAATTAAGATGCCCACCAGATACATAGATAGATAACTCTTTATTGTACACTAGAAAAAAACAGTTGACAAAAAGAAAACTTAATGTTCTTAATATCTGCACAATGGGTGGTCTTATCGCTAAAGAGCAATCTCTTCCAGACAACCTTTGGATGGAGAGTAATTAATATACATTATGAGACAGTGGTGTCATTTAAAATATAATATAATATAATATAGGATCTTTAACACCAGTTACAAGCTGTTCATGGCAATATTTACCGACACTTCCCCCTGAATGAGCTCTCACAACCTTACTCACACGCAGGAACACAATATTGTTATTTGACTGCAGTATTTTGTAGGGTGGAGGTACTTCCCCAGTCAGGTTGCTCTTAAAGCAAAAAATGCCACTCTTGAAATGTTGTGTGATAGTGGTAATATAATAGGGGTATGTTAAAGCCGTATTCCTCAAGGTTAGTGGAAGTGTGCTCCTAGCGGAGTCTTAACCTTTACCATGTTATCCCCTAACTTACTGTTGGGGAATGTCATCATAACTAAGTCAATCTCAGGATTCCTTTTCATATGTGTTGATATATGCTTTACATTTTTTGAAGTCTTATCATTATGAGTATGAATAAATTTCACAATATATTTTCTTTGGATGATTCACATACTGGATGACATATTTGTATTTCTTTATATAAATAGATTGGAGTATAAACTTACTGCGTAGCCAAAGGTAATAAGTACAAGGCCTGAATCTAGGGGGGACAATCAGGGCACATGCCTTGGTCGGCAGTTTCAGGGGGCGCTAAAATCATGTTTGAAATTTTTTTTGGAAATCGTTCCAGGGCTGAATTCAATTGCCTTAAAATTGTCTCAGTAGTATGATAATTGAGCTTCTCAGAACATATAAAAATATGTATCATTGTTTTCTATATCTCATATAGTTATTATTATTATTAAGTGTGATTTTCTTATATTTATGTATATTAAAGTCATTGTTTGTATGTATTTGGTCCTATACCATTCATCCCTTGCAATGTAACTTTTGTGAGGCATTTGTTAGTTTTTAGGTGTATACAGAAAAACATATGTCTTGTCTAGCAGTACCGAATCAAAATAAATTTTGTTCAGTAAAATAATGATACCTAATAATTTATGATGCAATGCACCTGCGAATTCAACTAGAAGTATCATAATGTATTAGTTGCTATTGTAAGAACCGTAGTGAAATTTACGGCTTATGTATTATTATTATGTATTTAAGTATGTATTTACAAACAAAAAGTAGGATATGTATTATATCAGTTAACTGTTTTCCATAGTACAAGCTTGCTTAGTTTGAAATCAGATGACCGTGTGTGAGGAATGTTCCAGGATATTTATTTATTGGTTGATGGCACATTCAGTTCGAGACTCGTTCCCTCCGGCGCGGCTCCCTCTATTACTCGTTTCGCTCGCTTGCGCTTTGCATGGTCACAAGGAGTTACCGCTTTATAGCATTCAAGAAAATGCTTTTTAACTGACTTCAAAAAAGGAGGAGGTTCTATGTTCGACGCATATGTTCTTTTTGTTAATGTTTTTTTATGTATGTTCACCGATTACTCGGAAAAGACTTATGCCAATTTGGATGGTTTAACTGTATGATGTAGATCACGAGATACAGTTTATCATAATCTGACCACAACATCTGAAACATCGAGATTGATACTTTTTATTCTATATTGGCCCTGATTCTGTTGTTCACAACTAAACTAATTTTAGTGTCACTATGTCTCTTTCTAACAAAGAACATAAGAAAAGGATGTAAGAAATTTAGTCCTGTCAAATTAGTCCAATGCTTGTTTTCAATATAAATTTAGTCGCCATCTATAGCGGTTACGCCTAAATACACGCAAAATAAGACGGCAAAGATTAATTTGACAACTTAAAATATGTTCTATTCTTTTTCAATAATGTTCGTAAGAAAGAGATGAGATGTGAATAAAATTAGTTTAGTGCGATTTACAACAGAATGGGCACCAATGTCGACAATTTATTAATGATATGCACATCCTCGGTCGGTGACAAATCTTGAGAGGTATTGAAACTCAAAATTGAAAAATAAATTTACAAAAAAAAATTGTAAACCGCCTTCAAAGTACACTAAAGTATGAAATAACCAGAAATAACTCTTATATGACACGGTTTTTAATTCAGCGAAATATTTTCTATAGAACACGTCATGCTCTTTCGCTGACTTCAAAACAGTGTCAGATAAAAGCAAGAAGCTTATATATTTAACTTTAAGATTCTTGGATAAGATTTATTGCAATGTGTACAATTTCATTGCAATGCTGGCTTTGCGAATGTCTGTGTATGTTGTTATTATTTTGATTACTTTCTGGCTAAATATTCAATTTCACATCTATAGTAAGTGATGTTGGCTTACATGTACCTGTGCTTTATACTTTATATTATTCTTGCTAATATAAGCTGTTTTTTGAAAAATTAAAATTTACCATTTTAATATAATTTAATATATTAATTATAATTTTTTTATTATCTCTCCTATGAACGTTGATTTTTTAAATTTTAGTATCTTTGCATGTTCTGTGTTTAAATCTAGCAATAACCGAATATTACAATGAGATGCTGACCCGTCCCATGCCAAGTTATATTGATCTTCAGAGACTACTAGCACTAGATGTAATGGTGCGACGTTGCGCCGACACTATGTCTGATTCACCAGACGGCGGGTTTTTCCATACCAACCTTTCTATATAATCCAGCTCTTCGTAAATGATTTCATATTTTGACTGGATATTTAAATTTGCATTTTTTTTGTTTATGGATGATATTTTATCTTCTTTTCTATCATAATCCCTCCCATCTATATAATTATTTATATCTATTCAAATAAATAATATTCAAGTGCCTGTTTGTATCAAAGCATATACGGTACATATACCAAAAAACCTGTCTGTGTGTGTGTTCTGACTTATCTCCGAAATGGGTGGACCGATTTGGACTGGACTTTCACTGGCAGATAGCTGATGTTATAAAGAGTAACTTAGGCTAATTTCATTTTAGAAAAATAATTAGGGTTCTGCGCAAAGTATTAAAAGCGTACGCGGGTGAAACCGCGGGGGTCAGTTAGTAAAATATATAAAAGAATAATCTCATTGATTGACGTGCACAGCACAGTTTCATAATACATATTAACGAAGACATCGGCAAAGGATCCAAAAAAATTACCCCGGAGTGGGTAAATTGTAATCTACAAAAAATTACATAAGTACCATTAAAATTAATTTCTATACATTTGTTTCACGTGTTGGGGGTTCCCTATCATACTCGCTTGGATATAAAATATTTGCCTTGTTTTCATGTCTGCTTTATCACAATTTATCAAAAGGGATTCAAGAACTATTTCTAATGATAAGAAAATAATACTTATTTATTTTTAACGTTTATCTAAGGCTTCTTGTAACCGACTAGACATTCAGATATCTAATAGGTATTTCAACTAATCGTACTTAAGGCGCGGACTGACTACGATTTTGACAGCACTCGTTCTTCACTGGAATAAGGTTGAAAATGGAAAATCATAAATGTGTCGACTCTATGAAATGGACTATATTTACGGGTTTTCTTTAGATTATACAGAATATACACATTAAATTGAATAAGTGTCCGGTTAACATTCTAATATAACTCTGTATCTTATATATTCTTAAAAATAAAATTGTTGTCGTCGCTGAAAATACGGAGAATTTCGACGAGAAAGATTTTTTTAGACGTAACTTACGAATTTTTTATTGGGAATATCAAAGCACTTTTTAATATTCTATTCGGTTAACATTTTTCTCAAAACCCTCTTCTGTCATCACATTACTTTTTGTGTTAGGTATTTTCATTGCGTTACGTCATCCTCGACTCTCAAAGAAACCCATTTTTGTGCATTTGAGCTTAGACCCCCCCTTAATTGGCTTCAATTGTTATATAGCGTAATACGTTTTGGCGATCGAGTATCTACTGTCTGTCTAATTTACATTTAACTTTGTATTTATTTTCATTTGGTCCCGTTATTTTACTACGGACGGAACGTTTCACCAAAACGAAGTTTATTCTAGGATTCGAACCTGCGACTATCGCCTCGGCATTCGAGATCACTACCACTGAGCTATCATCGCCATAAATTCATGTCTCTTGCATTGATACCCAAAGTTTATGTTTTGGTTTTATTGGTGCTGATTCTGTTGTAAATCGCACTAAACTAATTTTAGTCACATCTCATCTCTTTCTTACGAACATTATTGAAAAAGGATAGAACATATTTTAAGTTGTCATTTTAATCTTTGCCGTCTTATTTTGCGTGTATTTAGGCGTAACCGCGATAGATGGCGACTAAATTTATATTGAAAACAAGCATTGGACTAATTTGACAGGACTAAATTTCTTACATCCTTTTCTTATGTTCTGTGCTAGAAAGAGACATAGTGAGATTAAAATTAGTTTAGTTGTGAACAACAGAATCAGGGCCATTATCTAGCTTTTATAATATTGTGACCAAATTACAATGTTAATCATACATTTTGTATTGTAATCACGAGTATAAATTGAATTGTATTAAAAAAAGGTACAGTCGGATCGAGCATCGCGATCGTACGTAAATAGTATCAAGGTTACCCCGACTCATCGTATTGTCGGAGACAGGCGAATTATTCCTGGTAGTGGTATAATTTAATTAATAAAATGTGTTTATTTTTTCATATAACTTTGTGGGTATTCATTTATTCATACTTATCCTACTAATAATATAAATGCGAAAGTTTGTGAGTATGAATGTACTGTTACTCTTTCACGCAAAAACTACTGAACGGATTTGGATGAAATTTGTCGCACAGATAGAATATTGTCTGGATTAACACATAGGATACATTTTATCCCGGGAAAACATACGATCCCTCGGGAATGCTAGTGAAACCGCGCGGGACTAGTACTGTAGCCTTAGCACGAACCACTTTCGTATCGCCTTCGTAGCGTCATCGTATCGAGTAGATGTCACTTTTGACAGAAGTTCTATCGTCTACTCGAAACCCAGCTTGCGAGCTACGTTAAATTCGTCCAGAAATTTTGAAACATACATTTTTGATTTTATTGGTACACAATATTAAAATATTTATTTCCAATAAAATAAAATAAATGAAATAATCATCTTATCTTATATTATTAGCTAACGATATAAGGTATTACATCATCATTCCCATGTAAATGTTTTCTTTTTCACCATTGAAATGTGATGAATGTGGAAATATTTTTGAACGTACAGCAATGAGTTCACGTGTTTACAGGTTTGAATTTAGAACATAACAAGACGAGGAGGATGAGTCTTGTGACTCCGTTAGAATAAATTCGACGATTTTCATTTCTAGATTTGTGTTTTAGCAGTTTTAGGGGATTTCATATAAAGAGTGGCTCAACTTGAACTATCGACATCCCCTAACATTTATACACTTAGTATAATTAAGTATATATAGGATGTTTCAGAATCAATGGGTTCGATTCTCACCTAAAAATTTAAAATTTCGGATAGTAGTCAAAACACAATACATGAAGCTCCCCAATTGAATTTGTTTTAGTTAAAACTAACTTAGATACTATATTAAGTGTAGAATTAAATAAAATTATGTTATTTTAAGTCAATGATCACCATATTTCGTTATAAGATAATAAATTACGAAATACAAACTAAAAATCTTAATGCTTCAAAAAAATAACACATTCGAAATATTGCAAATACCTACCTAAGATGCGACGAGTTCACGTAACGCTCTCACTGAAAAAAATACGGTGACAAAGTCTACGTTAGCTGGCTTGCGAGTAGACGATACCATACGTCAGAATTAGTTCCAGTTTCAAATTATATACCAAACCACGTTTACGTAGTGTGACGTGAGGTTAACGTAGTTGTTCGTGCTACCGATTTCAACGTTTGGCAACATTCGAATGACACATTCCCATACAAATTTGAGTTAACTATTGTGGCATGTCCCTTAGGGGGACGCCAACAGATAGGTAGGTAGGGTTCGATTAAATGAAACAATGGAAATTAGTCCAATGAAACATTTAATTGCCTAAAATTCTGTGGCCGCCTCACGTCCAGATTTCACAGGGGGTACAGTTTTTAACAGGGGGAACACTGGCCTGAACTAAGGTGGAAGTAGCAGCTTCAGTTTTCGCTTCGGTCTGGTCCAGCTCCCAGGATGTCAGCGGGAGTAGGTAGTCCAGGCAGGCAGTACAGGAGGTAGGTCCCTCAGCGTTCCACAGCTAGTTATCAAGCTGCATAGGTAGATGCAAGGTAGGCGTAAATGTAGACGTAAATCCTGGAAGGCCAGAAACAAAAGGCTAAAGCGTTTGCTGCGCAACTGTGTAGGTAGGTTTGAATCTAGGTTACAGTGTCCCTGACAAACAATAAAAAGGAAGCAGCGCTAGCATGGATAGGAAAGATAGAAAGCTAGAACACCTTACAATGGAGAATCAGATAGATAATACATGGGAACTTACCCTAGCGGGATTCCACGTGATATTAAACTAGATACAAAATTCGAAGCAAGTGACGCAGCCGTCACCTGTGAAGTCTCAAAGCGCACTGGCCGTGGAGAATTCTCGAACTGAACGACTGGGCGTTGGCCGCCGCGCCGGCGCAGCTCGCAAACCCGTTAGATTTGTTAGGGATGCGTAGGTGCGGGAACCATCATCATTAATACGTACTTGTAGATTCCGTACAATAATATTTATTAAGTATTTAGATTTTTAGGTTTTATTAGTTTAATAGGTTATATTTAATTATGTTTTAGAATAAGTTGTAAATATTATTTTAATTTAAGTGTAATTAAGTTTTATTAAAGGTTTTCTAACTATACTTATATTTATTTATGTAACTTGCAAGTGCAACGTTACACTATCTCGATACGAATACGTTACGCTTGCGATAGATTTTCGTGCTAAGGCCTCTGTTATAAAACTGGAAAAAGTGTGTGGATTGAAGATACAAAAGTTAACGATATGCGGCCTTACTCATAAACGCTATACTGAATAAATGGTCAAATAAATAACGTCACCTTGCTGTCATTGTCAAACAATTTGACGTTATTTAGGTGACCACATAATCAGCATAGAGTAAGGGGGATGGTGTCCCTGACTACAATATAGCGAATTTGGATTTTTTGTTTGTCTGTATGTTTGAGAATCAAGAAAAACTTGCACGGGCCCGCCCCTGCAAAAACAACTGGACCGATTTTCTTATGATTACACTCATTAACTGGTCCTATCTTACTAAGATTTCGGGATAATAACAATATAAACACATTTTGTCACAATATAAGTTTAGCTCCCATTTCACGTACACTCATAATCAAAAAGGGGTTCAGTATTGAGTGGCCCTTTTACTAGTGCCATGCGGACGAAGACGCAGGCAAAACTTAGTACCTACATATTATATATTCTTTGGTACATCATACCATTTTGTTCATCACACAGTTGTAGTAAATTATTCAGCCTTGTCTACCAATCTTTATTATATCATATAGTCTGGAATTTGTACGTCCTCTGAATGTCTGATTTTTTAAAAGCTCCCATAGTATCTTCAAAGAACATAAGATTTGTTTTAGGTGCTCACAGCATCAAAGCTTTTATTTTACTTTGTTGTTTGGCCACAATTTAACCATGGTAAATGAAAGAAAGAAATAAAGATACATTTTTAAGACACAACAAAATAGTATAATACACAAAATACCATACATTTACTACATTATTATGATTATAAATTACCAAGATAAAAGAAACATTATAAAATACACTGTAAAATTTGCGATATAGTACTAAGTTGGGTGTGAAAAGTCCCAGCTCGACATCTGCTGCGGATAACTACAGCCGTGATTTTCAACTGTAGCCACGGGTGATGCACGGACGAATAATTGATAGATAAAAAATAAAACATAAGTATACTTGTACCTACTTGCCTGCCTGATTAGGTGGCCGAAAATGGTATGCACACAAATAACAAACATATCAAAACTTATGCAAAATATAGTTGTGCGCTTGGTAAAAAATATCCAAGCTAAACTTTGTGAGTATGGATGTATGTTTGTTACTCTTTCACGCAAAAACTACTGAACGGATTTGGATGAAATTTGGCACACAGATAGAATATGTTCTGGATTAACACATAGGATACTTTTTATCCCGGGTAAACATACAATCCCTCGGGAATGCGGGTAAAACCGCACGGGACAGCTAGTACTGTTATAAAACTCTCGATAGCTTACACATTCGAAACAGGGTGCAGGGCTATAAAAATATACATTATTTGAGGTATTTAGTACGTGGTATAATTATTGTTCAGATTTTAGGGAAACACAGTGGATCAATCATGAATTTCAATATTGGCAATATCGGAATTCATGATCTAAACTTATTATCGGGTCACAAACTATTCGCCGTGATTGAAGACAACTTTTTTTTATCACAAGCCTTTTATTAACTTGCAATGTATGTATATTCGGGTCAAATATAGCCAGTCGAATTTCACCAACTTCCAGTGGTCGAATTGACTTGATATTTGGTATACATTAGTATATTGTATTGTATTGGACAATACAAGTACGGTCAACAAAAAGTACTGTCACGAAAAAAAAGCATAAAAAATGATATTTGTAACAAAAACTTATTATATACTTAAGTTTTATTATTTTCGCTTATTTCAAATACATTTCCACTTTAGGGAGTTTAATACTGGAGTTAGGTATTTACGATGGAAAAAGTATAACAATAAATCAAGAATAACATTATTTGTGCATAAAAATCAAAATTATCATAGTTACAATGAGAGCGATAAAAGTTGCAGTAGTTCAATACAAAAGACACTTACTATGTAATAGGTGTACCTTATAATCTACTTATTTATTTTTTGTAATTTTACGTGGCAGGATGCTGTTACACAAAGCCGCTCCTGGTACCGGGAGGTCGCGCGTTCGTGTGGCCTGCCATCCAGAGCGTGCAGCGGATATCGCTCAACACTATGACGCTGCAGGTGGAGTCACCCACTGTCTACACCAGCCAGGGCGTACCTATATCCGTCACTGGAATTGCACAGGTAAAATATAGAATCTAGTGCCTTTTTATAAGGTTTTATATAGTCACCTGTCCGGTGTCTGTAATCGAATCTTGCAAGTTAAATTTGATCCACTTCCTAGTGTCCGATTGAAATTTGGTATACATTAGTATATTGGATGACAATGTAAGTACAGACATCAAAAAGTAGTCACCATAAAAGCTTGTATTTATTTTTACAAAAACTTTTTTTTTTTTTTTTTTAATTAAATGGGCTTGCGTTTGGCGACTGACCCGCCCATAAGGGGCGATGACGAAGCCTAAGATGAAACACGCTTACCCAGAAGAAACCTATTCACTCTGGCCTTGAAAGTACCTAGATTATAAGCGTCAGGAAACACAGACGCCGGAAGTAAGTTCCACTCCCTTGCTGTCCGCATTATAAATGAGGATGCAAAACGCTGTGTCCGATATTCGGTATGTCAACAACGTACGGGTGAAAATTTTCCCGGCGTCTTGGAGTTCGGTGTAAAAATGGGGATGGTGGAATAAGGTTGAACAATTCCTGCGCACACTCTCCAAAATATATCCTGTAGAAAACCGATAAGCAAGCAACTTTCCTTTGATGAACTTGTTTATTATGATGCAGTAAATTAGCAATTATTAGCTAATGGTAAGCCTATAGATGTCTGTCCAGACCAAGGGGTTTGAGAGGAGTCTGTGCTAGCATCGGCAGAGGATGAGACAGACAACATTTGGTGCAGTCGATTACAATGAGATATATCCATTTAATGTTACAAAATTATGTATCCTTTTGGTTACAATAGTTCACTATCCGTTGTATGTGACAAATATGGTATGGATGGAACCTGACATTGTTGTTTTCATTCTAATTATGTATACCACCAGATCTCCACTGAAATGTTAAGCTGTTAAGCTTATATTAATAGTTAACTATTGCATCCAAGAGGATACATAATTTTGTAACAGTAAATGGATATATATATAATTGTAATCGACTGTACGCCATTAGTCCGGGTACTAAACTGCTAGCACTAGTATGCCCGTCCTCACAATATCAGATTATAAACTATAAATAGTATAAATATTAATACTTATCTGTGTCTAGTTAGTTCTATTTGCGTCGAATGGCGCGCAAGAATAAATATTTTTCATTTCATATTTTTTAATTTCATTTCATTTCATATTCCAAAAAAAAAATGTAGCCTTGCTCTGTGTCTTGCCGGTTCAGTTGAAGCATCGAGGAACAATCCCTTAGAGTAGTAATACCGAGCAATCCGATTCCGAAACTAGTTAGTGATTTGTCACTGATTTTAAACAGTAAGAACCAATCACTGTATAGTGTGTCCTTGACTCAGCGAATCAGAGCGCATTGTCGATGCTAGGGAATTGGTGGAATAGATTGCAAGCAAAATCAACGTCATTGCGCTTCTTTGGGTTAATTGTTCGATGAGTTAAAGGCTGTTTTCCGAACTGGTGGTAACTTCAGTAAATTTGACCATCAAAAGTGCCCTCCGGGGCATGGATCACGGTTGCCCAGAAGAAACCTATTCACATTGAAAGTACCTTGATTGTAAGAATAAGTTACGCCAAACCTGTATTTAAAACAAGTCAGATATTACAACCAATTATACACAATATACACCAAAATATAATAACATTCCCTGTTATTGCGTTTTTGTCATTCTTCCATATTCTTTATTTATCTATTTAATTATTCGTCTTATGTGTATATACACATATGAAGCTGACAGACTTTTGAGAAAGGATACACAAAAGTATAAGATTTTGATAAAATTAATTCATATGAGGTCGTGATTGTTCCACGTAAAGTTTAAACTTGGGTGGATGTTTTTACGACTTTTAAAAAAGCTGCGATTCAAAACTATGCAATTTTAGTTTATGGTTTCTAGCGTACGCCGTGAAGGAAATAAATGAAATTTTTTCATAAACAAAGTTGAATAATTTAAATACAAATTGAACTTTCTACAAAGTCTAAGGTATTTCGTTCATGAGGAGACCGGACTTACCTTTTATTTTCAATACTTTTAGATTCTGTAGAAGTTGTTCGTATTTCTGAGTACTTTACGTGACGTTTTCATTTAATGTCGCTTTGTTTTTAACACGCTGTATACATATCACAGATAGATTGGTTAAAAGCGCCCACCTTCCTAATAGCACAAATTAAGGGCAATACTTGGAATTAAATTCCGGACTCGCTGTCCTGTTGCATACAAACAAAAGAAGCTCTCAAATAAACTGATATCACTATAAAACATAAAATAACTTCGAGTCCCTAAGCAATCGGTAAAGGCACTACAGTAAACATTCCCAGACAGATCAATACTTCGATGGACATTCTTTAGTGGTGTACTTACGCCCATTATTAAGCTAATTAGATCACCGCTTTTTTTTAACTATCCATAGCCTCGTTTTAACGACCTTCTCACCATGGCAAGATGATGTCACCGTAAGTAAAAGCAAAATATTCAAATTATAGCTTACGGAAAACCCCGGCTGAATACTTTTTTTTCTCGTGGGGAAATCCTCATAGGATACCCTACCGCCCCGGGGATAGCGGCCAGTTTTTGCTGGACTTTTACCGGCTAAAAACCCATGGTGGTCGCCTATAGAGGGGGGCGGGCTCTCGTGTTGAACCCGTACCTGCTCACCCCTCCAAGCGCGGCGCTTTGATGGCTCGTCCCGGGGGAAGTCTGACACCTCCCCCCAGCACCCTCGCTGTGCTATCGCACGATGAGTCGTGACCAAATCGACCCATCGTCCTCCTTGAGGTCGCTTCTGGGCGCACAGAGCCCCCGCTCTGATTGCCCACGACCCCAAAGACCCCGTTTAGTCGCCTTTTACGACAGGCAGCGGCTGAATGCTTGCGGACATATTTCCAGTCAGAAGGGTACTTGAAAGTACCTCATTGAAACCTGCATCTTAGTTCTCGACTCTTCAATGTCAGTTCTATTCCTTCCCCTAGAGAATATTATGTTTGCGGTATATAAGTTATCCCATATGTTATCGTGGTTATGATTGACCTGCGTGCCTCTCATAATGAATAGTTGTGAATTTAAAGCGTAACAAACATAAACATGAAACGTCATGCAGTCTTAAATATCATGCAAACAGAGTCAAAATCATTGGCGTATCTTGGATTATTTTCCAAGGGATCTTGGCCCCTAAAAGACGATGCAATGTACCTACGCGGATATGCCGGATTCTTCTCAGTTGAAGGCCGAGTTCCGAACCGGTGGTAACTTCAGTAAATGTGACCTTCATAAGTGCCCTTCTGGGGCCTAAATTGAATAAATGGCTTTGACTTTGACTTTTGCGAAGCGTGAGCAGTTTCCATATATATGCATTCACAGATATATCCTACACTAGTTGATTTACAGTCAGCCAAATGTCGACATGGATTCATTGTCATTTGTTCTCGGTAAAAGTATCGATAATAAACGAGAAATTAGCATTCATTACATGTATTTTAGTCGTTGAAAGAATGTACGCGCAGTTCGTTTCAAGGCATTTAGACCGTACCCGTGCTCACAGACCTTACTCTAGTACAGTCACTCTATTAATATTCTAACTCTATGCTAGAAACTGATATATGCATTTCATCACTTCCAGGTGAAGATCCAAGGTCAAAATGCCGAGATGCTGCTCTCCGCGTGCGAGCAGTTCCTGGGCAAGTCCGAGCAGGAAATCCAGCATATCGCCCTCGTGACCCTGGAAGGTCACCAGCGTGCTATCATGGGTTCCATGACTGTCGAGGAGATATACAAGGATAGGAAGATATTCTCCAAAAAGGTCATAAATTTAATATTGGATTTTATAGGCCTGTGTTTGACCGCAATTTCACCATGGTTAGTGATCATGCGGCCGAAGGTGGTAAGCGCACTAATGCTAGAAAGTTCTGGCTCTCAAGTGCAGCTGTCGGAACACACCGATAAGTGCTTGGCAACAGATTTTCAACTTGACTTTGGTAGCCTGCCTGGTGGGAACTACAAAGTACCCTTCCACCGTGCTATGGTTTCCTCACGATGTTTTCCTTCACCGAAAGCTCAAGCTCATTGTAGGATTAGACCCCGGAACCTTCCGTCTCGGCATCCGACGTCACTACCACATAGCTATCATCGCCTTACAAGGTGGCGAGGTCCATACATTTATTTTTAGAAAAGAAGCTGTTGCAACTCTGTTTTCGTGAGAGTAATTAATGGAACTATAATTCTCACTAGCGAAATAACCATGGATTCTTCTTATTCCCTTCGTACAAAAACGACTTGACGTATCAAGTTAAAATAATATCGAATTTAATGTCTGCACTAAGTAAAAAGTTTGTGTACAAGAATGTAGTTTCTAGTTTCACGCAATAAGAAAATACGGGCTATCTGCTAATTGCGGTAAATTTCAGTATATCTCACTAATATTATAAATGCGAAAGTTTGGACGTATGTTTGTTACTCAATCACGCTTCAACAACGTAACCGATTTGGGTGAAATTTGGCACGCTCATTATATATTCTGGATTAACACATAGGGTACTTTCTATACCGGGAACGCAATATAATCCTCGGGTACGTGGGTGAATCCGCGGGGCGCAACTAGTAATATTATACATATAACGATACTGATCACAGAGAAATCGTAATTATGAAAGATACAGACTTTCAAATCATCCCAACAAAATGGCCTTACATCTTCGGAAGACACCTCTTTCACTAGACTGAAACGGCACAGCGTAACTAGCCTCAAAAATTCAAAAATTCAAAATTCAAAATCATTTATTCAAATAGACCTTCGCAGGCACTTATGAAAAGTCTGACTCTAATACTCTAATACCGGTTCGGAAGGTTGCATTTGCTGAGAAGAGCCGGCAATAAACTCAGCAATTACTCTTTTCAAAACAAGCTTAGATTCATTACATAATATTTACATTCTAATCGCACTGACAACAATTGCGTGCCCCGGCGCGGCCGCAAAACTACAAAGTAGACTGAATCTATATTTAAAAATAAATGGCAAACTTAAGCAGACCAACCCCCACAAGCAGCACCTGTTCACAAGTATGACGCGTGTGGCAGCCATCGCCCTCCTCGCCATATTGGAGGGAAGTGAGCGACCCGTCACACGACGCCGCCGCAAGCAAAGGCCTTAAAGTGAGCATGACTTACTTAAGTCTGGCTTAGAAATAAAAAAATAAACTAAAGGGAAACTACTAAACACGCAATTTGTTATCACTGTGACTATTGACAAGTTTATACTAAATATCATTTAGGTATATGTATAGAAAATATAACAATTAAGGAGACAGACATAATCTATTGAAGAATTTAGAAATAAATGAAAAACATTAACAGCCTACAAAACCTATACCAATAGAATCAACAAGTGACGCCTAATTATCCAGCGAAAGCAGCCAAAAATGTTGTCCATTGCAGTACAGACTGCAGATAACAACAAAACAAAATGGACATAAAGGAAAAAAAATAAAAAAATGGTCACAGAGTAGTAGATAGGTAAAAAATACATGTAGTTAGTATAGACTTCAACGAGCTAAAATATTTTTTTGGTTTAATGTAGGTTTTCGAAGTGGCTTCTAGCGACCTCATCAACATGGGCATTACTGTGGTGTCTTACACCCTGAAGGACATCAGGGATGAAGAGGTATTTTAACACACCATTTTATTAAAATTATTTATGTATTACTACTATTTTGATACTATTTATAATCACAATTCTTAATATAAGTAAAGAGGTGTCATAATATGCCTTATGTAGATAATTTATTGAAATATATATTAAGTCGGGGATTGAATTGCCGATATAAAAGTTACTTATTCAAATAGCGATCAAGCTAGCAGCGTAATGATGTCAAATTGAACATCGATACCAATTTATAATACCATTTTTGAGGTATCGGTATCAATCCCCAATTTAATTATCCTTTTTGAACATTGTCATCAGTACACTTACAATTTACTAATGTTACTGTTTCCACGAGTGTTCCTGTTCACACGTTTTTCTGTTTTGTGTTCCGTTCCACGCATTCTGCTTTGCTTTCACCAATGTGGAATACAGTAAATTTTTTAAACACAAAACATTTTTTTCTCTTATGTATTCGATGACTTTGTGTGAAAATGTCTTTACACATTTAGTAGAATGTTTCTTTTTCTTTTAACATGGCTACAGGAGGCAAAGGTACGTCGACGTTAGACATTTGCGTGGTTATGGTTTCGCATTTGATTTTGTTATCATTGTATAAGAATTTAGGTTCAGTGTGGTTTGCGGCATTTAGTGTTCGCGATAAAACGGTTAAGGGACATTGTTGTATACAATCGTAGGTCCGAATCGCTTTTTGCCCAAAATAATGCTTAAAGTAGGTGATTGCACCGTTCCGTAATACGCATATTATTTTTTTTGTTTAAGAAAACTTAATCTTCGCTAAAATGTTAAGTTTATGGCGAGGCGACCTTATAATAGCTTATGAACTGAACGAGTGACGACGAACCATGGCAAGGTAACCCAAATGGACTGTACATATTGGCGTTCACCCTCACTCGTCCAACATGTATAAATGTATATGCGGCTTTAGGTTCAGCTCACACCGAGACGTGACGCGCACTTTTTGAGATAGCGATAGAATATAGAACTTTATTTACGAAAAAGGTACACATTTCAGTGAGAGTCAATTCTTTCACTGAAATATGTACCTTTTTGTGAAGTTAATAAAGTTCTATATTGCAACACTATATTAAAAATGCGCATCGTGTCGGTGAACTGACCCTTAGGGTATTATAACAGGTGATTGTATTACTTGAAAAGAAAACCAAGTAGCCTTTTTCAGTCCACTACCGGACATAAGCATCTCTCTTAAGATTCTGGTTCGTTACTACCCATATCCAGCTCCGTCCGGCCACCTTTTTGAGGGCTCCATCGGGTTGGGCTGCTTGGTTTCTTCGTTGGATGACCTCATTAGGGATTTTATCCTTCAATCCGAAAATAACTCTTTCCATAGACTCTTCAGTGACTTAATTGTTTTGGACCTGAACAAGCATCAATATGGATAACATTTTATATGTTTTCTTTGATACGTTTTCTATTCTAATAATAACAAACGCCACATAAAGGTGGGGATACAAAAGCATCCCATACACTTATGTATATCTCGTACTTACATACACTGAGAAACTATTTGTTTTTTATTTCAATAGATAAGTTAAAATGTGAATAAAGACTTATTTGCAATAAATGTACGGTGTTGGACAAATATTGAATGGAGGCAATTGCACAATTGTGTCAATTATGCACCGCAGAGTTTTTTATTTGCTTACGTATAATTGAATAAATATAATAATTGGAGCGTGAATGCTTGTTCCATTATATTTTTCTTAAAAATACATTCCTATTTGTATGGAATACAATGCAATTATTCTTATAAATGCGTTATGTATGTAACATAGTTGTTATATTTGCAAATATTAGTGCATACACACCCCATTAAATAATTCAACGCATTTCAACACAATAATAACATAACGAGCGACTTAAACAATAATACCTATAAAGCAATATGCTGTCGACTGTCCGATATAGCGTTCACACAAATATTTACATCTTAAAAACTTATACAGCAACAATAGCGTGAATCAGGCAGTTTTGAACGTATAAATCCGTCAGTGGCCGAGAGTAAAACAGTACATATTTTCCTGGAGGAATTAAATCAAGAATCGTGCGTGTGAGTTGTGATGTGGGCATGGTTTTGGTGGTTTTGGAGAATGAGTTGATTTTCTGGGTATTGTTTAATGATCTAAAAAATTTGAAGCTTTTGTTTGATGTAGCTCAGAAGTATTTTTATTACAATATTTTTATATATTTTTATATACTGTGGGGTCCAAAGTGAATCACGCAGAGTGAAATCATCCAGAACAGTCATCCTTGTTTATTGTACATATTTTCATCATGTCACCTTTTACGCACATGAATGTCGGATGTGAACTAAGTAGTGAATGGAAATGAATTGAATGAACGTTTACATTTCACTACGCTTAAACTTTCATTTCTTTGCTCATGTTTGGTATACAATTTGGATGAAAAGCAATCACTATGGATACACTTATCACTATGGATGATTTTTCCGAGGTCATTCAAAGTGATTAATGTAAATGAGCCTTAAGCTGACTTCCCATTAGCATATCTATCGTCCAAAATAATCATGGAATTTTTGAGGTAGATAGGTTGATTCCACACTAGCACAAAGTTAGTCTAAAAGTTATAACTATAATTTTAAAACCATAAATCCCCGTGTTATCGCTTTTCAGATCTATTTAGTTTTTTTTATACCACTAAGGTGGCAACAAGCATACGGCCTGCCTGATGGTAAGCGGTTACCGTAGCCTATGGACACTTAATTATAATATATTCATTGGTCTATGGTCCGGCTACGTGTTCTTGTAAAAATATAGACCTTCAATATATGAGGGTAGAGTGGAAAATTTAAATACTCTGTTAAGAGGATGAGGGCATTGGAAATTCAACTCTATCGTCATATATGTCAGTGTAAAATAGATATATAAATAGTTAGATCAATAAATTTTAAGCTTTCTGAACCTATCGTTAAGTCTATTATAGCTTGCCACAAAAATCTGCCTAGCTATACAACGTGTAACGGTGTGGGTATATCTACCGTGCGCTAGGCGCTCGTACTAGGCGCACAGATCGCGAAACAGATTTTATAATAATATTAGCAAGTGATATGAAAAGATAATGACCCTCGCACTACGGTGACACGTTAGTTATGTTTTAAATTCAATAAACTTGTGGAATCAATTTGGTATGAATTCTTTGAGTAATTTATTTTGAGCCGATTCTTTTTAGTCTATACCTGTGGCCTATTTTATGTAGCTACTCTGCTAGTCTGCACTCTGCTGTCTTCGATTCAATTTTCAAATATTGCGGAGTGAAGAGTAAAACTGTTTTATGATTTTTTTATACCACTAAGGTGGCAAACAAGCATACGACCCACCTGATGGTAAGCAGTTACCGTAGCCTATGGACGCTTGCAACACCAGGGGTATCACTCGCGCGTTGCCGACCCTGAAGAAATCTCTTCACACCCTTTTTGAAGAACCTATGATAAATCTATGACTTCGCAAACACGTGCAGTGGTAACGCCCACTTCCGAATCTGAGACTTCAGTCTGCGAAGATTTGTACATAAATCATAATCCCCGCTGAAGAGTTCAAAATAGGGAGAGCAGACTTGCAGAGTAGTTACATCAAACAGGCTCCTAATGTAGCTTCATCCCTTTCAGATAAATATACCCTTTCCATCACACGTTGCTTAAACCTTATACCAACTAATAAATGCTACTAATACTTTATAATTAAATCAGGGGTACTTAAAAGCTCTCGGCATGGCTCGTACGGCTGAGGTTAAGCGCGACGCTCGTATAGGAGAAGCCGAGGCCCAAGCGGAGGCCAAGATTAAGGAGGCCATGGCCGAGGAACAGCGAATGGCCGCCAGGATCCTCAACGACACTGACATTGCTAAAGCTCAGAGGGACTTTGAGTTGAAGAAGGCTGCTTATGATGTTGAAGTGCAGACGAAGAAGGTAAGTTTTATGTGTCATTGAAGACTAGTTTTCATCGCGCAGGGGTTCTACCGAGAGTAGAAGATGTTAGAAGTAGTTTAGGACTCTAGAATCATGTAAAGTAAGGCCAACGAGACGAGATAATACAGGTTACTTTTGTACAAGTGAAGGGGTTTTTAGAAATTCAACCTTTTCGGGGGAAGGAAAAAAATATTCTTTGAATTTATAAATTTGAAACTTAGCACGTTTACTTACCTAAATAAATAATACAGTTAAGCTCAGTGTAAGTTTTTGAAAAGTACCCCTTAAAGGGGTTTAGGGGGTGTTGAAGTTTGTATGGAAGGGTCCGATAGAAAATAAAGAATCACGTGTGTTTTGGGTTTCTCGAAAATCTACCCCTAACGGGGCAAAAAGGGGTACTAATGTTTTAAAGGGAGGACTTTACTACGTGTCTCTATTAACTCAAAAGTTGGAATACATTGGTCCCTTTTGTAGCCTAAGAAAGGATTTTAGACATTCCATCCAGTGGGTACAGCAGGGGGCGCGGGTAAAACCGCGAGACGGAGTGCTAGTAGTAGTATAGATTAGTTCTTTTCCACGGTTTTTCCTGCGTATATGTTATTCTGGGGTATGTCTTTCTTTGGTGGTCTATCTTTGAGCCAAGTTTCGTTCAACCGCCTTTCGCGTTTATAATATTAGTAGAATATCCTCCATAATAATGCGGAAGTATGTTTGTTCAACCAATCGTCACATATAGGCGAATAAACCTCTCTAGTCACTTTATTCTATCTCTGAGTCATACAGTCTTTCTGGTATTCTCATTACATATTTATAATTCAGGCGGAAGCGGAGATGGCTTACGAATTGCAAGCGGCTAAAACGAAGCAGCGTATTAAGGAGGAACAAATGCAGATTGCCGTCGTGGAACGAACCCAGGAAATAGCTGTGCAGAAGTGGGAGGTACAGCGGCGGGAGAGGGAACTTGAGGCTACTATACGCAGGTATTTAATACCACAGATATTGATATACCTAGATAACGCAAGAGCGCCTACACCGAGTTAAACATACACCCCCTTATTAATAAATAAGGTACCGTGTAAGTCAGTCTTGTATTAACCAGGTATTAAGATAGCTTCATCCCTTTTTGTTTATATGACATTAGAAAGTGACGGAAGTTTTAATCCTAGGTTTAACTATACTTGACTTATACCTTATTTATTAATAAGACGGAAAATGCTTAACGTGGCCACTATCGCGCTCACATTGCATCGGTGCGCTTGAATTGATTTAGCTTTTCCCCTTACTAAATAGTGCTTGTGAAGTCATAGTAGGTAGTCAAAAAATTGCACGCTTGGTTTGCATACAGATCGTGATACTTGAGTTATCTAGGTATATCTATATCTGTGTATAATACACAAAGTCAAAGCCAATTTTATTTAGGTCCTAGTAAGGCACTTATGAAGGTCTGCACAAAAGCAAAAATGATTTTTTCACAAGAAGTATTCGCCTGGAACAAGTTTTATGATATGCGAAATCATGAATGACGACCTAGCGAAGCGGCCGCGAGTGATCAGCGGAATTTACCGACTGATAACCGACGGCTCTGATGCTCTCTCTTTTTTCGCAGTCAAACATTACGTTGGATGAAACAACAAGCTTTTAGACTATGCTTTCGTTGAAGTTGCGCCGGCTACAGAGGGCCGCCTTAACAACGCCTGTATGAAAGGTTACCATTCAAAAGATTAGATCAACCACATTCACTTCGGTACCACGAGTGTAAAGAATCGACGTTAGTAAACGCTGACTAATGCCTCAGAGCGTTTGCGTTTACGACACTTCTCTATAGGAAATGGCACAGCGCCTCTAGAGGAATACTCATGGTACTAATTTCTCCCATATAAATTTGTAGTTAAGGCGGCCCTCTGTGGCCGGCGCAACTTCAACGCGAGCATAGTCTAAAAGCTTGTTGTTTCATCCAACGTAATGTTTGACTGCGAATAAAGAGAGATAGCATCAGAGCCGTCGGTTATCAGTCGGTAAATTCCGCTGATCACTCGCGGCCGCTTCGCTAGGTCGTCATTCATGATTTCGCATTCATAAAACTTGTTCCAGGAGTATACTTCTTGAGAAAAAATCTTACAAGTTTGTGAAAAAAAAGTTAGTTATTTAGAATCTCCAATACATTTGCAAGCCTGGTATCTTAATGTTTTCTTTACTTTTACAATTTATAGGTACATTAGATATGGCCAAAGTTCAGGCAAAAACGCTGTTTTTCGGAGGTTTTGACTGAATTTGTTTCACACTTTTTTTAAATTACGCCAAGATACAAGGCTAGATATAGTACACAAGATACTAATTTGTTCAAAATATCTAACGAAAAATGTTTAACAACGCCATAATTAGTACAGGGGTTTTGTATGAAAAGTATGACGAATTGAGTCCTCTTAACACAAACGCATTAGTAAGCGTTTTTTAACGTCAATTCTTTACACTCGAGGTACTTGGAGCTAATACACAGTAATATAGTGGGTCCATCCAACGTTCCAACAATACAAGGAGGTTTTATCAAAGGGAAAAGGAATATGTTCTCTTTCAAGTATTATTAGGAATTCTACAAATTTAAGATCAGCCCGTGTGTCAGGAATGTCTCATGTAATTTATATACTTAATATGCGCGTTCTACAGGCCTGCGGAAGCTGAGAAGTTCAAATTGGAGAAGCTTGCAGAAGCTCACAGGTTGAAGACTGTCCTGGAAGCTGAGGCTGAAGCTGAGGCCGTGAAAGTGCGGGGAGAGGTGAGATTCAAATTATACAAGTTTTGACGATATTAAAATACAGATGGGCCATTTGGCGCGGTTGGTTTAGATTCCACCTATCGCGCCACAGGCCGACAAAAAGTAGTATATCAGTTATCTGGTTTCCATAGTAGAAGCTCTGCTTAGTTTGGGATATAGCCGTGTGTGAGGAATGTCCCAGGATGTTTCTTTAATTAAAATCGTTTTTGGCCCAAAATATGTGCGTTATGGTTTAATACTGCAACTATATTGTATGTATATAGGGTGACTGGTCATTAGTAAATGATACTTAGACACATGATTGTCAAAGAACTTTCCCAAAGAAACATTTTTTTTATTTACTTAGCACATGAGCCCATAATATTTAGTACCTAACAAGAATAAGAATACACCATCAGCTTTTATTTAATTTAGTTATTTATCCCTATTTGTTTCTTTGGGAAAGTTGCTTGTTATCATGAGTACAATCATGTGTCTAAGTATCGTTTACTAATTACCAGTCAGTGACTGGCAGTCACCCTATATAAATGGGAGGAGCAAAACTTTAAACCCCTTTTTTAGCGAATTGCGCCAAGAGATATGGACAAGAAATGCATGAAGCTAAAAATACAACAGATATTTTATGCACTACAACCAATTTTTAGACGACTAGTATTTATAATTCAGTTTAAGTTTTAAAAGTTACTCTATTCAACTATGTGCAGGCGGAGGCATATGCTATCAAAGCGAAGGCGGTTGCCGATGCGGAACAGATGTCCAAGAAAGCGGAGGCCTGGAAGGAGTATGGATCTGCTGCGATGGTTGACATGATGCTTGACACACTACCCAAGGTATGTTTTTTTAGAATATTGTGAAATGTTACAGAAATGTTATAATTTGAATGTTAAACACGATCTTTCTTGAATTTATGATTATGTTATTTAGAAGAAATCAATCGTTATGATTGGAACATTCAATCGCTATAAATATAAAATAAGTATTCTTGACATTGATGTCATGGAATTGAGAATCGAGCTGCTTGATTTATGGACAAAAGGTTTTTAATACAGCAAATACTCATATGCTTACTTATCTTTCCCATATATTTTATTTTTATTTAAAAATAAAATATATATACCTAACTTACCTATATACCTATCTTACTCATATACCTATCTTACCCATATGGGTATATACCTATCTTACCCATATACCTATATTACCCATACTTATCTTACCCATATACCTATCTTACCTTAATCCAGGTGGCAGCTGAAGTGGCAGCACCCCTATCTCAAGCTCGTAAGGTGACCATGGTCTCCTGCGGTGGTGGAGAAGTAGGTGCAGCTAAACTGACGGGAGAGGTTCTCACTATAGTCCAGTGCATCCCTGAATTGGTGAAGGGAGTCACCGGAGTCGATATCTCGAAGGTAAGAAGTTATTTCAGTTAATATAACCTTCGTAAGCCCTTGGACATTACCTGAATAAATGGCTGGCACCATAGAGTTAGAATATTAATAGAGCGACTATACTAGGTTACGGGCCGTGAGCACGGGTACCGGCAATATGCTTTGAAACGAACTGCGCGTACGTAGTCTGAACGACATAATATAATGAATGCAAATAGTGCCGATTCTGTTGTAAATCGCACTAAACTAATTGTAGTCACATCACATCTCTTTCTTAAAAAAGGATAAAACATATTTAAAATCTGTAAATTAGTCTTTACCGTCTTCATTTGCGGGTATTTAGACGTAAGCGCGATAGATGGCGACTAAAATGTTGAAAACAAGCATTGGACTAATGTGACAGGACTAAATTTCTTACATCCTTTTCTTATGTTCTTTGTTAAGAAGAGACAGTGAGACTAAATTAGTTTAGTTGTAAACAACAGAATCAGCATCATGATCTCGTTTTTTATCAATACTTTTACCGAAATCAAATGACAAGGAATCCATATCGACATTTTGTGTAATTAAATTAACTAGTGTACGATATATCTGTGGAAACTGATCACGCTTCGCACAAGGTAACGTTAACGCTATCACTCTATGATATTCTAACTCTATGCCTGGAACTAATTGGAGTTAACACGCAAAATAAGTAGGTGGCGCCACTATAACAGCATTTAACATAAGAGATAACACATATTTAGAAAACCTATTAGCGAATAATAGACATTTCTCAGAAAAGAAGAGTACAATCATGTGTCTAACTGCCAGTTTCTGTAAGCCAAACCAAATTTAATCTCTAATAAAAGTATACCTGTCATTGTTTATGACGTCTGAAATGACAAAGACGGTAACAGATTAACTTTGATTTGGTTTTCAGAAACTGGCCGTAAGTATCGCTTACTAATTACCATCCTATATACAGTTCGTTGATTTTTATTCAAAACTTGGATGCAAAAATTTCGTTTGAAATTTTGAGTAATTTATTTTGAGCTGAAACTAAAGAGTCTGTACCCGATGTAGTCTTCACCCCCTTCGGATGTGTTTACGCTTTCCGTCACACTCAGTATAAAGAAGAATTGGACAGGTATTAAAGTAATCATTTACCAGTCACCTTGACTAACAACTCGCGGTTATTGGTTTAATAAGTACTCGGAATAATCAGTGACGTAAGTACTAACTCGAATAATACGCAATGATGACGTACGCTATCAATTTATTATGATGGTATTTGATTAAATTCTCTGTCAATATTAAACTATTTTTAATTTAATAATCGTTATGTAATTCCTAACTAGAAAATAAAGATATTGTGGTACAATACATTATATTAGTGTAAAGGTTATTGAATGATTTAGAACAAATACTGAAGATAAAAATGTATATGATCTTCGATTCAAAAAGTTAATCGTATAGAGAATCTAATAAAAGATTTTTGACGTATAGCAAGACTTCCGAACCGGTGGTAAATTCAACTGTATGTACCAATTTAACGTTCATTAGTTCCTTACTAGGGGCTAAACTGAATAAATGACTTTTTGATTTTGATTTTGACTTCAAATATTCCAGTAAATGTATAACAAAAATGCACCTCCATGCAACATCATGTTAAAAATCTGTGGTCACGTGACAACCAATTCCTTCTAGGTATTGTGTGCTTACCACCTTCGGCCACATCACCCACCAGGGTGAGATTGTGGCCAATCACGAGCATTAACGTAATTAAAAACGGTAACAGTACTTATTTATTGAATAATTCTAAATGACACGGTACAAAAACAGTGAACGACTATACGTTAGAATCACAGGTTTTGAATTATCAATGCTATTGTACGTCATTAGTAATCATTGAGTAATCGACGTCATGTGTTATGCATTCTTGTTCTTGCTGTATTTATACTAAATTCTGCGATCCGATAGTTTATCCATAGCACGGTGGTAGGGTACTTTGTAGTACCCGCCTGGCTGGCTACCACCCTGAAGTTGAAAATCTGTCGCCAAGCAGCTATCGGTGTGTTCCGATAGCTGCACTTGAGAGCCAGTTCCTTCTAGACTTTGTGTGCTTATCACCTTCGGCCACATCATCACTTCACATGGTGAGATTGCGGTCAAACACAGCCCTATACATAGTATAAAAAAACATTGCAGATGCTTATAAGACACTTTATTGTCAAACAAGTTTGTAGGCGATATAGTTCTTGTGATTTCGTGATTAATCAGTGTGTAGTAATTAGATTTTATATATACATCTTTATATATAAAATTCTTCTGCACGTGTGTATGTCACTGAACTCCTCCTAAACGGCTGGACCGATTTGAATTGAATTTCTTTGTATGCGTTTAGGTGGCGCCCTGGATGGTTTAGATTTACAAATCAGCCCGGCAGATGGCACTGCAGTCGATGTAGGATAGAGTAGTGTAGGGTAGGGTAGGGTAGCACCACAGGGTAGGGTAGCACCACGCGAACGAAGATGCGCCGGGCAGCTAGTAATAATATATAGATTAGTACTAGCCGATCGATTTGAGAGTCTAAACATAGCATTTTAGTAGACATACAGATAGATATTTTTCTATTTATGTATAGGTATTATCTATTATGGAGAACCGATACGTTTAAATAGTAACGTTACATAGTATAGAAATATATTTATAGTTACTCTCATTATTGGCGACTCAACCATAGAAAATCATAGACTAATAAAAATGCTCCGTGGTTCATCCGTGATCTATAGGGCCTGAATTTTGAAATCGTTTATTATACGCTATGGTTATTTATATAAGAAACAAGTGTGCAACATTTCAAGTTTCTGCAGAGTTTCTCTAAATCGACATAAAAAAATTGGTTCACAATTTGACTTTACATAGATAGAAACAACTATTTTGCTAGCAACCCGTGCAAATAAGCAGGCTAATTAATTCTAACCTCAACATAAAATCATTTAAGATAAAACACGTCATATCGTAATCAAATAAAGCGGTAATTGGTAAATAACTGTTTAATTAGATATCGGCGGATAGGATACGCTTCAAATTATATTTTATTTTGCAACCCCTGACCTGTTTGCTGATAATATTTGGCACAACGTAAATCACAAAGAATATACGTGCCACTTTTTAAATAAATCTTAAATATCCAGAGGATACAAATTGTTTAAATCTCGACTGGAAACTTGATTTATGCTTTGACATTCCACCCAGGACACCTAGGGAATCTGAGAAACCCGGTTTCCAAGAATACTTAATGGTTTTTTTTATTTATTATTGATCTCAAGTAAATAATTACTTTGCGCATTGATTTAACGAGAGAGAAAAACACTGAATAAATTATAACGTCTGAATGATTCGTTTTTATTTGAACATATGTACAAACAAACTGTAAGCCTTGACAATCAATACGCATACAAGCAATACTCGTGCGGAACATCAGATTGTCTCGGCTCTATTTATTTCATATATCACAATCATAAAAATATCAACAATACATGATAAGAATTGTCCAGACTACATTGATCTATCAACGCCCAGCTCAAATTGCTGGGCTTGAAATTTTGCACACTGGGTCTTTTTATACTGGACGAAGATTGATGGCATATTTTCGAAACCTATGTTGGGTTAGTCATGCTGAACAACCTTTACCGTGGGAACAACACAGAATACTCAAAAATGTTTACTTTTTATACATAATGATTGAGCAAGGTAGACATTTACTATGAGAAATAAAAAAAAAAAATTGACAATTTATTTTTGGTCCCATAGTAAAAGTTGTTCAGCATAACTAACCGAACATAGGTTTCGAAAATATGCCATCTCGAAATCTCCACCTGTTATAACGTAAGCACATACTTTGCAAAATCGAATTTGTCTGCAATTAGGTATATGTGGTTATAAAATGAGGTCTCTTGTTAAACTTTTGGGCGGGAATATATTATTTAATATCTATAAAGGTATCATGGAACTCAGTGTTCTAATGATAAAAATAATTAGCATCGCTCCGATTTATTAATTAGTTTATTTTTATTATTATTTTTATCAAGCATCTGTTTCGATTTTATTGTACTGTATGCACAAAGTAATCTTGATGTCATTATGAACTAAGTGTTTCGCTTGGTTTACTTATGTAATTAATACACGAATAAATAATAATAACAATAATTAATGTTTTTTATGCACTGTAAATAACGATATCTGAAAGGTACCCAAGAGTGCTGTATTTCTAAAGCGGTATCGGGACGACCAATTAATAAACTACGGCCACCTTAATAGGTCAGATTTGACAGCTCATATGTCATGTCAAACATGGCTTTCTTAGCTTGGCCAAAGTCTAAGAATTTTGTTTTTATTATTGCTCGTCTCAATACACCTTAACAAAACATATTTCATTAACCAATATTTAATCTAGGAATTTCAGACCATAAAGTAATTTTAAAATGTATGTACTCGAATCAGTCAAGCATTTGTGGATATATGATAACCTTTCAACTTTAACCATGAAAATACTGAGCGACTTGATATTACAAATTATTTAACTATATACGGCCTTACTCATAAACGCTATATAACTAAATCTACTGAATAAATGGTCAAATAAATAACGTCACCTTGCTGTCATTGTCAAACAATTTGACGTTATTTAGGTGACCACTTAATCAGCTTATTAGTTAAATAACGTTTTATGAGTAAGGGGGTTAATGTGTAAAATTCATTATTATTGGCATTTGAATACACCACTTTTCACATAAGTGACGTAATATTGACGTAGCGTTGACGTATCTGACTAGAAACACGCAACCTTCTATCAATTTGACACGCGGAAACTCGCTCAAGTATTGGTTATCAATAACCAATACTTATATATGGATAACATACTATTATTTTGTGAGAAATAAAAACACATATTAATATGCAATGTGAGTGTGCTTATCTGTAATTGAACAAACGGTATGGAAGAGCAATTTATCATACAAAGGCTAGTAATGAAGTGGATTATCATTGATTCTATGTATGTTGTTAGAATATACCCGTACCGTACGTTATACATTATCACTATGTACAATAGATAAATGATACAATTCATAATTTCTGATATCCGACTAGCCTACAGCCTTCAAATGCAAGGCTATTTCTATAGACTGTAAATGTAATTAATAGCTAAAAACAAACAACATGCATAGTTTTCAAACAAAAGTCGAGAAAACTTTTGTACTTAATTAAACTTATTATTTAGTTAATCCATAAATTATAAGCACTTGTTCCTCAACATACCGTTTGGTCATATACACCGAACATGAAGAAAATATTTGTAAATGGTGGATTAGAGCAAGTCATATAATGAATGTAAATTTCCTTATTGGTTTCAACTAGGTTGTTAGTCCACCTTTATTGTAGGAAATCTAGATTATTTTATATATTATTAAATGTTCATAAAACTCGCATAATTATGAACTCTGTGCGTCTAGTCTAGTTTATATTTATTAACTTGTACTTATATAGTTTTGATTTTTTTTAATCGTCGATTTTGATACATATAAATAACACCTTTTGAGATTCTTGCTCGTTCCCAGCTGACTTCAGAACTGGTGCTACAGTAGCTTTGACCTTCATAAGTGACCTGCAAGAGCCTAAACAAATGTGGTCTGTCTAGCTAACACCTATCGCAAATTCTCAAAAGACTACAGTTCTGTTAAGACAATACAGTACCGGTCTACACTAAAATAATTCGCGTATCGAATGCGTTAACTGTTACTCATCTATGAATAATGTATTAGTTTAGATATAGGTAGGTTAGTGACAGTGGCTAGTTACTGGTAGAAGATAGGTGGACTGACTATCCAATCGTTAAGGGAAACGGTGCAATAGTGTGCTTTTAGGAGTGACATAGCTAAATTGACCTTCGAAACAGGTGTTAGAGTCGCCGTTTCGCTTATGAATGTTTACTAAACTGTCGCCTTTTATTACCCGATATTGGTCAGGTATTTAAGCAAGCACTTAACACCATTTACAAATAGTTTCCTTAACGTCGGTTGATAACTTTCGCGTTGCTTAACTAACACCTGTGGCGTGTGGTGATGGGGACAGGCGATTCTGGAAACGCCGACACTGCCGACGCCGACCGCCCGCGGGGAATCCGCGAGAAAGCAACGATAACTGCTCAACTACGCTAGACAACTAAATCGTCAAGGTAAGTGCGTCCATCGTTCTGGGATTGAAGTATGTAGCTTTTGATTATATTTTGAAAGTCTATTATGGCTAGGATTTTAAGCCTTTTGTAATGGAGTACCGGTAAAATATTTCGATCCCTGACTATCATGCATGTTGGTGTACATTCAAATTCATAATACAAGTACAAGTTCTAGAACATCTAGAGGAAAAGGCTAAATTTCCGACGGTTGATAGTTTGTTAATGAATCACGGTGTAATTGGTGAACGGATTTAGATGAAACTTTTTATAGGTTGATTATATCCTGGAATTTTATTCCAAGATATAATGAAGACAAGGCGTGAGTGCGAGTGATTATGTAATAATCCGCATGTCATGGTCGCGATTGTTAGCATACGTTTTGCGCTCAAATATGCACAAATATTTAACGATTCGATATCAACTACTGTTTTGTAAACATGTAATAGTGCTAATTTCAACTAACACGAAATTGTTCGAAACAGAAACGAAAATGGGTGGCCAGGGTGGCTTTTTAGACAGCAGAATCACACACTTTATACAAATCTTATAACTCGAAATACACCTTCAAGATGCCTAATTCCCATACTCAGAAGACAAATTAGAATTTAGTGATTAATCGAAGTATTTCCATCTTTGCTACGAATAATAAAAGTCATCTTTGTTTATTGAATGGCTATAGCCATGTATATATCTTTATATATAAAATTCTACTGTACCTGTGTATGTTACTGAATTCCTCCTAAACGGCTGGATCGATTTGAATGAATTTTTTGGTATGCCTTTGGGTGGCGCCCTGGATGGTTTAGATTCACAAATCAGTCCGGCAGATGGCGCTGCAGTCGATGATATAACCTAGATACCGACTGCAGCGCCATCTGCCGGACTGATTTAACAACCTACTCAGGCTTACCGACAAAAATTCCACGGTGAATATGAAAAAGGCCAATGTTGTTAATTTCCAGATAGCGATTCCAACCATTTGTACATAGAAAGCATATACCGGGTGATTTTGAATTTCTTAGCTATTTTTTTTCCCTCGGATCAGAATCACTAATAGAACACATCCATGCAAAAAAAAGAACCTTTTTTTTTTCATAGTTTTGTCGTAATAATATCCTAAATACTCCACATTACTGGATAACGTTAACAAGTAGATGACCTTGAACTTCAGCTGGTAGACGTCACCGGAACATTGAAATATACTGCGGAAATACGTGAATTCTTTCGTAACGCGCACTAGGTGGAAATTGTGTTTAATACCTACTAAAATTTCACCATATTATTTTTCCATTTTCCATTCACAAAATTAAATAATATCAGGAATAAACTCTTCATAATGTTGTTTACATTTCGAGTATTTTGATTAATAAAAACTGTCATTGAATCGAATCTGTCATTCATTAAAATCTTCTAAAATAAATTCTATTTCTCATTTTCACTAAGGAGGAAACTTATCTTTCAATAATTATTAACAATACATTAGGCAGCCCGCACGCATCATACAATCGCCGGCCGACTTTATGTCGGAAAGAGAAGAAAACTTGAATGTCACCTTTGTAAGCAGAAAACAGGATAGCTTTTTAAAACGTTTGACTTGGTTAATAACCCTTAAACGAACCTGTCCTAAAAATAAACTCTAAAATTGCCTATTTCGCTAAAAAGGTCTGATGTCAGTCGGTGGATTCAATTTTATAAGAGAATAAATTCTTTCGATTTGAGAGATTCAAATGTTCTTCGCATTTTAATTCCTTACTACCAAAGCACACGTCCTACAAAACCGCCCTAAAGGCCTCAAGTCGGACTGAGAGAGATTCAAATGTTCTTCTGATTTGAATTCCTTACTACCAAAGCAGTCGTTTTACAAAGCCGCTCTAAAGGCCTCAAGTCGGACTGAGAGACATTCAAATGTTCTTCTCATTTGAATTCTTTACTAACAAAGCACTCGTCTTACAAAGCCGCTCTAAACGCCTCAAATCGGAATGACAATTGGACTACCGATTGCTACGACGTGTTTAGGTGTGCGTTCAGCTTAATACTTCATGTCAACCTATTTGAAAAATTTCTGATTATGAAATAAAATATTTTTAGTTGCGCACGCAGGTATTCTCTGGTTACTGGTTGCTAAGGCAACGTTTTAGAAGATCAACAGTCGTTTCTGGGCGAGAATCTTATTTCTGGATGATACAAAATATTTTTAAATTTAATTGAATAATTATGGAACTCTCTGGAACACTATCCGTTTGATCAATGGAGGGCTTCTGCCTCACACAAGATGCCGCGTGGCGCCCGCCACCCCACCCAACTGTGCGTTTTGTGGTTGCAGATCACTGGAAGTGTGTTATTTAAAACCAAATAATAAGTTGTCAATAAACTGCAATATTCAGTTCTATGTGATTTTAAATTAGCCTTAAGTTGGCCCTAAAGTTTTAAAGTGTTACAACGATGCATATGTTCGAATTGTGATACGATGAGTATGTTTGTAATTGAGTTAATAAAAAAAGTGAGTTACTGTATTTTTGTGGCTTTATTTTATAAATTTTAAACGGGTAAGAATACCGAGAGTGATGTATAGGATATTTAATTTAGATGGTGTTCGTGTTTTCGTATACATAGGCAGTATCTAACATTCTCGGTTGTTGACAGCTATGTGACGTAGCGTATTGGCGCGCGGTACGACCAACGATTTCAGTAATTCTGAGAAAACTTTGGATCGTCATAACTTTATTTTTTTCTATAAAAATTATATCTAAAAATAAAACATGTATTTTTTATTTTTTATTAATGACAGACTCCTTTAAAATAGCTAAGTAATTCAAAATCACCCTGTATAAGCATGGGGTTCTTTAAAAAGGGTGTGAAGATATTTGTTCAGGGTTGGCAACGCGCGAGTGATGCCCCTGGTGTTGCAAGCGTCCATAGGCTACGGCAACTGCTTACCATCAGGCGGGCCGTACAGTATTACCCAACTGATAAGGCGCGGCGTGAATCTTCGTTCGCACAGAAAAGAAATTATGGCCTCGAAGATTAACGAAAGTTTGCTTAAAACTTACATTTAACCTTAGATAACTACTATAAGGTTCATAATACACTGCAGCTGTTAGTTCCGTCTCCCTCGCAAGGCACGCCCCTCCGCACGGCGCGCGCTAACATGGCGGCAGCTGTCGACCAATAGCGGTTTCTCGCGCATTGAAAATGTACAAAAAGTATCTTCTGCGTAGGTACATCGGTAAGCCATATCAGTTGGGTACTACTGTACGCTTGTTTGACACCTTAGTGGTATAAAAAAAAAGATGTACCTATCTTAAAAACACAAACATTTTAGACGGAATGTAACGCTATCTCTGGATACAAATTAATATGTGTGTGTATGTTTTGCATGTGTGTATTGTCGTTACTAATCTGTTTTCAGGATTAGAAGATATCGGTGACAGTTCACATTTTCCGGTTCACTCATACTACTTGCGAGTAACTAATATAATATTTTACAAAAAATATTTTAATTTCCATTTTATATCATTGCAAAAATACAATATATATCGCTATATATAACTAAGAAACAATTTCAGCACATTAATACTATAGCTTGATAATTTTATAAATTAAGAAATAGGATGTACTTAAAATACTTGCTGCATGAAACGGAACATTGACCTATAGTGATTGACAATGCTTGATCGACAGGGAAATTCAAAAAAGTATCGATATATGTTATATCGATTATTTTTGAATTGGTTTATCAATATCGAAATATTTTTAATTACCCAAAAATTTCGATATATCGGTACGATATCAAAGAGAGAGAGAATATTCTTACATTATTAGGTAAATATCAATTAACAAACATAATTTCTCATAAATCCTGTAATAATTATCTGAAATTAAGAACAACGATAATAGTACAGTATGATACATATGTGCAAAGTTGGTAATTACACACGAGGCGGTATTAAGCAGTAAGACAGTGATAAGGAAATATAATTTGGAAAATAAAAGCACTAAAATGAAAATCGATGAGACTTTCTTTATTAACTTTCTCGATACGACAAAAAAATCGATTGGATATCGTTAAGGCGCATGACTATAATTGTCAAAAGTGAACTGTCACCGATATCTTCTAATCCTGAAAACACTTTACCTCACGCTTTGTTCCCGTTATGCATATAGTTTAAGAGCTTCATGAGGTTATCGGAAGCACGTTTTGGTTACTTTATATTCTAAATTATTTATCAATTATTTTTAAACTTTACTTACTTGGTAGGTATTTGTAACGTGGTGTCATACACGTGACGGGCCAGTAGGCGCAGTTGGTTAAGGTTCACCTTACACGCCGCAGGTCGTGGGTTCGATTCCCACACAGGACATGCATTTGTGTGCATGAACATGTCTGTATGTCCTGAGTGGGTGTAATTATTTACAAACAAAAAGTAGTATATGTATTATATCAGTTATCTGGTTTCCATAGGAAAAGCTCTGCTTAGTTTGGGATCAGATGACCGTGTGTGAGGAATGTCCCAGGATATTTATTATTTATACTGAGAGGCGCTAGAAATGGTAAATAATAGAATGGAGTGCAGGTAACACTGACGGCGTATAATATAGATAGAAGGATAGTTTCCACTTAAGTTTCAATCATCGTAGATATTAACAGATTAAAAAAAAAAAATATTATGTACTTGAATTTTATGTTATTATGCATATACTTATAGTTACTTTAAATCTACACATATTTTGAATGAAGATATTAACCAGAGGGTAATGTGCCCAGACGGCTGGCAATTTTATATCTTTGCATAGCAAAGCTAATTCTGTGTTTTCCGAGTATAATTAATCAACTATTGTGGAAAATTCTTAAATTCTTTCTTATCTTAATTAACGGACTGTAGTTAACACTTTGTGGTTGATTAGCTGCTTATGCTTGACGAAATGGACCAATTTGCTGGCTTACCTACTCAAAACAATGTATTCAATAATAGAAAAAAGAAATATATATATATATATATATATATGGCCGCCTACGGGCCAGTTGGCGGGGTCTGTTAAGATTCCACCTTTCACGCTGCAGGTCGTGGGTTCGATTCCCACCCAGGACATGCATTTGTGTGCATAAACATGTCTGCATGTTCAGTACCCCTGGTGTAAAGAATTGACGTTAGTAAACGCTTAGTATGTAATAGTATGTATTTACAAACAAAAAAGAAGTAGGGTTATCTTTTCCATTGTATTATTTTCCTTAGTTTGGGATCAGATAACCGTTTGTGAAAAATGTCCCAGGATATTTATTTTTATGTACTTTACAAATGGAAAGTGATTTTTGACATTATTTCAATATTTTACAAAAATGTATTAAAAATTAAGTTTGGAGTTATTATTCCAGATTCTAACAAGGGGTTATATTTTTAAATGAATAAAATTCAGTTACAAAATTTGATTGATATTTAGTACTGTCTATTGCACTGTTCGCACCGATGACAAAGAGGCAGAGAGAAAGAGGTAGTGTTGCCTCACACAAATATTATAATCATGTCATAGACGAACTGTCTCCAGGTAATTTTGCCCCATCCGTGGGGACGATTTCTCTAATCTTTAACACTTTATTTAAATATGTTTTTGTTTACAGATTCGCGCATTGTAAGCTGGATACAGCTGGGAAATACCACGTTTTAAGCATTTTTCATTATACACTTTTAATATGTTTGTATTTTTGGGTTGCCAGATGGTTGAAAATAACTGCCTAATTATATGTTTAATAATGTTAAGTCTGAAATAAGTTTTGGAACAAAATTAATGTCACACTTTGCACAAAGTGGGTATGAAAAGGTGACTCACAGCTGCTTTTAACATATAGGTAATACGTAATATTATTTAGGTTTATTTGTTTGTGTTTGTAGCTTTAAAACTATAAATAACTCAATTATGAATATGGCCATATGAACATACAGGGCCTAGATTGAAGAACTAGTCTAGAACAAAATGCCAGTTATTTACTTTTACAAGCATTTAAACGCAAATTAAGTGATTTTCTTTACGCCAAAGACTTCTTTTTCGGAATAAAATTAACCTAGTTCTGGCAACCCTACTATTAATAAGTATAGTGATTATTTTTTTCGACCTAAGTGCCACTTTTGGAATATCTCGTAGAAAAGCCTTATAAAGGTAGATGGGCGAAATTGTATGGAGCGTGAGCCCTATCTCCTTTAATGTTTTCAGATAACTAGCTGACAGGGATATCATCGACGTATATAAGCTATACTATACTACTTACTTTACCTAAACTGAACTGTTTATCTGGGAAGAGATTTTTTTTCTAACCTTTGACGCAAAATCGATTCAGTTCATCAGATCTGGCAATATCGCAATAATAAAAGTGATGGTATGTGGCCCTGGCCATCATAAAAATATATTTACGTGCGTAGATCACCTATCTGGGAATATATTGTTTTCAATGAAAAAAAAAAAAAAAAAACAAGTCATCTATTAATCTACCAAACTAAAGTTGTAAGAGGTTCGTTTTGACAAGAGGGTTTTCTTGACGCACTATGTTTGTCCCTTTTTGAGACATTGATGTATATGTGGTGTCGAAACGGGCCTGTTAGATCTCGCCTACGTCAGGAACTTTAGGAAGCAATTTAAAAGATTGATTTTGTGTAAAACCTGTGTATTAAGGTTTCTTATTGTATACAGAAAATATGTTTTGGAAAAAAATAATAGGGAATCACGATTTATCTAATACAAACAAGACTATAGACATGCATAAAACGTTTAAATAATTACGATTAATATATTATTAATAACAAGAATTTATCTGACTTTGGCTGACTGATAGTTCTGTATCGTGTAGCGCAACGTAACGACATACCATTGTACGATGTTGCATAGCATTTATGATATTAACATAGCTTACCTTTATTTCAAAGTAGAAAAATGACAAATTACTATTTGTACAAAAAGTGATAGGAGAAAAACCTATATTTTTTTATATAGCTAAACTGTCGTTAGGTTATATAAAAATAAATATTTGGTGTTCAAAAAGTGTCGAAATTCTAATATAAAATTGTAATTTAATAAATTTTGTAGTAATATTGATGTCTTTTACTAACAAAAAGTTTATTATTATTTATAAAACAACAATATCGTGTGAGTTTTGGTAATTAGTGAAAATATGATATAATTATAGTCTATGTTTCGGCATCTCCTAGATATCTTTTGTTGAGCAATAATTGTATATAATACTATTCCATTATTATTTTATTTTTTATTTAGTATGTAACAAATGGAGCTGTAATCTAATTATAGATTCATTTTGTTTAATAATAGAATATTGAAATTGTCATATTTTTGCGAAATATTTATTTTATATTGTATAAGTACGTAGATTTTCAGTGGTAGTCGGCGAGGTTGTTTGGTAGCGAACCTCCTCGACGTGAAGAGATTAAAGCAAATTAGAATCTCTATTTTCTTATGTATAGAAAGCGTCGTTTGGAAGTAGTGACAAAATTGCTGCTGAGTTTTTCAAATAAAATGTACTTGGGTCGAATAAACGGTTCGCCTTCGCTTAGTGTATCGCTAAATATCTATTAAAATTTACGTAACCATGTTTAAAATAATGATAAGCCATGATGAGTAAGATCAATTAACCTCCAACTTGTGTTATTGTACCCAACTGATATGGCGCGTCGTGAATCTTCGTTCGCACAGAAAAGAAAGTATGTCCCCGAAGATTAATGAAAGAATGCTTAAAACTTACAATCAACCTTAGATCACTGCTACATATAAGGTTCATAATACAGTGCAGCTGTCAGTTCCGTCTCAATCGCGCGTGAGGCCCCTCCGCACGGCGCGCGCTAACATGGCGGCAGCTGCCAACCAATAGCGTTTCCCGCGCTTTGAAAATGTATCTTCTGCGCAGGTACATCGGTAAGCCATATTAATTGGGTACTACTGTAATTTAATTTTAAGATTTACTTAAAATAGTATTTACCTCAACCATTTTTCGGCTGTCGTGCCATATAGGTATTTACAATGTTTCTTTATTGTTTTTAATGGTAAATAGATAGTTTAATAAATTTGATAGAGGCGTCACATTTTTTAATTGATCAACTATTGTAATATTCTAAAAAAGAAACAACATACTGCCACAAGTTTTATGAATGCAATAAAATATTTTTATTGTGTTATTTAGTGTATCTTATTTTATTCAGTTTTTTTATCCGGGTATGGCTGGTATATGTCTACAGATTAATAGGCGGAAAAACTGATGTAAGTTGTTGTCCATAGTAATACCAACAAATAACACCTATTTAAATTTTATTTATTCAAAAATACTACTAATAGAGTCCATGCACCATGAAAAACGTGTTTTACCCTCGTACCAGCCAACTAAACCCTGCATTTAACGCTAAATGAGCAAAGTAACAACTATAGCACAAATGTTTTTATTAATTTAATATGTACCATGATTTTTTCAAATATTGTTGACTAATCTTTCCACCGCACTGATATTGTTACCTAAAGACAAGATTTATAAAATTTTATAAACCTAGATGTTCAAATAAGTGTCCCTTAGCTATGTATGTCTGTACTCATATATGTTACCCATAGGATTAACAGTAATTTCTTACCTCAATTCGATGTTATCTATGGAGTTTCACTGGTTTACCGATTTGCATAAACTTAAATATTGTTGGTATTTAAATGACGGAGAAGTGTGGTGGAATACAATATTAACTGTTGGGGATACTGATAAACTCGATCGTTATAATAAAACGATAGTAATAATAAGAAATTAATGCACGAGTGGCACAATTAACACCTCTTTTGTGTGATTCGCAACAGTGTATGTTTGTGTATTGACGTGGTTTTAATTAATGTATATTCAATAAAATTGCAGAATAAATTGTTGTCTTTTTATTAAAAGTTTATACAAAATAGAGCTTCCTTCCGCGGACGCTCAGACTGTGGAATGAGCTCTCCGCCGTGTTTTTCCCAATGGAGTACAGCATGGGGTTCTTCAAAAAGGGTGTGAAGAGATTTCTGCAGGGTCGGCAACGCGCGAGTGGTAACCCTGGTGTTGCAAGCGTCCATAGGCTACGGTAACCGCTTACCGTCAGGCGGGCCGTATGCTTGTTTGCCACCTAAGTGGTATAAAATAGAGCGTAAAGCGAGACGTCATACGATTGATATAGTTAGTATAATGGTACTGGAATATGACGGTCAGTGCTACGAATCTTCTCTCTGCGAGTGGAGATAAGTCAAACACCCAGCCATCAATATATACGATAATAATGCCGCCAGGTTATTTATTGTTATTGACGCTATCTCAATCAGTCACGCACGAGGGTACCGCGGCGTGAGTGAGACAGCAATAGTTTCACGACATTGATTTATGTCTTGTTATTTTTTGTTGTTGTCTAGTTTAACTTAAAATGAAGATATAACTATTTTTTAATATTGAAATTACAGTATTGTAGATGCCTCGCATGTAAAGATTTTTTTTATACTACTTAGGTAGCAAACAAGCATACGGACCGCCTGATGGTAAGCGGTTACCGCAGCCTATGGACGGTTGCAACACCAGGGGTGTTAATCGCGCGTTGCCGACCCTGCAGAAATCTCTTCACACCCTTTGAAGAACCCCATGCTGTACTCCATTGGGAAAACCACGGCGGGGAGTTCATTCCACAATCTGAGCGTCCGCGGAAGGAAGCTCCTTTGAGACTGCACAGTTCGAAACAATTCTGGTTTCAATATGTGAGGATGGACTCTATGTCGATGCGATGGTAGAAGGTAGCCGTGGGCATCATCTTAAACAATTCTTCAGAACACTGTCCGTTGTACAAACGGTAGAACAAATAAGGAGGCAAAGTCTCTCCTCAGACTCAAGGGCTCTAAACCGCTTGTGAGCTCGGGATCGTCCAACATTTCTGATGACACGTCGCTAAACCGAGTCTATAAGGTCCAAGCTGGTATCCAGGTGCTCCCGCCCATAGATGACAGCAGTACTCCATATGAGGCCGGACCTGCGACTTACAAAGTTGCAGCCTTTGCCCCGATGTGAAGTACTGCCTCGCTCTGTTGAGCACTCCGAGCTTTTTAGATTCCAGCTTAACCTTGTCTTCTAAATTACTTCGGAACAAAATAAAAACCTATAATGGATTTGATTCAGAGTGCATATACCTCTGCAATTACTTACGTACTTGTAAGACCATGTTTCGGTTTAATACCCTTGGACCTCCTTCAAATGGTGTTCCATAGAATCAGTTTGACGGATCGTGGGTTCGATCCCTATCGAGGACATACATCTATATAGTCTGGATGTTGTATACGTAGTATATCAGTTATTTGGTTTCCGTAGCACAATTTCTATTTAGTTACAGATTAGCTTTCAAGTCAACAATAAATAAAATAAATATTATGTATAAATTAAATATTTATTTTCGACTTCGAGACAATATCCTATAATGGAATGGCTTCGGTAAATATAACTATAATATAAAAGTTAAATATTTGGTTTTGTCTTCGATATCTAAGTTGAGATCGGGTTACATTAGTATTTCAAAAGAGAAAAATTTATATTATGTAACAATATTCGTGGAATTCGTGGAGCGTGTTGCAATAGGCATGTTGTACGCCGGTAACCTGAGCTCTTCTGCCTTCTACTAAGACATGTACCTGCAAGAAAATTAACAATTATAATTCACGAGTACGATTGAAAAATAGTATTACGTAAAATTCAATTAAAATAAATCATATTCGTCACATCACTCACTTTATTAACACACGGTACTAAATCACCGGCAAACGTCAATGAAATCCACTTCCATATAAATCTGGGTTTTTAATAACACAATGTTACATTATTTTAAATTACCCATCACCATCCCCTTACGATACAAAGCTACGTAGTACCATGTATTAATAGCGAGTTCTATAATTAAGCATCAGCTAGAATATATATATATAATAATTTTATATTTAATCATAACCAACCAAATATTATATTGGAAAACATTTGAATTTGAACCACTGCTTATAAAATAGAATTAATGTAAATGAGATGAAACGGAAAGGAAAGCAAACCTGATAATCATTAAAAGTATTGAAGAATAAAGCTGATTTGTTAAAGTAGCGATGCGGGGTTCACAGAGTCAAAATCAAAACTTTGTGGTGATCCGGCTCGAAGGATCAAAACTTTATTACTCCCAGGAAGGAAGAAAAATAGTAGAAATCAAAAACCCATGTGGTGCATAACAAATAACAACAACTAACTAACGATGTGGGAATTACGAGTTGTAAATAATAAATCTTCTTTTGTGTACGTGAGCATACCCACTGAATGAGGAAACTGATCAAAATGTGGTTAACTGTAACATACTCCAGAAAAAAACAGGAATAAGCGCTTTTCCTTGTTTTCTTGTCTTTACTGAGAATCCTAGATGGCGCTGTAGAATAATTTATTCAGCAAAATAGAAGTGAAATGGACACCGCACGTAAGTAACAGAAAAACATTCATACCATGACATGAGTAGATAAATATATTTCATAAAGAGCCGATTTTTCCATCGCTCAACATCTCGGTTAATCTTTTCCTCTGAAGCCGGCTTTTCACTATGGAATATAATATAAATTACAACTTGAGATGTAACTACTTAGAAATATAAATATTTTTTCGACAAAATTTATGACGAGCGTTAAAATATATTATATTATATCCCATAGTGAAAAGCCGGCTTATTACGTCTAAAAACAGTTCTTATTTCAAATTAACAACCAGATACCGCTCATCAGATCATTGAAAAATCAGCCCTTAAGCGAGTGACCATACGCATATAAGTACGATAAGATATCTGTATCTGAGCGAATATCTTCAATATCGCTTATGTAATTCAATGAAGCAACACACACTGCGCAGATTATTTATATTTTATAGTTAAGTATCTGTAGACACCGACTGATATCGAAAGATGGTGATATATAACATCTGCAGATACAAATATGGCACAGGATTTTACCTGCAGATACATACAGAATGTACTTTTGAATAATGTAAAAATAAATTATAAAGCTAATATTGCTAGTCGTTCTTCGGTAGAAATGCATTGACGCAATTTAGTTTTATTTTCATTTTTTTTAAATCAAATCATGAATCGCTATAAATTTTGCCTTTGGATTACTAAAATGCATTGTGAATTTGATATCTTACAGATCCTCGTAAAGGTTAAATTCACCTCGGTCTTTTTTAAGCTTTATATGACGTTCTATCCAAATTCTTCGCCTTTTAGTAGATGCTAATGCAACACGTGTATCAAATTCAAAATCAGGATCCTCTTCTGACGAGCTGTCTATCAAATCGAGAAGCAATATACGCAAACTCATTATAGGTAACTCTGTATAAACAATCCGTACCAAAGGTCTAGTAAGTTAGAAGGATTTCGAGTGAATGTATCAATTCATAATATCTGCGTAGTGTGTGATACTTTCAGATATTTTTTTATACGCAGATAAAATATTATCGTATCTGCTTAGTGTGTGACTCGCCTTAGATTTACAAACAGGTAATATGGTTAGGTGCTAATACAAAACAAGTTTTCTCATTTCGACCGTGGCGTTTAGGCACCAAGAATAAATTGTACATTTAATAATTTAAATTTGTTGTCTTAATTCTGTCATAGTTCTTTAATATTTATAATAATTATTGTAGACTAGTGTTTATTGACAAATAGTTAATTACACCTACCCCATGATTAGGATACAGTCCCTTAGCAACATTGTACCTTTAGCAAACTATCCTACTTATTAGTCAATGCGCCTCTATACTTAGGACTACATACTAATGCATATAAAATATAAGTTATACAGTTTAGATACGTATGATTTCAACTGCTAGTAGTAAAGAACTACATAAATTATATCTACATAGTTTTAAAAGCGTTTCTGGGATAGTAAAAATACGATATACGGCTGGCACAAGCCTAAGAGGAATTTCGAAGATATTGATCATCAATTACATTTTGATTATGAGAAGACGGTAAAAAATTTGAAATGTTTATTCAATATCTTCAAAAATAACCAATAATCACAACTTTCTCATTATAGCATAATGGGAAGCCAGTAAATGCCGCAAATTGATGACATATATACATAACAGTAGGTAGTGTTAGATAACAGGTTGGTTATTGTACAGCTATAATTTTCCAAGCACAGTCGAACTATTAAAACTGCCGTTCTATTTAAATGAGCGTGACGTACCTACTGATAACATGCTACTGATATCTAATAAGAAAACACTTAATGAACTAAAGCTTCTGGCCACACACTATTGTTGCGGCCGGCCACATTGATAAGCGAGAAAAATGTGGATGGCCACTCATTGCTGAAACCAATTTGCGATAAACTAACCGACTATAATACATATATAATTAATTTTGAAATTATAGTAGACCAGAGGTAATGTAAATGAAATGGATGCACATTATGTTCCAATCAACATAATGATCAAAACGTTTTCATCATATTAACCCAATCGTATTTTTAAATTTAGGTACTTACCTATCTTATTTTTTAATGTTAAAGTTAAGATAAATATGTTGTTAATAATTCAGTGATTCCGCCACCACGTTATAGAAGCAATCATTTAGATTCCAGGCCAACCAACCTTAGGCCGGTTAGTGATCTCTTTTCACCCAGACGCAGTGTAACAAACTGGTTAAGAAAGAAGAGAAATACAATTATAAAACATTTTGGGATTATATACAAAATACTTAGATTAAAACAAGTCATTTTTGCAATAAACTAATTTTATATTTTCTCATGTCGACACTGAGATTATATAGTATAGTATTAAATATAATTACGTAGTTTTTTTCTGTATGAAAATTTACAAAACATTATTAATTTAAAGGTAAATAATTGTAAACTGGTTGGTAACAAATAACGATTTAATCGCTCATGTATTAGACTTTAGGATATGTAATTATGTATGATCTTATTTCAGGAAGTTAAAAGGCAGATGATAGCAGATATTTGATATGGTAGTTGGGTACTATGCATTAAGGAACAAAGAAAAAAGCAAATTGAATAGGTACTACTTATTATAGACAGGCACTTCGATATTAAATAGTGGAGGTTCTTTAGTCAGTGTGGAATCTTCTCGGGGTATTGTAAGTTTTATAAAAATAGAGCATAGGTCGAGATAATAAGGAGCTATCAGATTAGTTCAATTAAATATGTAACAAACAATAAGCCGCGCGGTCTAGTATGCCAGCAGTCTGACTGATGGTAAATAGTACAGGAAAAATAGAACGATGTTTATAACCAGCACGGGTTTTTCAAAATCATCAAAAGGTTTCCACAAACAATCAGTTATGCGGTCCGGTTTTTAACAACTGTGTTGGCCCAAACCAATAAAAAACCCTCGGTGCGCGAGTCCGACTCAGTCTCAGTCTCACACTTGGCCGGTTTATGTTAATGTAATAAATGATTTTGTAGTGTACAAAATTCATTAGTGACTAATAACGTTATGATAATTCTGTTGAATTTTGGGAACCTTCTAGGGTATTTATGTCTGCAAAAAATCAATACATACATACAATAATCAATTGCCATTAAAGCCTCATGCGTGAATCACAAAATAGGTAGCATAGGCGCTAAAATTGATGTACCTAATAAATTAAAAAGCAAGAAATATCTATATTGAATAAACGATTTTAGAATTGGAATTTTCTTTTTTACCTTCTTGGTTTGGAAACAAGAAGATTATTTTAATATTAGTTGTGACCAATAAGATAGTGTTACACTATGAACTTGTCAAACTTGTAGGTGTTAAAGAACTCGTTCATAAGACCATCACCAATGATGAAGAGATGATTATCGTGATAGATTTATCACGATAATCATCTCTTCAATCAATTTATATTGACAAAATCGACTTAAGAACCCCCCGTAAACCATATACCATACAAACTAAGTTCTCAGTTGTGATGAAAATCTCAAGTTTGATTTTAGTAGGTATGATCGGATAAGATGTACCTAGATCCCTACCAGTTTTCTACTTTTTCAAAAAACAGTTATGTCCAATTAGACCCAAGAATCAATATTTTACCGTCTAAAATTACACATTTACATTTTACAAGAGATTTTTCCATAATATCGTCATACAACTGTTACGTTGAAGACAACAATAAGATAGTTAACTTTGGAAATAATTAAAATAACTGTTAGTACTAGGTATTGTAATAACTATGAGATATTATGAAAAAATGGTAACTTCCGAATGTATTGTACGCACTCGATGCGTTATGTAAAATAGCAATAATATTTTGCCAAATAATAATCCTAAGCACTGATAATAATAGTACAATAGTCCTTGAAGTTTCCATTCAGACCTGACATCCATTATTATTTAATTACTGGTATTTATACAAAAATATACTATATGAAAGCACATACGGCCTTATACAGTGTACATACTTTGAGAGGGCATATGTTCGAAATATATGTTTGGTTGGTTATACTGATTCTTTTAGTTTGGAAACAACTTCTAAATCGTAAAAAAAACGAACAAGGTTGCTCGATCAAAATGTATGGATTTTTTTTTACATGATTTCAGACTTGGTTGGTCCCATCGTAAAAGTTATCACTATCAGTATGACGAAAACAACTTACGATTTCGAAAAAATACCTTTTCAAAGTATCCACCTGAATAAAATATGGACTAAAGTACAATAATATTTGATTTTATGTCCCTTTATATTTATATAAAATAGTATTAAGTGCACTTTTGTATCTGAAACTAATTTAAATTTTCGTAATTATAAGATATTTTTCTTAAAATTATATATTATTTACACCTTAAAATCTTGCTGGAGTTTAGAAATGTGTGGAATTACGCTTTATAATTATATTGGCACCAATTCTCGCTGTTTGAATAAAGACTATGTATTACCCCCCCTCCCCCTCAATACTTAGGGGTTTGTTAATCCTGGTTATGTATTTTTTATTATTACTTACATCTAATTTTATTTTTCATCACAAATAATTACACGCATTATCTTAATTTGTTGTGAATATGGCTATTTGAAACTACATATTTTATTTTAACACCGAATAAGTTTACATTTGACTAAAAATAAACTGTCGACGACAGTTTATTACGACAGTATGTCTTAATTGATAAATCTCTAGAAGGGAACAGAACCAATCGCTTCCAAAATTCAACGCTAGACATTATGGATACGAGCTATAAATTAATATTGCAGTTTTTTCACAATTATAAAAAAGTAGTTTTTGAAGTTTGATTAAGGTAGGTATTTTCCTTACAAGGCGCATTCATCTGACTAGCCATACATATTATGTATCACATATTATCGTCAAATTATGCTAAATAATGTTATCATTTGGTATCTCTACCTACTAGTCATACATAACATAGGCAAGTAGACTCGCTCATACAAATCAATCTTCTCATGTATGTTTTTAGAGAAGCTGACGTGTTTATCAAATATTAACCTACATGAATTCACCTAGGGAATCACCCAGAACAAACTTGTTTATATCTTGTATGGAAGTGAAAATTTTGCTTTGCATTAACCGTACACGTAGTCAATCATTTACAATAGCAGTTGGCCAAAAAATAAAACAATTCGCCATGCAAGGCCCATCGCTGTTTAAACAGCGCCCATTGTACACCAGATACAGCCAACTAATAATCCATTACGAACTCTGCCCGGGCTATCTTAACTCTGTACGCTCTGCGGACTTTACCCGTAATAAATATATAGAAGTATATTCGAACCTTATTATGCAGTCTATACAGGTCGTTGTTTTGGTCAGCGACGAGCAACTCAGTGTCGATAATACAAATGACACTGGTGCTAAAAAGATATAAAAAAAATTATTTGTTTATAATAATAATAAAAAATGGAAAATCAGGTAATAAATAAATAAATATAAATAATATAATTTTAGTTCAATTTGATTAAGGTAGGTATTGCTCACTGTACTTACAATATTTAATGGAATTAAGGCCATTTTTGGAAAAAAAAAAAATTGTACTATCGCCCCTGGGTCGCTTGTCGCCGACCAAAAAAACAGCCTGTATGTTATAGGATTATAATTTACTATTATGAACAATCTACAACTACCTACCTAATTATACTTATCGCACAAAGAGTTATTATGGATCCAAGAGGATCTTCTTATAGCATCCTTTACCTATGTATAAAAGGGGTTTAACAGATGAACGCATAGCTTAAACTGCAGAGTATAGAAATTAGGCATTTTTATAATAATGTGCCTACGTTACGCTAAGGAAGGGTTTTCAAAATTCATCACCTATATTATGTTATCTACTTTATACCCTTCTAGGATAACATTATAGCTATCTACATAGGTACTTCAAGTTTTATCCGCATTTTAACAGTTTAGCCAAAACATAACATTCACACTTACCACTATGTTATTTAAAAATATATATTAATTATAAAAAAATAAAAGGATGTGAACATTTTGCAAAATTTCCTGACACCTTTGAAAAGAATGCATAAGGGTGTTATTACATCCACACAATTAACGTTGAAACGAAGCCATTATCAACGTTGACAACTTAAGTCTATAAGCTCAAGATCTTCAATCTATAAGGTCCTAATAAATTTGTGAACTTCCTCGTGAGGGATGAATGTATAGGTCATTAGTAATCAAAAAATAAATTTAGAAAAATAATCCGTGAGAAAGATGTTGTCCATTTTTTTTTATTGAACAATAGTAACAAAACTTTCCCATACGAGTATGAGTATAATGAGTTCCCTACGAGACAAATCGTCAAACTTTACGCAGGATGATAGATTTTATAAAACGATGGTCAAAGTAAATGTAAATAAATATTTTGGATAACTTCTAGAAACTTGTGACCAAGATTGTCTTACGTAATTTTGTTTCTACTGTGTAGTAGAAGCTGAAATATAAGTATCCGACAGTACAGAACTCACACTCTGTATAACGCAGGCATCCCTAACGTAGGTTTAGCCCAATGATTTCATCGATTAATCTGCAATAATAGGACACGAGCGACGTTGACAACGCAGATCTATACTTCTAGGAAGACAACCAAGACAACGCACAGCCATACACACATAGGAGTACCCTATATAGCGTAATTTTGCACTACGAAAGTAAAATAGGAGATCGCTAGTGAATCTCCGGAGCGGAAAGCCGAATAGTTAGTATGGGGAACATACGGAACGCATGGAGCACCTTCTGTGCACATGCGATTCACTGGCTGGTAAGCGAATGAGTCTCCTAGGGATCGGATATCCAAAACCAGAAGACTATAGGCTCATATCTCTTAGCCTCGTTGTAAAACTCATGAAAAGTGTTTTCAACGAGACTGAGGAGCAGTAAGTTATCTAGGGGACCACAATAGATCCCAATGGGTCGAAGTGTCAAGAGTTATTTCTCGGCCCCTGCACAAGATAAGATAAGATAGTATGTTCGGATGCGCTCAGCTCAGGAATGATCAATCCAGTATAATATCACGCTAATGCGAGTGAAACCGCGGTACACAGCTAGCGTATAATATTGATAGAGGCAATTGATGTAATAGCACATAATGATCGCCGTTGAAAGATCCATAATCGACGTTGTGTGGATGTAATAAAACCCTAACATGCTTGTGTCTAATAGAATTTTTGTAAAACGGATCTCTACCTATTTAGGGTTAGCAATATCTAAATAATAAAAAACAAGTTCCTATTTGTGTCTGTTTGTGCGCTTAATTTTATTAAACTACGCAAAAGATTTTGTTGCGGTTTGTACCATCAATCATCATTTAGAGAATTCCTTCCGCAAGGTTTATGTTTATAATGCCCGAGTGAAGCCGGGGCGTGTCGCTAGTTTTTGTGGCGACAATAATGTTGTGTTAAAAAACAAATACCGCCAGAGTGAAGTAGGTATAAAGTAGGTATAATATCATTATCTACTTTTACCAGTTCATGGTCTCTAACCCCCTTATTAATAAATACGGTGTAAGTCAAGTATAGTAATACCTAGGTTTTAAATATGTCCGTCACTTTCTAATGTCATCTAAACAAAAAGAGCTGAGGCTATCTTAATACCTGGGTGTTACAACACTGACTTAAACCTTATTTATTAATAAGGGGGTAAAAGTATAAAAAAGTATTATCCCCGCAAATTGCTAATGCGCTGGAAACTAAAGTATTTGTCAAAGATATAATTAAATTACATTAATAAATAAATTCAGAATATATTATTGATAGTGTTGACCCTGGGGTAATGCCCCAAGATAGATATATTGACTACAAAAAATATTCTTTATATATAGTTTTTTATAAAAATATTAATGAAATTATTGGAACTTGGAATGTACCTATTGTTTGTTTTGTTTCTTTTTTAAATAAGCTTATTTAGTGTAGTTCCTTACTTTCATCTGTATTAATAGTCATACCCTTGTCATACCGAGAATAGTCCATAGAAAATGTTACCATAACCAGAATCAGACAATGCATTACCTATAAGAAGTATTGCATAGTAGCAGTTTACCAATAAAATTTGGTTCTGTATAATTTAAAAATCAACAACACGAATATGTGGAACCAATAATTACATTATAGATAAGGAATATTATGCATGTTTCTGGAAATGGTACAGTTTGGATTAACCTTAAACATAATTGCATTTTTTTTTGAGAAATAGTCAATTTTGAAGAAAAAAAAAATGTTATAACAATGTGCTTAAAATACAGTCCATAGAAGAATATAAGTACAAATGAATCAAACCAAACCCAGCGGTATAGGTGCACAACACATCACTTGTAGAACTGGTAAATTGGATAATGTAGGAAACAAGCTGTTATCCATTCAGTTGTCAAAGGTTCCTGTACATGCAATCACCAGTTTTAAAGCATGCAAACACAATCAATCAATTAGAACGGCATGTCACAAATATAATTGATTCCACATAAAAAAAACTGCCAAATAAGAATGAACCTTTCACAAATATATAGTAAGTATGAACAAATTACCCAAAACTACACACAAAATAGGTGACAGAAGTAAAACAGCAAACAGTCAGTCATCTGGGCTGTTTTAGCACAAGAACCTGATGTTATACTTTACCCCGTCCATGTTTGTAAGGTCGTTTTCTGTAAAAACGTTTTGTTAGGAAAAATTTGATGACTAGAATAAGTATTATGAAAGATAATATGTACAGGAGACTTAGCATTCCGATGTCCAGGTTGGAGAAGGGGCTGGTGGAGGCGGCAGAGCGCGCGCGCCTTACGTCCCGAATGTTCGACGCCCCATACACTCTCTGCAGGTACTGATAAACAGCAGGCAGGTTCCATGCACCCCTTGCCTGCCTACATTCTGGACACCGGGCAACACTTGGAAATTGAATCTTTGGATAGTCAGGATCTTCCGTCTGGTCTCCAGCTAGTCTTAAGTTCACTTCATTATGTGATATCCAAAGCCAAAGGACGGCTTTATCATTTTCCTTGACATCAAATAATCTGTTCCTGGCAGCCATTGCTTGGAAATGCTGCGCACATTCTGTACAACCGAAGAAATTTTTAATGTAGCCATGCATTGCTTTTAACACTTTGGCACCTTCAGGGCCTGGTTTTCCGGCAGCATTGACTGTGAGGGTATGAAACAGGCTCCACAGTCCACATGAGTATCCACGGTATTGGGCTTGACTACCTTTACATGAAACATATTCTAGGTTAGTCACATAAACAGGAGCATGTGTGTTCTCTAATCTTTTGACAAGTTCGTACACTTCATTACCACTCCAGCTACTTTTCGTTGCAAGTGTCGTCCTTAGTTCCATAATGTATTCTTTGAGATTTCCTCTAAATGGGAATGAAGTAATGATAACATCCAAGTAATCTAACAGGGCTTGTAATGGTTCCCCTGTTAGAGTTTTATATCGGGTTATTTCTGTGTGGAGGCTTGTCTTTAGTGTTTTTTCTAAATCACTGTAATAAACTACATCTGAATTCAATACAGCTGGTTTTTCTTCGGATACCTCATTTACATTGTTTTCATGGATTATGTTACGTGTAGGGAATGCATAGTTTTTAGTTTTCAAGTATGAATTGATAGCCTGCTGGAATCCCTGTTTTGTATTATCTTTTGGTGTAAGTAATGTATACTTTAAATTACGCTGCACTGCAGCAATGGCTGGGAATTGTCTGATTCCTGCGGCTGTAGCAAATTCATTTGTATCGTAAACTCGTTTTATTTTAATATGTTGATAGTCATTCATATCCAGAGCAAGCTCAGAGCCAAGAGTAGAATTGTCATTTTCAAACACAACAAATGTATATAAAATGTCTGCTGGCTCATCACTAATGACACCAGCAAAAGAAGGATAGTATCCTATTTTCAATGAAGGTGCAAACCTCAGCCTTCCCGAGGACTGTTCAGATTGTATTTTGGCAATGAGCTGGGATTTTAGTTTGTCAGACGTCTCTGTTACTTGTAATCTGTCGCCAACATTAGTGTTGCTTTTAACATACGATTCGTGCATATATCGCAACGAAGGATACGCCATTACTTCAAATTGCCTGCAAATTTCATTATTTTCCTCAGCAGAACAGTCGAGAACTGCGAGTTTTATGATATTTTGCCAATTTACTATTTCTTTGGCCATCGATTTGAATTTCGGTGCAAAAGCTCTGCAATGCCCGCAGTAGCTATTGTAGAATTGCACGACGGTTGCATGATTTTGTCCGTACACTTTCCTGTCAAAATTGCCTTGCGTTAGGATAGTAACGTGATCAGACTTGCTGTATAGGCCTTGTTCGTCGACATCGCCATCGTCCGGGATGACGGCGCCGTTAACTAGCGCAATTAAAACAGCTAAAAGCAAACAGAAAGTATTCCAAAAGTCCATGTTGAGTTTGAGCGAAGTTTCTGACGCAAACGGATGTGGCAAGCTCACAGCGAATACGCGCGCACGACACCGACACGTCTGTCGGCGGCACTGGAGAGTTCCAACTAACTTCAGAAAGTATAATGAGAAATAACAGGCTCTTTCATTTATCTGAATACGTCATTTCGGAATTATTCTCATCCATTTCTCGACTTGTATGTATGTACAGTTATTCTACCTACGTATGTAGGTATAGAAACTGAAAGAATGAATGTGTATCTGTCAGTCAGACAGTCATACGGTGACAGTGACGGTTATTCTGTCGTTCTGAAACTATGGGTACATTCCGAAATGGATAATATCAATCACAGCGATCACAGCAATAATTTGCGTACCGAATTAGATATCACGCTTATGACAGCTGAGAACTATGAACAATTCGGAACGCCCGTTATCGCGCTCACAGTATTCAAAACAGAACATTTGAGAATTTAATTAAAATCTGAATTAACAATGCGCTAGGACTCCTTATATCTTTTATAATTTAATTCGCAAAAAGAAATATCCGCGTTTTTTATTATTTTTCTCTCACAAAAATCATAAAAAGTATCTTTGCCAAATAGAAAACCAATAATCTTATTAGATTTTACGTCACTTTTGACAGCGCTCACGGTGATATCAGTTTAGGGCATGGTCGGTGTGAGCGCAAGATGGCGCATGTCGTGACGTCATCTATGACGTTTCACGGGACATCGTTATCTGTCATTATTCAATTCGGTACGGGTTTAAGCACGCTCAAATCGATTACAGCGATTACAGCGGTAATTCGGAATGCAGCCTATAATAAATTATTGTAGACAAAGACAAGATAATACGTGAAGTAAAAACTTGCGCTATTTTTATTAGCCTATTGCGCACACAGTGGAGTATGAGATATGGCATAGTCAAGTTTATATGCACGAAACAAATATTCTTAAATAATAATGCATTATAAATAAATTATTTAATTTAAAAAATTATATCGATATTTATATTCGATATAATATAAAACATCGGAACCCGGTTTCGATATTTTTCGATATATCATGTGAAAACTTTGAGTATATAGTAACTGAAGAAAGCAAGCACCACTTCTAGTACTGAATTATTTCTGCCAGTATTCGCGGGAGGCGAGGTAAACACGCACAGCACACATTTACTTACTCACAAACACTCATGCAAAAAGTTGAAGCATCTCTATAAACGCACACTTAAATAAAAGCTGACACACAAACACAAAAACAAGCACACAAATAAGGAATTACTGCGTTTACGTCTTTGTTTAATGGCACACTAGGTCAAAAAAATTGTGATGGCAATTAATGATTCTAGATATTATTCAATGTTATTTGTATATCTACATAAATGGTTTATAATCAATACCGATATACGAAAGCTGAAGAGTTATTTTTTGTTTAAACGCGCTAAACTCTGGAACGACCAGTCGGATTCGAAAAAATATTTCACTACTAAGTAATAATAATATAATAAATTATTTATTCACTCCCACATATAAACAAAAGAACAATTTTTTAAAATATAACAAGGTAAGTACATTTAACTGTGGGAGACAGGAGCTCAAACTAGGTTTCCCTGTGCTATGAGTCTCCTGGCTCCCCCTCTTGGTAGGTTCTAGTTAAGTTAGTTAAACATTTTATAATGAGAGGTACTAACAACTTCCTAAAATAAGACTTTTGAACATGTTTTATCAAAAAAATAAATAAATGAAGTCGGTTTATACAAAAGAATATAAATAACAAAAAGATAAATTAATGTGCGTGCGTGTGTGTGTGTGTGTGTGCGTGTGTGTGTGTGTGTGTGCGTGTGTGTGTGTGTGTGTGTGAGTGTGGTTTCATGTGTATGTAAATATCCTGCGTCTTAGATTCAGGATTAGCTAGATATGTCACTAAAATAATAATAATTACGAAAGCGAGATACGTATATGGCAAAACGTGTATGTGTGAGCAGGACTAAGCATATTTTTTTGTCCCTATCTCGCGTATAGGTTTCTATTCTTGACATCAGTGTCAAAATCGGTGTCGTTGAACTCGTTGACGGCAAACAAGTTTCTGGTTCCAAAAGATATTTTGTTGATGAGAGCTTTGAAATCCTAATTGAATGTTATTTGTGCCTTTTTTATATTCTCAAAGATATTGTTTAGTGTGCAGTGATGGTGAATTGTTGTGTAATTGGTTGTAAAAGCCGTAGTGAACGAAATTAACCAAACATAACCTTTCATCGGTAAGTAGATTTTTTTAATTGATACAGTAAGGAAATCAAAGGATTACTATACTCAAGTGTATTTTCTGTCAATATCATGCAAATTTAATAGATAATTTCGTCATAAAACGATGATCAACCAAATTTGTTTTTAGTGCTAACCGACCAAAGTGTGAGGCTTATTATTGTGGGGTGGTTAACTATGGTACTACGTGTCATTCGTAAATAGTCGGATTATAAGTTGATGGGGATACCAGCATTTTATAAATTTTACCACTTTATTAATTTTAGTACTTTAAATAGCGTGTTTTATTTTTTGTAGTTTTCATAAAGAACCATTTATAGTTATATTTATAGGTAAGTTTGATACATAGAAAGTAATTGTTTTGAATTCGTGTGACGCGGAAATAATAACTTACAAATAACGACGATATATGTCATGTATTATGAAATCAAATATAGGTATTGTCAGCGACGCGAACTGATTTTGTGAAGTGCCTAAGTGTGTGTGTTTTACCTGAGTTGTATATAAGAAATAATTTTAAGTGCGAAATTATTCATATTATAAGGTCTAAAGTATTAATTTAAGGTTTTAGGTAAGGAAAGAAAGGTTTTTAGTTTTGTGTTAACTTATTTCGAGAAAAAAAGAGGGCCTCTCAAGTAGTAGCACCGTTTAATGACGCGGCGTTACCGACACGAGAGCCACTTGAGGTTTTTCAATTTTATCTCATAAGAAAATAGAGATATTTATGTAATTCTTTTTATATAATGTGTAGGCTGTTTTTATTGGGTGGTTGGGAATCCTTGGGCAAAAGAAGAGCCCCACCGACTGCAGCTGATATCTACGGGCAAGCAAGAGCCCCAACGAGTACCAGCGTGAATTGGGCATTCAAGCGCCCCGCCGACCGGGTACCCCCTGTACCCCGCCGAGAGTATTCGTCGCCCATCCCCCCCCCCCTTTTGCGCGTTAAGCGCACCCCGCACCTTCTGCGCCGTCCCTTGTGCGCCTTTTTGTGCAGCGCCCGCGTCTCGCGTGTCCCGCGCCTTCTGCGCCCCCCCACGCGCCCCTTGTGCAGCGCCCACGTCCCGGATACGTCCTACGTGTCCCGCTCGTATTTTAATCGTGTCCCGGGACGCCTCACGTATCCCGATCGTGTCCCGATTACGTCCCACGCGTTCCAACCGTGTCCCGATCGCATCCCGCACACGTTCCGTGTGTCCCGCGCGCGTTCCACGTGTCCCGAAAGTGTCTCGAATACATTCTACGCGCCCCGATCGTGTCCCGAGTAGGTGCCACACGTTCCGCCCGTGTTCCAGGCATGTTCCCGCTTGTCCCGAAAAGTCCCGCGCGTCCCGCGCACCCCGTCTGCTCTTGCTACGCGCATCACCGCGCACCCCTCACCCCTCCCCCTTCGTGTTGCTACTCCGTCCCCGTCTCTCTCTCCTGATTCGCCCGGATCTGGTCGCGTCCTGAGTGACTTCGTCCAGCCGGTAGTCTATGTTTTCGTCGTTAATCTCATACAGTCCAGTCTAAGGTTAAAGTAGGTCAGACCAAGTGTGCTCGCCACAGGTATTTTCTCTTTCAGATCCGCAAGGCTACTCTCTAAATGTGAAAATTTGCGAGTTTATATGGAAACAAAGGATAATTAGGTATTTAATTGTGTCTTCAAAATACATCACCTATCAGTACAGTATATACAATCAATAACTGAGGAGGTTGCGGTCAAAACGTGATAAGTCACAACTCATACAAAAAAATTCTCTAGCCTGTACGAAACTATTTATTTTGTATGTCTAGGGTCTTAATTAAACTATACTTCATCAATCCCGTGTTTTATTATGACTTCTATAAAGTTATAACAATATCACCTGCCACACCATTGATAAATTACGACTCGTAGTAAAACCTAAATGCCCAATACCAGTTTACCCACAAAATGGGGTAAAAGTGTAAGTATGGCAGTATTAATTGTACGTAGCTGTATTATATGTAAATATGTCGAACTATAGCTATCTTCTTCGCCATTCGCTGACTGCAAATCTACCTAATCTTCAATCTACGTCCTGCGTATATCAAATAGATAAATTAGGAGTCCCAGTATAATAATTTTTCTGTTTCTTGGTAGTCCAATTCCAAAAGCTAGCTAAGTAGCATAGGTACATTATCCCCAAGTGTAGGCTACTTTATCCCGGGTACGCGGGTGAAACCGCAGAAGATAGCTAGTATAATAATTTTAGAATGCAATGCTAGATTGTTTGTTGTCTCTTGGTTCGAGAAATCTCTGGAGCTAAACCGATTCTGATGATTTTTTCTATCCTACGAAGGACTATACGTTAACGTGAACTCTACCCCGCGGCTTGCTGCGTAAACTCTGACAAACTATTGTCAGTGAACAAAGTTTTTTATTTATTTCAAATGTAAGTTGAAGCGTGTATTTTAGTTTTTTTTTAACTATAATTTATTGGGTATAGATTTTGGGTGTAGTATTTCATTTTGCATTAAAAATAATATATTTTTATCTTTTTTAATTGTAAAATTTTAGTTGCTTGTATATTCGAAACATGACACGAGGTTTTGTCACAGAATATTTCTTGATTGTTTTGATTTCAGCTATTGATTTTGATATAAGTCTTCCGTGAACTCCATTTTGAAATAAATCAAAATGACAAAATGATAGGAATGTACTAAAACCTGCCAACACCTTTAACTCCTCTTAGGATAAATAAAATAAACGAGAAATTAAGAAACAAGCTAGGTTCTGATCGCTATCATCGTTTTATTGAGTAATAAAAGTATTTTGGTATGTTAGAAAATTTTGTTTATTTAGTTCTATTCCAGTCTTCCGGCATTTCACATTATAATATACATTGTGATACATGTGTGCAAAGTTGGTCATTACAGACGAGGCGGAATTAAGCGCGTGAGGCGAACGCGATAAGTGAGCCAAGAGTGTAATCAATGCACACACGTGTCATACGACGTTTTTCAACACACTTGCGAGGAAAAAAATAGAATTGTATTTTTTAAGTAGATTTTTTCAATCACACAATGAGAACTTTAACAAAAATGGCGCGCAAGTTTTTTTTTTTGACTGCCGTCTGCTGTCATACTATTTTACCCGTTTAAATTAAGAATGCTATGGTCTACACACATATCACTTGCAGTGATATTATAGTAGGCAGTATTAATAAGTTATATACAATATATAACTTATTAATACTGCCTATAATAATACAAACTTAATACTGCCTCGAGTGTTAATAACCAACTTTGCACACAAGTATCATAATGTAACAAATAATCAATTTACTAATGTATAATGTACTAATTACTCTATGATCTCAATCGTACACTCAAATGTTCGACACAAGAATCTTGATTCTTAGGTTCACGCTATGTTGCCGCACTACGCTAATCACTCCTGGTACTACCTGTGAGCTACCTCTTTTCTGTCGTTTACTTGTCGTAACAGCTATTATTTTATTTCGAGATATTACTTAAGATTGCGTACCAAGCCAGAAAAATATGGCAATGTCAGATGAAACAAACTTATGTCTAATCTTCGCGTGCAGATGAGATGGAGATAGCGTGTTCCGCGGAACAAAAATGAACTAAGCGCTTTTTATCTAAATAACTCGTAAAGTATAGAATATTTTAAAAAATCGTTAGTAGCAGCCCTAGGTCATATGTTAGTGATATTATTTATCGAATTTTTGTCATAATTAGATACACCTTGAACGAATAAAACCGAAAATTCATTATTATTAGAAAAAAAATCACAAAGCTACCCTTTGTGATTTTTTTCTATCGAGGAAATTTCATCCATTATGTTTTTGCTCAGATAGAACCCTCGCGTATACAATGAAAATACCCATATAAAAAATATAAATATTTATTTATAATAAATTTATAATAAAATATAAATATTTTTTCATTTAAATACTATTTACTTGGTTAAATTTCAATTCTAAGATTGTTATTTTGCTTTATACGCAGTCTTAAATACAAACATATTGGTTCTTTATAATACTCATACATGATAGGAAACACAATGTTCTCGCAGATTTGATGTGGCAGATCGCCTTTTACCTGAGAAAACGGCACAATTAACTATTTTTTTTGGAGCTCAATCTCGCGACACTAAACGATACCAAATGGCAGTGGACGTCGCTCGAACTAGATTTTATAAACGCATATGGCCATATGGCCAACATACTTTGGCAGAGGGGGTCGCCTGTGTTTGCCATCTCCAGTTATTACTATATTCAAAGAGTGAAAACATCGATAGTTTTTAAATATCGAATACCTACTTTCCACAAAAGCATACTTAAGAAGACCTAATATAACTTTTATCCAGTCAAACGCAGAAAGTTGTCGTTCGTTAGCTCAGTTCGTTAGTATTGTTGTCTTTATCGGCGTGCTCACTTTTTTGTTGCAGCACAGGGGTGCGTTTAAATAAGACGGCGAAATTTTCGCCCGATAAAAATTATACCTATTAGCGAGGGTTCGCTGAACGGAGTCTAGACTAAAGCTATTTTGGAGTGCGGTAGGTCTCTAGTATAGTGTATTATCGATAGGCCACACAATGAAACGCCAGGTTCGTGGGCTACTGGTTATTATTTTCAAACACACTCCAACAACAATGGGTTATTTTCTTAGTCTAGGTATATTACAAAAGCAAAAGACGCGCAGAGGCAAGTTATTATTTTTCTTGTTATTGACAAAAAGTGACAGTTCTAGTGTTGCCACTAAAGACATAATAATTATGGACCGGAACATGAGATATCAATTTGCAGGTGTAATATTTCAGTAGGCAATGCAAAACAACAAACAGCTGACAGCAGGATAAAATTTACCGACATAAAAAGGTCGCTAAAATTTGTCGCTGTGTTGACGTTTAATTAGTTAAATGATTGTATACTGGATAATTGACTTAAACGCACCCTTACTGTCAAAATATAACAAACAAATCGTACAAATAAAACCTGAAAAATGCAAAGGCCAATACTCATCGATATATGGAGTAATGTACAGTATTACAGTAGTACCCAACTGATATGGCTTACCAATGTACCTCCGCAGAAAATACATTTTCAAAGCGCGGGAAACGCTATTGGTCGGCAGCTGCCGCCATGCTAGCGCGCGCCGTGCCGAGGGGCGTGACTTGCGAGTGAGACGGAACTAAAAGCTGCAGTGTATTATGAACCTTATAGTAGTAATCTAGGGTTTATTGTATGTTTTAAGCATTCTTTCGTTAATCTTCGGGGCCATACTTTTTTTTCTGTGCGAACGAAGATTCACGACGCGCCATATCAGTTGGGTAATACTGTACCCATAAATATAAAAAATGTGGGCCGATAAACCAGCGTGAATCTATGTTCAAAACCTCACTACTAAGGCGAGCATCGTCAGCCATATTTAAAGCAGACGGAACCCATCGCCATTCATTGACATTTGAAAGTTCTAATATTTCGCCTATGCGGTTGGCGACGAACGGCTTAAAGCAACGTGCGTCTTTGCAAAGCCACCCGAGAACATTCATAGAGTGACACCAAAAAACTCGTATGCGTAGTTTTAACTTGTGAGTTTTAAAAATCGTGTCAGCTAAACGTGCTACTAGCTAGCTACTAGTGCGCCTTGGGATTGAGGCTGGTTTTAATGGAGCTACTCGAACTTTGCTATTTATATTTTTAAGGCGATGATAGTTCAGTGACGTCGGATACCGAGACGAAGGTCCCGGGTTCGAATCCTACAATGAGCTTGAGCTTTCGGTGAAGGAAAACATCGTGAGAAAACCATAGCACGGTGGTAGGGTACTTTGCAGTACCCGCCTGGCTGGCTACCACCCTCAAGTTGAAAATCTGTCGCCAAGCACCTTTCGGTGTGTTCCGACAGCTGCACTTGAGAGCCAGTTCCTTCTAGGCTTTGTGTGCTTACTACCTTCGGTCGCATCATAACTTACCATGGTGAGATTGCGGTCAAACACAGGCCTATAAACAGTAAAAAAAAATATATATATTAACACTACTTTAATAGTTCCGTTTGAGAGAATTAAACGCCAATACGCTACAGCGGCGTATGCTGACTCAATAGCGTCGCAAAATGAGTGAAGCTCTCTTTCTACGGCTACGTCATTAAAATCACTGAGGTTGTGCCGACGTGGAATTTTTAAATTATCAATGGAACTGATGCAAACTGCGTGCCATATCTTCCATGCGGCGGTATCTTCCTCAGCAATCACATGGTCCCAATCAACAGCTTTACGCCAAACGTTTTGAAATAAAATGTTAGCTCTTACAATAAGAGGTGCCAATAATCCTAATGGATCGGATCATAAACACACATGAGAGAGATGCTTCGCGTTTTGTAAACTCGCACCCTTCCTGGAATTATTCCTCGAAACAGTTGATGGAGTAATTATGAATATTGCATTGTTGACATTATTAAGGAAGTCTCGCTGTTCGATATTATTGCAGATAACTCTTTATTTGCATTGTGATTTAGTAGTGCATTCAATGTGTAAGTGTCGTAGGTTACATAGGTTTTCCTCGTGCTACTCGTTTGTGTAACAAGTATGCAACTACAGTTATTCGAAAATATATTTTTAAGTCTTCGTTCAAAATGTATGTAAGTATGAATACGCTATTAGTCATATGGAACTTTAGTGAATAATATATTAACTTCGTTTTATGATGGAAATATAAATATTTAAATGTTGCAATATTTTATATAATTGTATTTAATTCCTTCATTTTGAAGATAAAAATTATTTAAAAAATTGACAATATGTATTAATTTTTTCTTGATTTTTTAGTGCAATAAAAAAAACACACAAGTCGGCTTGCATCTTTTTTCTAGGGGGGGTGCGATATATCAGCAAGCTGATCCCCTGAAGGAACATACTTCAAACATACAATTTTATTCTCAACTTTCTGTCTCACAAAATGATACTTAATATCAATATGTCCAGAATATCATAAGCGCCTTAACGCTTATGATATTCTGGATTTTTGGCAAAATGAATTGCAGACTGATTATCAATATTTATAATGAAACTTTTACAAATAACTCCTATTTCGTTTATTAAATTCCTTATCCAGCAACCTTCTGCAATTCCCATTCCTAATGCGACATATTCTGATTCTGTACTTGATAGTGATATACACTGCTGTTTATTACAAGACCATGACACTGTATTACCAAAAACTTTCATTATATACCCTGATGTAGATTTCCTATCCCCTTGAGCTCCTACCCAATCAGCATCTGTATACCCTTCTAACTGCACATCTACTCCTTTTCTATAAATTAATTTTAATCATATAGTACCCTTAAATTATCTCAAAATGCGGTAGGAACCGCAAAAGCTCACGTTCCTCAGTACAACATTGGTTGGATACTGTAGAGCCAGGTGATAGCCAGGAGGCTGAAGAATGGGCCGTCCTGGAACTTTCGGAAATTAAATCTGCCGCAGGCTTGGATACACTCATTTTAGTTAACTGATCGCCTCTCGTTACCCGAAGCTTTTAGCCCTAGTTTTCACAAAAATGGATTAAAAATGATAGGGATGAGTTCTAATTTAACGGAGAAGGACCAAAATGTTAGTGATAGCTCGGTTTAGGGAAGACTAGGGTAATACGGGAAACCAGGAAAGAAACGATTAAATACACAACTTGAACCAACAGCTTTTATTTGACAGACAGACAGATATGAAAAACAATAGAATAACAAAATAATAAAAAAGGTAAATATTATATCGAAATAGGTCAGTTAGCCACATGGCGCGTCACGTATACATAAAAATAAAATGACATACGTGTGCAGGACCGCTTAAAGGAAGACCCTTAAATTATTAGTTTGCATATCACTGATATCACTGATGTACATTGATAAGTATATTGAAATTATGAAAATCAACAAAACATGAATTGAGGAGCCGTTAATAAACCGATAGTGGAAAATTTCATCTTTGCAAAAGGGGCCAAAATGTGGGGTCGATATTCCAAATATTACTCTAACACTTGCCTGCTCCATCAACCAGCCGTCCATCGATAGACGTGATCGGCCCATTGCCGCGCAGGGCCCCGTAAAAAGGAAGCTAAAACAGTATTGCTAATGGAATTAATTTGTTCGAATTTACAGCTGATCTTATGCAATTCATAAATTCTAACCCCTTTATTCATAATAAAGTTATCAAACGTTGGTTAGCTAAAATTCTGAAGTCTTTATCTGACACGTGACATTTGATGATCGAAGAGTGAGACGGAGGACACTATTACACTGATTTAGTTAAAAACCAATAATGAATAAGGGGGTGAATCTTTTAATTGAAGTGTGTATTATAAAGTGTCCATGAATGTCTGCATACCCTAAGTCTGGGTATAATAATGTTTTGTAGTTATTTACAAAAGAAAAGTAGTATATCAATTATTTGGTTTCCATAGTTGCTTAGTTTGGGATCAGATAGCCGTCTGTAAAGAATGTTCCCGGGATATTTATTATTTTATTTTTATTGCCACTTCAGCTTGCTAATTCGTTGAAATTATTAGTTACATTGGTTCTTTAGGCCTGATTGCGAATTTTATCCTTCAAAGAAACCACTCTTTCCATAGCTCACCGAGTGAGTTTCTTGACTAGCCTCCGCGCCTTCGTTAAGGTCATGCAGCATTTCACCTACCTGTATACTATAATAACGATGTCATCGGCAAATCAAAGGCTTGTATTTTGGTTTCTAATCTATAGTTTTAAAAACATCCACCAATGCTAGCGCATTGGTGGATGTTTTTAAAACTATAGAACTGCACCTGAACCTCCTCTCGTGCATATTTTCTACAGGGCCCAAGTTACCTTAATCCGGGACTGGTGAGGGCTTCATCCCCTCTCTTTTCCAACCACCAACGGCGCACTTAGTTCAGTATTGATTTTGAGTGGTATCTGCGTGCGCACTACATTTTGAACAAAGAATTTTAAAATAGTATTTCTGTTTTCGTGGGATAAGTATACCTTTCGTGGGAGTTCTTTGTCCTGTATGTCGTTCAGTGCTAGTGTCTTGTGCAATAACATTGAAATGGTGGAAGTACTTTATATAATAAGAGTGTTGATTGGTTATTGATCCGCTGTTCAGGTATGACTACCCACTCACTTAATATTCTTTAGAAATAATAAGTAAATAATTTTTCAACACACTCGTTCGTAAAGTGACTTTTATTGCAAAATACAAGTCTGTTTTTTTCCTCGCAAGTGTGTTCAAAAACGTCGTATGACACGCGTGTGCATTGAATTATTACACTCTCGGCTAACTTATCGCTTAATACTGCCTCGACTGTTAATAACCAACTTTGCACACATGTATCATAATGTACTAATAATTAATTGAAGATAGGGTACAGATTTTATTGAATTAAACATAAGGAATACGGTGACGGTAAAATGGTGTCAAAGATTGAATTTGTAATACGTACCATAATGCGTCATTTCAAATAGGTGCATGCTACATACCCGTAAATTGTTCTAGAAACTTCGATAGCATATTGCGCGGCTTGCAGTCCGCATAACAACCCCTACCTACGTCAATAAAATGGAACATGCGCTTTGCAAGTTCCTTTGTTATCACCCCATGACTAAAATGGGTCTAGATTCTAGAATCCAGGCACTGCGACGCAATAACCCCATTCCCTTCTCGCCAACCCGCCATCCCCCGGGAGGGATCGATGTGGTGGTTGCGAATTCTGGAAAGTTCGCTTCTAGTTAGAAACATAGGTGTCGACCACGTTCTAGTGGCGTACCCGATTTGGGATAGACGTCGTGCTCGATTAGTACGTTACTTTTAGCGTGTAATTTTCTCAAAGCAAATTTTTTGACTCCTTGGCGTTGGCTGGACGTAGGCTGCCGCGATTTTTTTGCTTTGTTGATGATGGAACGTCGGCCAATTAATTAGTTATTTCTGGGAATAACATACGTGAAAAGATATAGCAGTTTATTTAAAAAAAAAAAACATTTTTTTTTGCATTTTATAGTGGTAACTGAAAGAACATCCTAAAAACAAAAATACGGAAAAATCGGCGGTGTAATAATGATTTTACTAAATTATTGTTGCAAAATAATCGATATTATGAGCACTGGCTTCGAAACTTTGACCTCTGTCGGACTCTATTCGGCTAAAAGAGTTAGGAGAGCTTAGCTATTGAATGAGTTCAACCATTTATACACAACGATAGAGAAATATCGGAATTACAAATATTTTTGTGTTTATTTCTAATATTATACTATGTTTTTTTTAAAGGTAAATAAATATGGTCTGCATGCGAAAAATGCGAATTCTAACATTTAATATGAATGTAAAATGCTACTGCTTATGCGAATGTTACAACACTGTTCTTAATTTTTTTGGCGTGATATCTTTATTTCATGATATTATTTTTATGATCATTAAATTAAATTTTGGTAATTTTGAGTAAATATTTCTAACATAATAAATGACACCTAAGTAATACAGAGCTAATATTAAAACATGATATAGATTTTTAAAAAATGAATAATCTTTTCCATATACCTATGCTATATATAAAGTTTTATAAAAAAAATATTAAAAAATATTATTAAAAATCATAACAGCACTCACAAAAATGTATTGTTTAATTTAAAAACTCCGTATATTATTAGACAATGAGCAAGCGAGTTATCGAAAAAAGTTATGATGTTTTTTGGCGAACGATTATTTAATTTATTTTTTACAGACTTTGCTAATGCGTGTAAAAAACTCTTAATTTCTTGGTGTATATTTATAATATCTTTTATTATTATATTATTTATAATGTTTTGCCTTATTTTATAATGGCTTTTGTTCTTCCGTGAGAGAGTGAGACTGAGAGTACTGTTTGTACATGTGAGTCTTACCGAGGTCAAGTCAAAGCACTAATATCAAAGTAATACGTATAAAAAAAAATCGGTTTAAAAATTTAAGTATATCTAAAAATAAGTATATCTATACACTTATACTAACAGTGATCCATACGTACGGACCAGCCAGTGCGAGGCATTACAAAATATTTTTATTAAAAAACTATAGTTCAGCTCAGCCCGAGTGCGGCTCTGGCAGGACCAAGTCGTGTGATAGGTTTCGTTAATTTCCGTCAGTACGACTCTACTATACGACAAAATTTAAAAGACATTCGCTTATTTAACTTTGTATTTTTAAATAAAGGGTAGGTACGATTTTAATAATAGATATCACTTTACTGTACACCAAAATAACGACGAACAAAAACAAAAATGAAAGAACAAGAGTCTTATTTAGGTAGGTATTAATAATTACTGTACAATGGGCGGTCTTATCGTTAGGAAGCGATAAAGTGATTTTTAATCCAATCTATGTGCAAAAAGTAGACTACATTATGACGATCCTGTAAAAGTATGACGTCACGCGTCATAATTTCAGTATTTCATACAAAATTTCAAAGAAAATAGGTCAAAATAACTACTAGTGGCTCTGTGAGGTGTAGACCTCGCGTGTCTCGATAATTATATGTTTTTTTTGTCGAGTCAGCTTTTGGATATTCCGCGGATATCCTGGGGCTCAAAACTGCTATTAAAATTCTGTTCCAATGAATTTATCAGAGGTGTCAAAATTGTGAAAATGTGCCATAACAGCTTTCCGATGATTTTCCACTGAAACTACAAACGTGCCACAATGATCCTGTAGTTGTCACTTTTGACTATTTTTGTACTAAAATTCTTTTCATTCATTATGAGACCATTATGAATTAGTAGGCTGCGCACATCGGCTCAATGATAATGGAATTGCAATAGTATCGTGTCAGTATGACATTTTAGCAGACTTGGCCCCATAGACAGACATTCGAAAGCATTTTTGTCCAAGCTAAACGGAGACGCTTCGCTCGCTCGGTCAATTTATTCACCCATTTCCCACGCGGTATATATAGGTATGAAAAAGACTCATATTTAATATTTAACACGGTTTAGTGAGGTTACGAAATTCATTTTTAAATTCGCCATAATTTCGATTCGTATTACGTCATCGATCATGTACACCTATAGTCCCACGAACTTATCTGGCCCGGTGGTCAAAAGAGGAACTAACGACGCCTGTTTGAAATGTCAATGTTCCTGCCATTCTCCATTGGTTGTTTGCTTCACCAGAAGCGATAGCAGCGCCTCTCTCACCGGGCCAGATAAGTTTGTGGGACAGTAATTTGGGCTTTATCGCCAGCTGTTAGTGTCATCTCAGCTGAGACTCAGCCCGTCAGAATGTATGAAAACAAAGTGACATTTGACATTTTCACCAACAAATTTTCAATATCGCTAGAGTCTGGCAAACGAAAGTTGAGCCTGGCTGTAATTGAAACTCTTTACATGGCAACATTCTATTTCGTCACCCGGCATAAAAAGTGTCAATTACTTTACCAGAAACAGTTTTGATACTAACCCTTTATTCATAATGGCTTTATAGCTAAATCAGTGTTATATTGTCCACCTTCTCATTATTTCGATCACCTTAATGTTCTACAATATGCTAAATGAACTTCTACGGTCGCTTATCACTGAAACATATATCCATATTGTTTTACGAAGGTAAAAAAAAAAAAAACTAAAAAAAAATTAGTATAGTAGTAAAAATAGTAAAAATAGTATATTAGTTATTATAGTTATACGCTTAGTTTGGGATCAGATAGCCGTTTGTGAGGAATATCCCAGGATACTTATTTATTTATTTATTTAAAAGCATTCTATATAAAAATAGAATATAACGAGTTTATGTACAATTTTAACTCATTTACATGCAATTATTATTTAGGAAAATCAAACATAACTTAATATTTATATATTTTTTTTTGTAAAGTATCAAAACAATTTATTCCTACTATACGTAGTGATACCACATCTAGTTTTTTTAAATTTGCCGCGCTTTTTCAGGTTCTACTTTCGTATGCCAGACTATATGATGTGGGTGCGTGCAACAGCATCTTGGCTTCCTCGCCTCCCCGGCTGGGGCACTATTCTTTTTGTTCCAGAATCGAGTGTAATATATGTTAGAAAATTTAACCTCCTTACTCATAAAATGTTATTTAACTAATAAGATGATTAAGTGGTCCCCAAAATAACGTCAAATTGTTTGACAATGACAGCATGGTGACGTTATTTATTTGACCATTTATTCAGTAGATTTATTTAAATAGCGTTTATGAGTAAGGCCGTATATGTTTTAAAGTATCTCCTACGGGAACGACAAAGTCAAATTAACCATGTTCATCCTTACTAATATTATAAATGCGAAAGTAACTCTGTCTGTCTGTCTGTTACGCTTTCCCGCTTAAACCGCTGAACCGATCGCGATGAAATTTGGCATGCATATAGCCTATGGTATGGAGAAGGACATAAGCTACTTTTTATCCCGGGAACGCGGGTGAAACCGCGCGGGTCAGCTAGTTAAAAATAAAGATTGAGAAAAAAAAAAAACTGTTGTAGTAAACTAGCTGTCCCGCGCGGTTTTACCCACATTCCCGAGGGATCGTATGTGTTCCCGAGATAAAAAGTATCCTATGTGTTATTCCAGAACATATTCTATCTAAGTGTGCCAAATCCGTTCAGTAGTTTTTGCGTGAAAGAGTAACAAAGACCCATATGTCCAAACTTTCGCGTTTATATTATTAGTAAGGAAGTAAGGATTATTTCGTAAAATAAATAAATAAAAAAAAAAGATTTCCAACAACTGTTATTCAAGCTGATTCTATAGTAGTCCTAGTTACTATTCAACCTGTCTAATTGATAAACCTTGTGTGTCACTCAGTGCGGTTGAGACCACTTCGCGAAGTGTTCGTGGGAGCCCTGCACCATCAATATCATCATGTAGCATTTGAATCGCGCGCCAATACACGTGAGTGTTATATTCTATTGAATTATATACATAGGTATAAGTTTATTAAATCATTTAGTCTTGTTAATTATTTTTAGACCATCTGGAAATGGATATAGTGGTTTACGACTCTTGACGTTTCAATTATTTGGTAATTTTTCAAAAAAGGAATCGATAATGAAAGCCAAATTATCGAGACTCACGATGAAAAATGTCACAGTGCCACCAGTTAAAATATTTACAACTAATGGCACTGTGAGTCTAAATAATTATATAAAATCGCCGGACATCCTAAGTCTGACTGGTCTGACTGAGATCAGGATACCTGGGCCTACATTTTTTTCCAAGCTGACGCTTCTATCGCAGAATATTGAATAGTTATTCAGCGCTAACTGCTAATTACACAAATTCGGAGGAGTTACAAAAATGCATAAAAGCATTCAGTAAAATTTTTAGATTCCAAAAAATATGTAAAAAAACATTAGGTAATTTATATTGATTCAAATAGGCGCTGTTCCAGCGAAAAAGTAATGACACATAAACGCATAAATATTTTAATTCTGAAAAAATAAAGTGTGAAGTGAGTGTGACCAAAATGCTGTGCCTGGATTTTACCATTATGAAGATGCAGATAGGAACGGAAAGGTAAGTAATAAATAACTCATTTGTTTTATTAGTAATCAATACAAACTGATTTATCTTATATCTCCCGCAGTTTAACCCGCGTTCCCGGGTTAAAAAACCTATATGTATAATAACACTCGGGAGAATATAGTTAATTTTGCGAAAAAAATATTCGAATCCGACTGGTAATTCCAGAGATTAGCGCGTTTAAATAAACAAACAATCTAACAAAAATATCTTCAGCTTTATTATACTATACTAAATATATATTGATGAATAATCTGATCGATCGTTGTTGTTTTAAAAGAAGCATTTGTATTTGTATCGAATGTAATGGTGTCGTGCGTCAGTAAATTTCTTCACCCAACACGAATATATTGTGCTTCTGACGCAAGTGCCTAGTCACATAATTTAATGTAGTCATTCACATCATAAATAAACCAAACAAATAATAATGGGCCCAGATTTAATCCTTGGGACAATTCAAACTCATGAGTTCATGACCATTTACAACAACTTTCTCTGTGCGTCACATGAATTATATCAGCACCATACGTATTATCAGTATTTATATACTCTGAGGTATTATGTTAAGAAGGATTAAATATATTATTATATATTTACTAGCTTTCTGTGCAATGGTTTCACCTGCGTCCCCTTCTTTTGGAAATTCCATCCACTAAGGAATGGAATTTCCAAAAATCCCTTAACCCCCTATTATCCTGCTGTTTCAAGATTATAAACCCAAGTCGTGACAAAATAGATAATTTGTCTATATGTAAATAATAAATAAATAATAAATATCCTGGGATATAAGTGTCACTCTTGACAACATTGGGGAGAGAAAACCTTATACATTTAGTTTTGCAGGAATTAAGCATAAGATCATTTGTATACAGCTAAGGTGGAATTGAGTTGCGTGAGGTCTGTATCTTTTATACTGACTTTAAAAATTAATGAGGTATCATCAGCAAATAAAACTATATCAGACAATTCATTTACCATATAGAGCAGATCATTAATGTATGCCAAAAACAAAAAGGGGCCTAAAATTGACCCTTGCGGTACGCCCCTTTTCACTATAAAGACCCTGGAGAAGTCGTTCTACTAATATCTACATTTTTTGGTGACTTGATAGATAAGATGATATAAGATCAAATGCGACTCCACGAACTCCATAGTGTTGAAGTTTAAAACTAGCGTGTGATGATCTACGCAATTGAATGCCTTGGAAAGATCACAAAATAAGCCAACCGCATCCTGTGAGTACTCACAGGCGTACCAACACCAACGTATGTTGTAGATCGGCATGTAAAATCCGATTATTGGTAATAATTAATTCAGAATAACTTTTTCAAAGATTTTGCTTAACGCTGGAGAGAGATAGGTCTATAATCAGAAGTATTCTTTTTGCACCTAGATTTAAATATTGGAACTATTTTACTATATTTCATCAAGTCCGAGAAAGAACCTTTAAGGATACATTGATTAAAAATAGCTGCTAAAATAGGTGCAATACTAGTGATAATTGAATGGATAACTTTTACTGATAAGCCCCATATGTCTTCTGTATTTTTTATTTTTAGAGAATTGAAATCTATTAGGATCTCACAAGTATTAATAAACTTAAATAAAAAATGTGGAATATATTTTGGAAAATTATCTTTAAGGAGACACTCAGCTTCGTTAGGCGACGATGCATGCAAGATACATATTGAAAAGCTTTTCATATAACTCCGACTACTGTCCCGGGCAGAGGTCTATATTTCATGTATCGTAGATTCACATTCTCGGTAGGTACCTATCATCGTATCATACATCGCAATAAGCCTCCCAAGGCCTAAACCTCGGTCGATAACAGCAGCGAGTACACTTGCACATGCGCCTTGCACTGGATCATGCGCGATGCAGTTCCCATCCGCCTTGTATTTTTCAATCCACCTTCATTATTATTAGTTCAGCCGAAGTCTAAGAGTTGCTATTCGGTAATTAATGGTTCGTACATATATGTAGTTGGCAACGCGACTTCAAGATGATGCTCTTAGTTTTGATTATTGTGTTCGGGGCTTCATTTCTATACTTTTCAACAATGATTTTCTATAATTCAATTCACCAATGCATCCGGTACTACCAAAACCGCGCTCAGCCTGGCTTCATGCGTAACCGACGCAGGTTCTAAATATTTGAATTAAGTCATTGACTTTGAGACAGTTTGGTGCGAGTGTTTAGAAGAATAGACAGTTTCTCATCGTGCAAGGAAAATGCTTTTGTGGGAAGAAATGCCGTGGTGGATGATATCCCAGGACATTATGATGATTATTGTATTTACCAACTATTATGTCAATTTAATAATATACGCGCATGAAAGTTGTATGGCAAAGTGTTCCTGTACAGTTGAAATTGTTTAATGTAAGTATTTTTTTCACAATCATCTATTAGCGAAAAGGCTGATTGCGCGAACGCAAGATTAAGCTTTAAGCTACCTAATTTGCCTCATCAGACGTGTATGTTGTGTATCAAGGGTTTCAAGTGATTTTGTGTGTTGTTGTTGTTTTTTAAAAGTTTATTGTTGTTCTTAAAATATTTAATTACCCAACTGATCCGGAAGGATCTTTTTCGAGTTTATGTATGTATGTCTATTTCTTTGGCATGCTCTGCAGCCTAAACGGCTCGATGGTGTCGTTAGATTAGTCTTAACAGGGGAGTGTCATCTATTTATATATAATTCAAAGTCCTGACTGACAGACTGACTGACTGATATATCACGCTCGCGGCTTCCCCCGCGTGTTCTACAGGAAACAAATGACATATTTTTCTTCAAAAACAAACATATACCCTCTTAGGGGTAGAATTTCGAAAAACCCTTTCTTAGTGGATGCCTACTCTTCACAAAGAATATACCCTCTAAATTTCATGTCTCTAGGACCAGTGGTTTAGGCTGTGCGTTCATATATCAGTCAATCAGTCAGTCAGGGCTTTGAATTTTATATATATAGATTTGTACCGTGGTTGCAGTTTACTAAATGAAGGTATTCAAAAGATCAATATTATAGGATATACTGTGTATAAAATAGCATGACTGGTAAAAAGAAATGATCAATCATTAAAAAAGTGGACCAATAATTCTCATCTTCATAAAAGATCATTAAGTGTGTACAGTGTATATACATGCCAATTTTGAATACTTAGGTATACACTTGATATAAAGTATTGTGATAAAATACACTTTTCAGAGACGTTTTATTTATTTTCGAGCATGATGACGCATTTTGTGTTTTTTTTTTTGTATTTGACAACGATTATTGGACAATCATGTATAATTTTTCGTAGTAGACCCTATGGTGCGGCTATGGTGCCGAAAGATATTCAATCGATACGGCAATTCATAGGTTAGATATTTAGCTCTTGTTGTCGCAAACGCCGGCATGCTCTATGGTCACAGATTTTCCACTAGTCATTTCATCTATGGTTGATCACTAAGGCTATGTACTGCTTCAGTAAATGTGACCTTCATAAGTGCCCTTCTGGGGCTTAAATTGAATAAATGGCTTTGACTTTGACTTGCAAGCAGAAAGCGTCAAATAGTACCTCAAGGTTCTCTTTGTTGCGCATCAAACGAATTGCGATTCATTTTAGCCCCCTACCCACCTGTAGCCACCTGACCTTACCCCACTTATACCCCTCTCGCCTGGGCACGCCGGTATACCTATCTCTTTCTTTACCAAGCCTACCTCAACCGTCTACCCCAACTCCTTTAAGCCTACCTCAACAATCTATCCTTCCGCGTCTACCCCACCTTCTACCTCGCCTTGTCCACCCACAACTCCCACCCTCTCGCGTCTACTTACCCTAACAATATTGTGAATGCTACGTGGGTGCGTCGCATTTTGTATTAGGGTCAAGTATATTTCCAACAAAAAGTACATAAGAATATACAGCGGAAACAATATGTTTTTTTATAAAATAAATATTTGAAAAACAATTTGCAACATGCCGCCAAATAGTCAGTTATATCGAAGTCTAGTTAATAAATCTAGTTATCGTTTTCCTTTTTACCCGACTGACCCGGAAGGAGGGATATGTTTTTCGAGTGTATGTATGTATGTATGTCTATTTCTGTGTACCGCCAGGCCTGTCTCACTCCCATGTTTAGGTACGATTGCGCACTGGCGGTCTACCGGACTAACGCTAGTTGGTTGCAACGCGCCCGCAGCGAAAGACACGTGTGGGTATAAATACCTACGTACTTATATAAACTGTTTATTGTTCTTATTTTAACACTATTTGTGTTGGTATCGTTGTTTTCATAGTACTAGATTTTTTGTTGTTGTTTCATTGTATTGTCTTAATGTCCTTTCTGACTTTATTATGGTCGGCAAGATCTAATAGGCCCGTTTTGATAGCATACCAGTGTGTCAAAAAGAGACAAATACCTATAGTGCGACCAGAAGAGACACCCTCTTGTCTAAACGGGCCACTGAGACCTCAACAACTCATGTGACTGATTTTCAACCGACTTCAAAAAAAGGAGGAGGTTTCTCAATTCGACCGTAAATATTTTTTTTTATATGTGTTCGCGGTTAACTTCGTTGTTTATGAACCGATTTTGATGTTTTTTTTTAGAAACTGTTTAGTTAGTAGTTCCAACTGATATTAAAAAAAGTCGGATATATTCTCGCTAACAAAAAACTGTGTCACTCAAGTCGGCCACCACGATGTACGTACAAGCCGGCACGCACATATTCACACATTAGTTGAGCGCGAGTAATCGATTCTGTGTAAACGGCGACAGAGTCTAATTTCCCGCGGAATAGCCAACTAAGGTGTGCGTGAGAGGTGGCCGACTCCATAGACACAGCTTTTTGGTAGCGAGAATATGTCCTCCGAAGTCTGTGGTAGTTCCAGAATAGAGAGTGTTCCCTCTTCAAATATACAAACAAACCAATGTTACGTCTTTATAATACTAGTATTATTATATTATACACTAATGAATATACATTAGTGTAGATTTTACTTCTACCTTTTTAGAATAACAAGATTTAACAAACCACTATTTCAAAAATCAGTAGAATAATATTCAGAAAAATTTAACAATTCTAATTGTTATTATCCTTTTCTAAATAATTCTTTAATTTTATTATTTTTTTATATAACAAACTTGAAGATTATTAATAACAAACGTTGTGAATTTCGGCTGACGGCCCTGGACTAGGTAGTCGTGCCGTTTCTTGTCCCGTCGTCAGTCATTCCAGATTTTATATGCATGTATGTTACTAAAACCCTTCCCCAAAATAGTTGTATTCAGTTTCGTAGACAGAATACACATTCAGTATACAAAGTATCAGTATAGGCCTAAAACTTAGATTAAAATATGCAGACATTTAAAAATAACTGTCTGCTCTAATACTAGTTAGCTAGAATATTTTAAATGTCATTATTCACGAAAGGAGAATAGTAATAGGTAACATACAGAACCGATAAGGAAATATTGAAGATTCATAATACGTCATTAGACAACCCTACCGTAACACGTGCCGCGTCATACAGGATAGAGTTATACGATAGAAAGAGAGGGAAGTTGTAGGTGAATATAATTTTAGGCGCGCAACGCTGCGCGAGCTGGATTGCGCCTTATTACGTCGTTCCAAGAGTCGCTTTTTATTAAAATGTCGTTTTCGAAGTGGGTTTTCTGTACGTAGTACTATTGAATATTCTGTGGTACCGCTCTGCAGCCTAAACGGCTTGATGGATTTAAGCATATGAGGTGTCGTTAGTTTCGTCTTGACTGGGGGAGTGTCATAGGGTATATTATATATAGCGCCTAAGAATAAAAAAAATAGGGGGGGTATTAAATTTAAAAGTTTCGTTATTATAACAATATGGGTATCAAATGAAAGCTTGTAAATAGACCATTCCACATATGTGTATATTGTAATACTTTTATGCTACCATTTTACGTAAACTGCAAAAAAACACGTTTTACATACAACTCTTTCTGTATAAAACTAAAAAGTCTGAAATAAATTAAATTATTAAAAGAAACAAAAAACCCGACTCCGTAAAACATAAATTAACTGAAAAGAGAAAAACAAGTTCTTAAATCTATAGAATTTTGAATATAACTTCAATTTTATAAGGTATTGCAATCGGGGATAAACAAATATTACAAAACATACATTTTTAGGTTATTGGTTGTCCCCGATTGCAATACCTTATAAAATTCAAGTTATATTCAAAATTCTATAGATTTAAGAACTTGTTTTTCTCTTTTCAGTTAATTTATGTTTTACGCAGTCGGGTTTTTTGTTTCTTTTAATTATGATATTTACGACCTAACGTATTGATCCCAGTATCAGGCGTCTACCGAGAATTCCCGGGCTCGCCCATGCGCTGGGAGCTTGCACTTACTTGCACATGCGTGTTGCATTTGTGTTGAAGTTACCTGGTTCCTGCCGCCCGCCGCCCCGCTCCCGCTAACCCGGCGTGATGGGCCTAGCTCATCCGGTCGTCATTTATTGGCGGCAGTAAAATAATTGCACCCTTACGCTTCACGTCTTAAGGTCTCCACATCTAGAACATTTGATTCTTTGCTGTTACAGTCAGTGCTAATTGTTGCAAAGTTAAAGTGCTGTGTTGTGTTTACACTAACTAAATCAGAGAGAGACAATTGGTTCCTGCCTATGTAGGCTGACCTTTGTGTAACATATTTATATATTGTGCAGTTAAGAGGATATATGCTACCCGGCCGCGCTCGAATTTAGGTATTTGCCAGCGCCAAGCCGAGTCAACGCGGGGCCAACATTGGTGCGGCTCCTCCGCCAACTTACTTACTGCGCGCGTTATTATTTGATACTTTTCAGTATGGCTTCATGTCGATCGATGTAGACAAAACAAGATGTAGATGTAAACAAGGTATCTGGTAGGTTGAATTAGGTTATAAGTAGTTATATAGTACAATGTACTGAATATTGTTTTTTTACACTAGTAAACAAAGTAGTTCAGGTACCTATATAATTTGTTATCCAATTAAACTTTTATTTGGTTTTATTTTGTTAAAATAATTCTATATTATTATTAATATAATTATAATAGCAACCCGCCCCGGCTCCCCACGGGTGCAATGTCGTGAGGTGCCGAGCGATTTGCGCGCCCGCCCGCGCGCCCGCCCGCGCGCCCCTCTCGACCCCCCCGGTCACGGTATCGCGAATTGAGAGATTTGAGAGACTCTTGGACCATATAACATGAATCTTTGCTCAACATTGAAAAAAAGTGTCCGCCATTTTGAACTATTTTGTTACAGGTCCGATTGCTCCCAAAATTGATATTTGAGAGACTCTTGAACCATATAACAAGAACCTTTGCTCAAATTTGAAAAAAGTGTCCGCCATTTTGAACTATTTTGTTACAGGTCCGATTGCTCCCAAAATTGATATTTGAGAGACTCTTGAACCATATAACAAGAACCTTTGCTCAAATTTGAAAAAAGTGTCCGCCATTTTGAACTATTTTGTTACTGGTCCAATTGCTATCAAAATTGATATTTGAGAGACTCTTGTACCATATAACATGAATCTTTGCACAAAATTGAAAAAAGTATCCGCCATTTTGACCTATTTTGTTACAGGTCCGATTGCTCTCAAAGTTGATATTTGAGAGACTCTTGTACCATATAACATGAATCTTTGCACAAAATTGAAAAAAGTGTCCGCCATTTTGAACAATTTTATAATACGTTCGATTGCTATCAAAATTGATATTTGAGAGACTCTTGTACCATATAACATGAATCTTTGCACAAAATTGAAAAAAGTATCCGCCATTTTGAACTATTTTGTTACAGGTCCGATTGCTCTCAAAATTGTTATTTGAGAGACTCTTGAACCATATAACAAGAATCTTTGCTCAAATTTGAAAAAAGTGTCCACCATTTTGAACTATTTTATTACAGGTCCGATTGCTATCAAAATTGATATTTGAGAGACTCTTGAACCATATAACATGAATTTCCATTTTGTACATGAAAAAATATCAATGTCTATAAAAGTAGAATTGTATGACTCAACCATACGGCGCAAAGGGCAGCGTAGTCCAGAATTCGTACGACAGGTATTTACTGCAAAGAGAGTTCCTGCACGAGCACTACGTTTGTTGATAGTTCGAAGCACTACGTAGCATAGTTTACTCGTGAGGTCTATTGCGTCCATATTGTTGTGGACAATGCCATGCAGAGTATTCGCTTGCAGATATTCACGTCTAGCTTCTAAGGAGAGAAGTTTGAACTTATCTAATAGTTGTGAGTATGATAACTGTGACCAAGCATCTATAGTACATAGATCGCAAGAACTTGCGATCTTGCTTACAAGAATCTCTCAAATATCAATTTTGATAGCAATTGGACCTGTAACAAAATAGTTCAAAATGGCGGACACTTTTTTTCAATTTTGTGCAAAGATTCATGTTATATGGTACAAGAGTCTCTCAAATATCAATTTTGTGAGCAATCAGAACAGTTAAAATAATTCAAAACGGCGGACACTTTTTTGGATTTTGAAAAAAGATTCGTGTTTTGTAATCCCAAGGCCTGTCAAATCTCAATTTTGAGAGCAATCGGACCAGTAACTAAATAGTTCAAAATGGCGGACATTTTTTTCAATTTTTAGCGAAGATTCATGTTATATGGTCCAAGCGTCCCTCAAATATCAATTTTGAGAGCAATCGGACCAGTTACAAAATAATTCAAAATGGCGGACACATTTTTGGATTTTGAAAAAAGATTCGTGTTTTGTAATCCCAAGGCCTGTCAAATCTCAATTTTGAGAGCAATCGGACCAGTAACTAAATAGTTCAAAATGGCGGACACTTTTTTTAATTTTGAGCAAAGATTCATGTTATATGGTCCAAGCGTCCCTCAAATATCAATTTTGAGAGTAATCGGACCAGTAACAAAATAGTTCAAAATGGCGGACACTTTTCTTAAAATTTGTGCAAAGATTCATGTTATATGGTACAATAGTCTCTCAAATATCAATTTTGTGAGCAATCGGACCTGTAATAAATAGTTCAAAATGGCGGACACTTTTTTCAATTTTGTGCAAAGATTCATGTTATATGGTCCAAGAGTCTCTCAAATATCAATTTTGTGAGCAATCAGACCAGTTATAAAATAATTCTAAATGGCGGACACATTTTTGGATTTTGAAAAAAGATTCGTGTTTTGTAATCCAAATCTCAATTTTGAGAGCAATCGGACCAGTAACTAAATAGTTCAAAATGGCGGACACTCTTTTTCAATTTTGAGCGAAGAGTAATGTTATATGGTCCAAGCGTCTCTCAAATATCAATTTTGAGAGCAATCAGACCAGTAACAAAATAGTTCAAAATGGCGGACACTTTTTTTCAATTTTGAAAAAAGATTCGTGTTGTAATCCCAAGGCCTGTCAAATCTCAATTTTGAGAGCAATCGGACCAGTAACTAAATAGTTCAAAATGGCGGAAACTTTTTTTCAATTTTGAAAAAAGATTCGTGTTATAATCCCAAGGCCTGTCAAATCTCAATTTTGAGAGCAATCGGACCAGTAACTAAATAGTTCAAAATGGCGGACACTTTTTTTCAATTTTGAGCAAAGATTCATGTTATATGGTCCAAACGTCTCTCAAATATCAATTTTGAGAGCAATCAGACCAGTAACAAAATAGTTCAAAATGGCGGACACTCTTTTCAAATTTGTGCAACGATTCATGTTATATGGTCCAAGAGTCTCTCAAATATCAATTTTGAGAGCAATCAGACCAGTAACAAAATAGTTCAAAATGGCGGACACTCTTTTCAAATTTGTGCAAAGATTCATGTTATATGGTTCAAGAGTCTCTCAAATATCAATTTTGAGAGCAATCAGACCAGTAACAAAATAGTTCAAAATGGCGGACAATTTTTTTCAATTTTGAGCGAAGAGTAATGTTATATGGTCCAAGAGTCTCTCAAATATCAATTTTGAGAGCAATCAGACCAGTAACAAAATAGTTCAAAATGGCAGACAATTTTTTTCAAATTTGAGCGAAGATTCATGTTATATGGTTCAAGAGTCTCTCAAATATCAATTTTGAGAGCAATCGGACCTGTAACAAAATAGTTCAAAATGGCGGACACTTTTTTCAATTTTGAGCAAAGATTCATGTTATATGGTTCAAGCGTCCCTCAAATATCAATTTTGAGAGTAATCGGACCAGTAACAAAATAGTTCAAAATGGCGGACATATTTTTTGGATTTTGAAAAAAGATTCGTGTTTTGTAATCCCAAGGCCTCTCAAATCTAAATTTTGAGAGCAATCGGACCAGTAACTAAATAGTTCAAAATGGCGGACACTTTTTTAAATTATGTGCTAAGATTCATGTTATATGGTCCAAGAGTCTCTCAAATATCAATTTTGAGAGCAATCAGACCAGTAACAAAATAGTTCAAAATGGCGGACACTCTTTTCAAATTTGTGCAACGATTCATGTTATATGGTCCAAGAGTCTCTCAAATATCAATTTTGAGAGCAATCAGACCAGTAACAAAATAGTTCAAAATGGCGGACACTCTTTTCAAATTTGTGCAAAGATTCATGTTATATGGTTCAAGAGTCTCTCAAATATCAATTTTGAGAGCAATCAGACCAGTAACAAAATAGTTCAAAATGGCGGACAATTTTTTTCAATTTTGAGCGAAGAGTAATGTTATATGGTCCAAGAGTCTCTCAAATATCAATTTTGAGAGCAATCAGACCAGTAACAAAATAGTTCAAAATGGCGGACATTTTTTCAATTTTGAGCAAAGATTCATGTTATATGGTTCAAGCGTCCCTCAAATATCAATTTTGAGAGTAATCGGACCAGTAACAAAATAGTTCAAAATGGCGGACACTTTTCTTAAAATTTGTGCAAAGATTCATGTTATATGGTACAAGAGTCTCTCAAATATCAATTTTGTGAGCAATCGGACCTGTAATAAATAGTTCAAAATGGCGGACACTTTTTTCAATTTTGTGCAAAGATTCATGTTATATGGTCCAAGAGTCTCTCAAATATCAATTTTGTGAGCAATCAGACCAGTTACAAAATAATTCAAAATGGCGGACACATTTTTGGATTTTGAAAAAAAAATCGTGTTTTGTAATCCCAAGGCCTGTCAAATCTCAATTTTGAGAGCAATCGGACCAGTAAGTAAATAGTTCAAAATGGCGGACACTTTTTTTCAATTTTGAGCAAAGATTCATGTTATATGGTCCAAGAGTCTCTCAAATATCAATTTTGAGAGCAATCAGACCAGTAACAAAGTAGTTCAAAATGGCGGACAATTTTTTTCAATTTTGAGCGAAGAGTAATGTTATATGGTCCAAGAGTCTCTCAAATATCAATTTTGAGAGCAATCAGACCAGTAACAAAATAGTTCAAAATGGCGGACAATTTTTTTCAATTTTGAGCGAAGAGTAATGTTATATGGTCCAAGAGTCTCTCAAATATCAATTTTGAGAGCAATCAGACCAGTAACAAAATAGTTCAAAATGGCGGACATTTTTTCAATTTTGAGCAAAGATTCATGTTATATGGTTCAAGCGTCCCTCAAATATCAATTTTGAGAGTAATCGGACCAGTAACTAAATAGTTCAAAATGGCGGACACTTTTTTAAATTATGTGCTAAGATTCATGTTATATGGTCCAAGAGTCTCTCAAATATCAATTTTGAGAGCAATCAGACCAGTAGCAAAATAGTTCAAAATGGCGGACACTCTTTTCAAATTTGTGCAACGATTCATGTTATATGGTCCAAGAGTCTCTCAAATATCAATTTTGAGAGCAATCAGACCAGTAACAAAATAGTTCAAAATGGCGGACACTCTTTTCAAATTTGAGAGTAATCGGACCAGTAACAAAATAGTTCAAAATGGCGGACACTTTTCTTAAAATTTGTGCAAAGATTCATGTTATATGGTACAAGAGTCTCTCAAATATCAATTTTGTGAGCAATCGGACCTGTAATAAATAGTTCAAAATGGCGGACACTTTTTTCAATTTTGTGCAAAGATTCATGTTATATGGTCCAAGAGTCTCTCAAATATCAATTTTGTGAGCAATCAGACCAGTTACAAAATAATTCAAAATGGCGGACACATTTTTGGATTTTGAAAAAAAAATCGTGTTTTGTAATCCCAAGGCCTGTCAAATCTCAATTTTGAGAGCAATCGGACCAGTAAGTAAATAGTTCAAAATGGCGGACACTTTTTTTCAATTTTGAGCAAAGATTCATGTTATATGGTCCAAGAGTCTCTCAAATATAAATTTTGAGAGCAATCAGACCAGTAACAAAGTAGTTCAAAATGGCGGACAATTTTTTTCAATTTTGAGCGAAGAGTAATGTTATATGGTCCAAGAGTCTCTCAAATATCAATTTTGAGAGCAATCAGACCAGTAACAAAATAGTTCAAAATGGCGGAAATTTTTTTTCAATTTTGAGCGAAGAGTAATGTTATATGGTCCAAGAGTCTCTCAAATATCAATTTTGAGAGCAATCAGACCAGTAACAAAATAGTTCAAAATGGCGGACATTTTTTCAATTTTGAGCAAAGATTCATGTTATATGGTTCAAGCGTCCCTCAAATATCAATTTTGAGAGTAATCGGACCAGTAACAAAATAGTTCAAAATGGCGGACACTTTTCTTAAAATTTGTGCAAAGATTCATGTTATATGGTACAAGAGTCTCTCAAATATCAATTTTGTGAGCAATCGGACCTGTAATAAATAGTTCAAAATGGCGGACACTGTTTTCAATTTTGTGCAAAGATTCATGTTATATGGTCCAAGAGTCTCTCAAATATCAATTTTGTGAGCAATCAGACCAGTTACAAAATAATTCAAAATGGCGGACACATTTTTGGATTTTGAAAAAAAAATCGTGTTTTGTAATCCCAAGGCCTGTCAAATCTCAATTTTGAGAGCAATCGGACCAGTAAGTAAATAGTTCAAAATGGCGGACACTTTTTTTCAATTTTGAGCAAAGATTCATGTTATATGGCCCAAGCGTCCCTCAAATATCAATTCTGAGAGAAATCGGACCAGTAACAAAATAGTTCAAAATGGCGGACACTTTTTTTCAAATTTGAGCAAAGATTCATGTTATATGGTACAAGAGTCTCTCAATTATCAATTTTGATAGCAATCGGACCTGTAACAAAATAGTTCAAAATGGCGGACATTTTTTTTTCAATTTTGAGCTATGATTCATGTTATATGGTTCAAGAGTCTCTCAAATATCAATTTTGAGAGCAATCGGACCAGTAACTAAATAGTTCAAATTGGCGGACACATTTTTTGGATTTTGAAAAAAGATTCGTGTTTTTTAATCCCAAGGCCTCTCAAATCTCAATTTTGAGAGCAATCGGACCAGTAACTAAATAGTTCAAAATGGCGGACGCTTTTTTAAATTATGAGCTAAGATTCATGTTATATGTTCCAAGAGTCTCTCAAATATCAATTTTGAGAGCAATCAGATCAGTTACAAAATAATTCAAAATGGCGGACACATTTTTGGATTTTGAAAAAAGATTCGGTTTTTGTAATCCCAAGGCCTCTCAAATCTCAATTTTGAGAGCAATCGGACCAGTAACTAAATAGTTCAAAATGGCGGACACTTTTTTAATTTTTTTTGCAAAGATTCTTGATATATGGTACAAGAGTCTCTCAATTATCAATTTTGATAGCAAACGGACCTGTAACAAAATAGATCAAAATGGCGGACACTTTTTTAAATTATGAGCTAAGATTCATGTTATATGTTCAAATATCAATTTTGAGAGTAATCAGACCAGTTACAAAATAATTCAAAATGGCGGACACATTTTTGGATTTTGAAAAAAGATTCGTGTTTTGTAATCCCAAGGCCTCTCAAATCTCAATTTTGACAGCAATCGGACCAGTAACTAAATAGTTCAAAATGGCGGACTCTTTTTTAAATTATGAGCAAAGATGCATGTTTTGTGGTCCCAAGGTCTCACAAATATCTTTTTTTTTATACCATAAAGTCGGTAAACAAGCATACCGTCCGACTGATGGTAAGCGGTTACCGTAGCCAAAATATCACTACGTATAATATTGCCCTTAGTGATATGATAGGTAATAATCACAGACTACGGAGGACATATTCTCGCTCACAAAAAACTGTGTCTATGGAGTCGGCCACCTCTCACGCACACCTTAGTTGGCTATTCCGCGGGAAATTAGACTCTGTCGCCGTTTACACAGAGTCGATTACTCGCGCTCAACTAATGTGTGGATGTGTGCGTGCCGGCTTGTACGTACAGCGTGGTGGCCGACTCGAGTGACACATTTTTTTGTTAGCGAGAATATATCCGACTTTTTTTTATATCTGTGGTAATAATGCATTCTAGTGGTGAAAGATCGGTACAGTAGTTTTTGAGTTTATTGAAATTACAATCAAACAAAACATACAAAAATACATCTTTTCTTTTATCGTATTATTATTAGAGTATATAAACGGAGGAAAATTCAAACATAAGGCCGCACTTATAATATGACTAATTTATCCATTACTTCTGATTGGCATTGATCGATCGTGCCTTTCTGGGGTCGATGATTTCCGGTAGAAGACATTTATTAACTATAACAAACAAAAATAATAATATTTGTCAGCTATAATTCAAAACAGTTACCATTTATCAATATAACTTAACTTACCCTAGTGGTATCAAAAGTGGTAAGAGCGCGCTATAATGCGGGCGATTGTACCAATACTCTCAATCGTAATAATATGTTGGCGAACTTAGCGCGCGGAAAACAGAGCGATACGTCCTCTCTCTGAGACGGCGGAGCCGGGTCTGCCGAGCCGTGGCCTCCGCAATCGATTTATATAGCAGTTTTAAAATATTCGGTATAAAATAATTATAATAATTTTACGGATTTTTTTAATTTACTAATTTTAAGCATGAACTGCTGCGTATTAATAAATAGTAATTATGAAGTTTGACAAACGATTTCCATATTAAAAACGGCGCTAAACATCGATAAAAATCTTAATTTTTACGCAGTTTTTTTTTGTCATTTTCATAACAAAAATGTACTAAACGTTATGATGCTATCTTCAAGAAAAATAGAAGACAATATGTACTTTTCAACATGTATTTTTGTATTTTTTTGTTTCAAGTACTTTCAATACCTATTTGACTGCAAAGACAGCATGTTCCGTAAAATTCAAAAAAGGTCTCTCAAGGAACTGCTCTAAACTAAATAACAAATAGTCAATTTAATGTTATTTCTTCAAGAAAAGTAGAAAAATAAATGTCCTATTGGATTTACGACAACACAAATGAATAACTATCAATATAACTGAGTATTTTCACACCGAAAACCTGGAATATTGCGGCATTGTGCGTTATTACGTTATAAACGCTCTTAAGCGCGCGTCAAAAATGAATATCAGAGTCACTACGGTATTGTATCTATCTCGACCTCCGGGACCACCTCCTCATATGGGGGTGGTCATAAATATTTCAGTGACCGTGGAAGTAGCGGTGAACTGCGACATCTTCCCGCGGAGAGGACCCGTTCGCAATCATTTGAACTGGTTCCTGAACTTATACATTATGTGCAGTGTTGTATATTAAACAAAGACAATCATATTTATAACTATTAAAGGACTAATGATGGGACTTATAATGAAGAATTAATTGTCTGTGGCGATGATAATTTATTTTATTTTGGTATATAAGCTGTTTCTTATCTTCTTCAAAACAAGATTAACTTTAACCAAAACATTAAACCGAAACAATTGGTCCCCACTGAAAAGTACAAAATGATAATTGTTTTTAACTTGGTATTTTAATGTGACTGACGTTTAAAATATTTTTTCTTTGTTAAAAGTTAATTATGGATTCGTATAATCTAATCGCAATAATAAAGCTCAACATTATGTCTATGATGGCTTTGACAGCAAGTCCTACACGGCGCGGTAGGTGGATTTGAAGGTCGCGACTTCCGAACTCTGATCGATGCAACCGGGGCTTCGCAATATATTCTGACCTATATAAAGTTTAGGAGTAATATAACTAACATGTGTCGATACACTCGCGCCATCTCACTTACCGGCGACTTGTAAAGCTGCAGGGGCAGCTGCGGCCAGTGCGGAAAATTCAAAATTCAAAAAATATGCATCGATTGGACCCAACTATATTTTTGTACCTTTTGCGGTCGAGACCATGGGACCGTGGGGGTCCGAAGCTCGCCGTTTTGCTCGCACCTTGTCATCAAAATTGATCGAGACCTCCGGAGACCAGCGGGCGGGGAGCTTTTTCCGCCAACGCGTCAGCTTGGCTATCCAAAGAGGAAACGCTGCCAGCCTTCTGGGAACCCTGCCGTTAATCGGAAGCAGCGGCAGGCTTGAGGAAATTTTCTATATATAGATTGTATTTTGTACATATTTGTTGTAAATAAAGATTTGTAACTTATAAAAAAAAAAAAAAAAAAATACCAACTAACAAGTATAATAGATAATAAAACAAGTATAATATTATATTATAAATCAAAATAATAACAATAGTAATATGTAGTGTAAATAGGTATTGTAATAAACACATAAAAGTTAATAATATGTATCCTAGATAGTATAAATTAACACAGTATATATATAGTATGTATAAAAGTAATGAATATAAATGTATTAGAATAATTTATTTCTTGCGCGGACCAAGATGTCGAAATTGTGAAAAAGTTAACGAAAAAAAATTTTGTAAAACTTAATCTAAAAAGAGTACGGACCACGTGTCTGTAGTAAGTAGATTAAACCATTAAAAAAAAAAAAAGTTTAGGAGTGCCTCACTAGAGTCAAATAAAAATTTGGTGTAGGAGTTTATTGTTCAATTCATTTGAGGTCCAGCTGCAATAGCGTCCTTAGGCTGCGGGCCCATTAGGCACATTGTTGGCAAACCTCTCATATATTTTAGACAAAGCGTTCATTCAACGTGTTATGTACGCAGTTGCCAATTAATAGTAATTAGTCAACCGCAAACTTTTTCCTGATGGGTCCGCAGTCTTAGGCCTCTCACGCCCTAAGAGTAGAGAGAGACTCATTGTCATTCAAAATTCAAAATTCAAAATCATTTATTCAAATAGACCTTCGCAGGCACTTATGAAAAGTCTGACTCTAATACTCTAATACCGGTTCGGAAGGTTGCATTTGCTGAGAAGAGCCGGCAATAAACTCAGCAATTACTCTTTTCAAAACAAGCTTAGATTCATTAAGTACATAATTTTACATTCTAATCGCACTGACAACAATTGCGTGCCCCGGCGCGGCGGCAAAACTACAATAAATTAATAAAAAATATTTCCTTTACAGCAATTTCGTCTCAGTTCCTCAAGGACAAGGGATACATTGGCAGTAGAAAAAAAAATGTTTTGAAGTTCTCTGGATAGGATCGATGAAAGGCCCTAACTTACGGATTGTCATTGGAGGTAACACACAAAACAAATCTATCTAACTCAGATACGTCATTTTAGTGTGATGATTCGATAACTCTATCCTGTCCTTTTCTAAAGATAATCAATAAACGAAAATGGAGATAATTCTAATTTGACGTCTCTGAGTACGGCAATATTTATCCTAGTATATACGATACGGGAAGAGTTTTTTCGTTTGTTTTTAGTTTGTTTTTAAAGCTGAAACTATCACTCGGATTCGAAAAATTCTTACACAAATTACATTGGTGCCGATTCTGTTGTAAATCGCACTAAACTATTTTTAGTCTCATCACATCTCTTTCTTACAAACATGATTGAAAAAGGATAGAACATATTTAAAACTGTCAAATTAGTCTTTACCGTCTTCATTTGCGGGTATTTAGACGTAACCGCGATAGATGGCGACTAAATTTATACTGAAAACAAGCATTGGACTAATTTGACAGGACTAAATTTTTTACAGCCTCTTTCTTATGTTCTTTGTTAGAAAGAGACATAGGGAGACTAAATTAGTTTAGTTGTAAACAACAGAATAAGCACCATTATCCCCGAGTATTATAGGCTATTTTTTATCCTGGGAACGCGGGTGAAACTGCGGGGGAAAGCTATAGTAATTATTTAGGTATCGTGTATCGTATATGCGAACTATAATTGTTGGTATTTTTTCTCCTAATATTTAGCGTGCATAGCAAAGTTGTAATTTTATCTTTTCGACGATATACTTTTAATCAACTAAGTAACTATAATGTAGTCGAAGAATAAACAAATACATAATTTTGTTTCAGAAACTTCGGCGTAAGCTGAGGCAAGACCAGTCTCTACCAGTCTTCTTAGATGTGCTATGTGTTATTCAATAATCTCTGAATATTGTCAAAATCCATTATCGATGTCGTAAACCCTTGATCGTCTATTAAAATCAGAAGTTATTAGGAACAATAGGAATGCAATTTCTTAGGTATTTATTTTGTTAAAGTAAATTTCTAAACAGAATATTTTTATGGGACTCAATTAGATTAACTAACGAATTTAACAGTTTTATTTGATGCAATATTGATGATATTAACCGAAAAAAAAAACTAGAGTTGCCCAAATAATCATTATGCAATATAATGATTGATGGATCTTGCATTCTTAATTTCACTGTTTGTTCCTAAGCTGAGGCAAGACCAGTCTTCGTAAGACAACAGTTATGTAACTGTTGTCTTACGAATATAATAATATCTTAATATCGATGTTATTCTGAATGTTGTTACCCCTCTTTTCATAAAGGAAAGTAATATCTGCAGCAATGGAATGAAATGTCTTTAATATCTATTTTGATTACTTATGCATGATTTTATTTATAAACCTGAAAATTTCCAGTAGAGATTTTAAACAATGTCATTTTATTAAAAAAATGTTAAATGATTAATCAAGAATCTTGCATTAGAATTAATTTCTTTTAATATCCAGTGTAGTTGTCAATTAAATGGTATTTATGATAGGACAGTTTGAACGTCGTTCTAAGCTGAGGCAAGTCCAGTCTTCGTTAATGTGTTTTTTAATAATGTATTGATGTCATAATGTTTCCATATCGATTGTAGGTAATGTAAAAGTAAGTTGATGTAATATCTTGAAAGGATTTTCTGTTTTATTTTTATTTTTTATTAATGTTAATTTCTTATACAAAACTATTTTGAAGTACTTACTAAAACCGGAAATATACACACCTGATAAATAAACAAATGATTTTTTGGAACAATGTTATACAATTAATGCAAAATTAGAAAATATATTATATAAGGTCCTAATAAATTAGTGAACTTCCTCTTGAGGGATGAATGTATAGGTCAAAAATAATATTAGAAAAAAAATCCGAGGGACAAAAATAATTTTTTTTCTTTGCCTTAAATAGATAAAAGTCAAAGAAAAAAAAAATTTTCCCTCTGGTTTTTTTTCTTATATTATTTTTTGATTACTAATGACCTATACATTCATCCCTCAAGAGGAAGTTCACTAATTTATTAGGACCTTATGTATAAATATATAATATAGAAATACATGCATTTATATTAACTCTTAAACATTAAGAGACTTTTGTTATGTTTTCAGTTAAATCACGTGACGTATTTAACGTATTTTATGTTCATAGTTCATTTGATTATATTATTTAATTATACAACGTTTTTTACACTTTAAGTATACTAAAGCTTACAGACAAAAATGTTTTTATTAAAGTAAATTAAACCCAAAAAAAGAACATATATTATGTATTATGATACGAAAAATGAATGCTCATATTAACAATAATTGTTTGATTGATGTTAATCTAATCTATAATAAAACTGGTTGTTGTATTTCCCTTTTAAAATAAATGTCTTTACTATCGTATAGTTTATTTGTCATCTTATCCTCAACGCTGAACCTCGCTTCTCAACCACATCAGCAGGGCTATTTTAAAACGTCGGAATCGAAATCGGAAACGGATTCAAAAAATTATAAGGCGAATTTCAGCGATTGCTATTTTAATTTCCGAAAACTTTTCGATGAATCGAATTGATATTTCGGTAAAGAAACATCAAAAATATTCGAATTCGGAAATTTAAAAAAGCAGTTGCGCAATATCGCCTCGGTAGTTTTTGATTCCGTTTCCGATATCGATTCCGAGCGTTTTAAAATAGCCCTGCTGCGGAGAGGTATCGATCACACTCATAAAACCTGCTTGTCAAAACACCGCAACGTCATATTTATGTCACCGTATTTTTGTGAAAACCGTGAAATGAAATGAAATAATTTATTCATTCAAATAGGCCTTCACAGGCACTTATGAACAAACTCTAATACTCTAATGCACTAATGCACGGTTCGGAAGGTTGATTTTGCTGAGAAGAGCCGGCAATAAACTCAGCAATTACTCTTTTCAAAAACAAACTTAAATTTATTACATCAGATGTTTCCTGCGAAAGCGAGCGCTACAACCACGCATTTTTATCATTTAAATATTCGTTAATATTGTAGTAAGCCTTCTGTACTAAAGCGGCCTTTATACGTTTCTTAAACTTTAGTGACGGTAAATTTAAAATTTCATTAGGGATATTATTATAAAATTGTACACTCAGTCCTAAAAATGAACCGTTAGTTTATAATCTACTTAGCGAGATTGTAAACTGTCTATAAATTGTGAACTGTACCCATAGACTTCGGAAATCCCTACGCTAACTAGACCTACATAGCATGGAAACGAAATATGACAATCCTTATGACACTTTGCGAGAGAGAAAGAGACGCATAATATAATATATATATATTTTTATATGTAGGTTCGCAAACTGGTCGTTACTGTAGTTAAGGCGCGGACTGACTACGATTTTGACAGCACTCGTTCTTCACTGGAATAGGTTTGAAAATGGTAAATCATAAATGTGTCGACTCTATGAAATGGACTGTTATTTACGGGTTATATATAAAGATAAAATTAAAATATACAAAGACAAGACATGGTTGAGTTCAGTCAACCATGTCTTCTCTTGGCTTTCTAGGAGCGAGAACATGCACACTAATATTGCACTTTTTTTTGCAATCTTTTGTATTTTTAAATTGTACGCGTAGTTACTTATATAAGTATTTATAAAAATGCAAATATTCTTAAAAAAAAAATTGAATTGCGTTTGGCCACATCAAGCATAATGACGAAACAAAATCAAATCAAAATCATTTATTCAGTTTAGGCCCTGTTAAGGTACTTATGAACGTTAATTTGTTACATACAGTTGAATTTACCACCGGTTCGAAATACACTTAAACTGAGAAGACTCCGGCAAGAAACTCAGCAAGGTATTTTTTAGGGTTCCGTAGCCAAATGGCAAAAAACGGAACCCTTATCGATTCGTCATGTCTGTCTGTCTGTCCGTCCGTATGTCACAGCCACTTTTTTCCGAAACTGTAAGAACTGTACTGTTGAAACTTGGTAATTAGATGTATTCTGTGAACCGCATTAAGATTTTTACACAAGAATAGAAAAAAAATAGGTAATTTTAGGGGTTCCCCATACTTAGAACAGATACTCAATTTTGATTACTTCAAAAATGATATTGAGGTTTCTAATACCATTTTTTTCTAAACTGAATAGTTGACATATATATACATAATATATATACACATATATATACACATATACATAATAGTAGACACTTCCAAAGTGGTAAAATGTGTGTCCCCACCTGTAACTTCTAAAATAAGGGAACGATTAAACAAAAAAAATATATGATGTAGGTACATTACCATGCAAACTTCCAGCGAAAATTGGTTTGAACAAGATCTAGTAAGTAGTTTTTTTTAATACGTCATAAATCGTAAACCGCAATTTACCTTTCATTCAATATTTTTGGCGATTTTCATAGCAAAGTTGAGTTAGTTAATATTACACGGAACCCTCCGTGTGTGAGTCGGACTCGCACTTGGCCGGTTTTTTTGTTTTGTTTGTGGAAGATCTTTTAAAATTATAGCTTTTGTTTCAAATACTTATACAATATATATGCTTATTCATACAATTTTCACTTAGCCAGGGGGGATGCAAGTGCAGAGGGAAGCTACTACAACCATACATTCTTGTTTTCCACGTAATGAGCCACCTTATAGTAGGCTTTGTCAATTAACCTCAGCTTTATAAAATCTTTGAATTTATTATAAGACATTTTGTGAGTGTAAGTGGGATTTTATTATAGAATCGAACGCAATTCCCGAGAAAAGACTTATTAGCTTTAGATAACCTGAATCTAGGTGTCACAATTTTATCTTTATTTCTTGCATTGAAGTTATGACGGCTACTATTAATTTCAAATAAATTTAAATTTTTACGCACGTACATGTCAGCTTTCTTAAATAAATAGCGTATTTATATCTTTTAATCATAGCCACGCCACTGGCGCATTTACTATAGAAAGATGTGGCGTGGGTGTGGGGACCCGATCAAGAGCAAGCTTTTAGGAACTTACAAAAAGCATTGTCACAGAAACCCATATTAGCGCTGGACTATAAAGTCCAGGGGCTGAGACGGAATTACATTACCGATGCTTGTAGATATGGGGTCGCTGGAATAATTGTACAGAGAGATGAGACTCATGTTCTCAAACCAGTTGCTTACTTTAGCAAGCAAGTAAGTCCTGAGGAGCAAAATTATTCATCTTATGATTTAGAAACGTTGGCAGTAGTCTCCTCCCTGCATAAATTCCGTGTTTATCTTGTAGGTATATCATTCAAAATAGTCACGGACTGCAATTCTCTTAAGAGGACTCAATTCGTCATACTTTTCATACAAAACCTCTGTACTTATTATGGCGTTGTTAAACATTTTTCGTTTGATGTTTTGAACAAATTAGTATCTTGTACACTATATCTAGCCGTGTATCTAGGCGTAATTTAAAAAAAGTGTGAAACAAATTCAGTCAAAGCCTCCGAAAAACAGCGTTTTTGCCTGTACTTTGGCCATATCTAATGTACCTATAAATTGTAAAAGTAAAGAAAAGGTTAAGATACCAGGCTTGCAAATGTATTGGAGATTCTAAATAACTAACTTTTTTTTCACAAACTTGTAAGATTTTTTCACAAGAAGTATACTCCTGGAACAAGTTTTATGAATGCGAAATCATGAATGACGACCTAGCGAAGCGGCCGCGAGTGATCAGTGGAATTTACCGACTGATAATCTACGGCTATGATGCTGTCTCTCTTTTTTCGCAGTGAAACATTACGTTGGATGAAACAACAAGCTTTTAGACTATGCTTGCGTCGAAGTTGCGCCGGCCACAGAGGGCCGCCTTAAAGCAACGTTCCAGAAAAAGGATATGCTACCCCGAGTTGCGCGATGGTGGGAGCAAATGCAAGAATACAATTTCTCGATTGAATATAGGCCTGGCACATCTATGACCAACGTCGACGCACTAAGTCGCAATCCAGTCCCTAATTCAGAAAGTGTTTATGTATTTGCAGTCTCGGAATCAAATTGGTTAGCTACTGTCCAAAGTCAGACGAAGAAATACAAAGAATAATAGGAATTCTTAAAGACCCTTAAGGTGTGCGCATGACATCATCCACACGTGTTCTTTTTCCGACACCATCCCCACCTTTATATTATTTTGCCGGGGGTATAAATACGGCTGTTGCACAAGGAAGCGGGTTAGTCGTACGCTGTCGTACGTTGATCGTTGAAGTGAAAACACGGCAAGGCTACAAGCCACATTATAAAAGTTGTGATTTATTCAGTGGAAAGAGTTGTTAAAACATGTGAGTACCTAATAAATATATTCCTTATATTATTTTAGAATAATAGTGTTGATTATAATATATATTTGTATATATACCGCATTTATTAAATTGTTGAAATACCTATTTAGAAATATTTTGATGCAAATAAATGTATGTCCCATTATGAGCGACTTTTATTTTTAAAAGTCTACTGTCCAACATACATAATATTTACCGTGACGGTAACGTTCAAATTTTAAATTTCTTATTTCGACATCGTAGTGATTCTTGCGGACCCAAACGATAAATTGCGCGAATTGCATTTTTCTGCAGAATAAATATAGTTTCAAAGTCTGCAGCTGAGCCCCACAGCAGAAGACTGTAGGACGTTAAACTATGGAAATAAGCAAAGTAAACCAACCTAGCTGTAGCCACATCTGTTATTTGTCTAATTTTTCTAACTGCCAAGGCAGTGGAACTCAATTTACTAGCTAATCTTTCTATATGAGGACCCCATTGTATTTTACTATCTAATGTTAGACCAAGAAAAACTGCCTTATCTACTAGTTCAAGACTTTTAACATTGACTAAGATATGAGTGTCACTCTTAACAACATTAGGGAGAGAAAACCTTATACATTTAGTTTTACAGGAATTAAGCATAAGGTTATTGGCTGCAAACCATTTTGATACAGCTGATATTGTGTCATTGAGCTGCGTAAGATCTGTATCTTTTCTATTTACCTTGAAAATTAGAGATGTGTCATCAGCAAATAAAACTATATCGGACAATTCATTTCCCATATAGAACAAATCATTAATATACGCCAGAAACAAAAATGGGCCTAAAATTGATCCTTGCGGTACGCCCGTTTTCACTAAAGGCCCTGGGGACTTAGTACCGCTACTACCTACTTTTTTTTGGCGACTTGAAAGATAAGATGATATAAGATCGAGTGCCACTCCACGAAGTCCATAGTGTTGGAGTTTTAAAATTAGTGTGTGATGATCTACGCAATCAAATGCCTTGGAAAGATCACAAAATACGCCAACCGCATCCTGTGAATTCTCCCAGGCTTCAAAAATATGCTTTAAAAGTTTAGCACCAGTACCTGTCGTAGTCCTACTTTTTAAAATCTGATTTTGGAAGTACAGAGATGGGTCTATAATCGGAGGGATTATTTGTGCACCCAGATTTAAACCTAAGTTGGAGCACGCTTACCCAGATGAAACCTATTCCCTCTGGCCTTGAAAGTCCCTAGATTGTAAGAGTAAAAAAATACAGACGTCAGAAGCAAGTTCCACTCCCTTGCTGTCCGCATGATAATTGAGGATGCAAAACAGTGTTCGTAATTTTGTTATTTTTTTTTGTGTACAACGTACGGGTGAAAATTATCCCGGCGTATTGTTTAGGAGTAAAAATGGAGATGATGGTTGGAATAAGGTTGAACAATTCTTGTACACCTTTCTTCGATGATGGAGGCTCGTGAGCTTCGCCTCATCAATTAAAGTCTCATCTCCGATGAGTCTTCTGGCTCGGCGGTTTATTGAGTCGAGGGTGAGAGCTTGGTGGAAAGGATTCCGTTTGGCAATGAAAAGACACGCCTGTGTCTTGGTGGCGTTAAATGTGACCAGATTGGCTTTGCCCCAATCAGAGACTGTCTGCAGCAGAAATAAGGTTGCACAGAGACTGATCCCTGAGGAAATCCGGCATTGATTGCCAAGAGGGCTGACGAGCACCCGTCTATAACCACTCGTATAGACCGTTCACTCAGGAAATCGGAAATCCAAGCGCACAGGCCATCAGGAATTCCATATGAAGGACATTGAACCTAAACTGACATTTTAGGGCCAGCGCGTAGGTGCCATTTCGTTGTGCGGTTGGCCCGGTCCTTATGCCAGTAATATATAAGTCAATGCCTTAAATGATTTTAGCTAGGGCATTACCAAGGTACAACTTGAACGAAGAACATGAACCACATACATTTCTGTTTAGTTCTACAGGAGCGTAAGGCTAACTTCGTTTCGAACATGCAATGAAAATCGTGTATTCGATTCTTCCATTGTAATATTAAGTGAGGAGTTTCGTGGGACATCAGGTCTAAGCTAAATCCAAGCGTCATAAATGACCCATCTCTCGATGGTTAAAATCCTAACATTTCGTACATATTCCATTGAAAATTACTTAGATGAAGTCGTTAGTATGTGCATAACAGGTAATAAATAGCCCCCTTCTACATAAGTCCGCATATTGTGACTGGTAACTACGGAACCCTACACTACGCCGGGCCCGACACGCACTTGGATGGTTTTTCATATTCCTATTGTATACCTATTCAATGACATGCCGATTAAATGGATCAAAAAGTGAGTTACTATAAATAACTTACACATGGACTTAAATATTAACACTGTTAAACAAGAGATTGCTAAATACAGCAAGAGCTACCAAAAACGACTCTCGAGCCACGCCAATGAATTGGCTCTAAAGCTGGAAGGCACAGGAAGCGTTAAGCACTCTCGACTTAAAAGACACAGTGTCCCTTGTTTGGCTTACAGATTTGACGATAACGATATGAGAGAGCTTACTGGAGCCAGCTCTCTGTATTGTGAATTGTTCAATATGGACAGCGTAATGGCTCATTGTGAAAATAATCACAGATTGCCTAGTTGCGAAATAGACAAAAAAAACAAAAACTATAAATACGTATGCTCCGGCTGGTGGTAAGGTTTCGCTGTCTGCTGGATGGTTACCACCGGAGAAAACGTCTCTAAATATGATACTGTTAAGAATAACATATTGAAATTTTAGATTTGCTAAAATATGTTTGAAATTGCCAAAAAAAATGCACTTTTAAACGTGTCTGCCGTGATGTTACCACCACCACAATCATCTGCCTTTGTATTGTTGAATAGCAACAGAAACAAATCCAAATGCCAGCTTTCTTGAAATACTGTTGAAGTTCATCAGATTTTTGTACCTTTGACACCTGATTAACTCTGAACCCACCGCGACCGGGCTTAGTTAGTCCCCATCTCATGTACAGTAAAAGTATAGGAGAGTAACTGGACAAAATCTAAGGTTTGTTGAAATACCTATGTACTATCTGCTTATCACTGGCTCTCTAACTATATGCAATATTTAAAAGTATTACTGCATGAGTGGTTGCTGAAATTTAGCGCTGTGACAGACGGACAGACAGACAGACGAATGGAGGGACACCATACGTAAGGGCTCCTTTTTACCTTTTTGTTTCGGAACCCTAATTACCGCAATGAGCAGTGACACTTTGGTTATGGTTATAATTCAATAAACATGGAAGCAAAAATTTGGTATGAATTTTTGAGTAATTTATTATGAGCTAAAACTTTTTAAGAGAGTCTAGATGTAGTCTTTACCCCTTTCGGATAGATCCCCGGACAGATATACCCTTTCCGTTACACGTTGTATAATATACAGATTTACCCCCTCAAATAGAAAAGAAGAGTACATCTCAGGGGTTGTCTCGATGGATGGTTGTGTCTCGCTTTTTCGCCCAGCGGGGCTACCAGGTAATTCAATGTTAATGAACTTCATTGAAATTCCTATTCTTCCTTTTTACAATACAATGTATGAACATTACGGTTCATAAAGCCACCCATTATTCGTCCGGTGACCCGCTTGAGATCTAAATGTTATATAAATCCAGATCATAAAGATTGACTTACGCAGTAGCCCCGCGGAAGCGATCGATGGCACTGCAGTAAATTATTGCGTTGCAATCAACGGATAGGTTCACATTGCAGATGCGCTTAGAGCATGCGCGTAGGGTACCTAGATAAAAATTAGCCTCAGCCGGGTTAGTCGCCCAACCGACACCGCCCGGTTGACAGCGATTATTAGACACGACATTGACAACAAAACATTGTCTGTGATTGTTTTGCACAACTGTTGCTTCATTTAAATTAAGACGTCAATTCGCGCGCGGCATATGATATGGATTTCTTTGAAATTATCAAGTTCATTTTCGTTATTACATGTCATTTTGCAAACTTGCTTTTAGTGTTTAGATTGATTAATCAATGCCTTGATTTGTTATATTACATTTTGAATAATTATTACATAAAAAATGTTCACTGACTGAGTGAGAATCTTTGAGAACTTAAGTGCATCCACGTGGATCGAGACAATATCAGCAGAGTGCAGATACAGGTACGTTTTTATAGTATTACAGTATTACCCAACTGATATGGCGCGTCGTAAATCTTCGTTCACGCAGAACAGAAAGTATGGCCCCGAAGATTAACGAAAGAATGCTTAAAATAATCAACCTTAGATCACTGCTATAAGGTTCATAATACACTGCAGCTGTTAGTTCCGTCTCACTCGCAAGTCACACCCCTCCGCACGGCGCGCGCTAACATGGCGGCAGCTGCCGACCAATAGCGTTTCCCGCGCTTTGAAAATGTATCTTCTGCGCAGGTACATAGGTAAGCCATATTAATTGGGTACTACTGTACTTAAGTTTCTTTGTTTTATCATATTTACAACAAATATACATTGTATCACCGGTATCTAATCAATAATCGAAGCTAGAAATAGTTCCTGTAGAACGCAAGGGGATTCAGGGGTGGGGGGGTCTCAAGGGGTCGAGGGGAGCGCATGCGCGATGCACTTTTTATTGTATATTAGCATGTTACATAACAATTTTATGCATAGGTATTACATAAGAACAAAAATTAACATACTATGGTTCTGGCGCCTCGTTTTTTCTGTAGAATATTTTAAATCGTTAGCATAAAACGTCAAGTATGCTCTACTGCGTATCTTTGGCGGTTATCGTAACGAACACCATTCATATCTTTATTTGGCAGTTGATGATTATTATGTATAACATATGTATTGTATATTGTATTATATATTTGTTGTATATATGTTATCCTTTTGATTTGCTGTATTACATATTACAAATTCAAATGTTTATTGCATTTTGATTTATCTTTTCATAAATATCAGGTTAGTGTAATTTTTCAAATAAAGTTACAGGTACACAGAAACTTAGGGCCTAATTAGCCGCCCGGGCGGATCGATAGGTACGCACCAGACATGCGCGTTGCACTTTCACATATGCGTCATCTAGGGAGCCTAGATACCCCTCTGTACCTCGGGCCTTGCCGAAACTATCCAGATCTCCAACCGTCACCATGTTACGCGCTACGCGTTACACGTTTTCAATAGAAATGTGTCTATACGAGATTACCGTGAAGTTTTGTGTGTATTTATATTTCACACTAATGTTATTCGTAATAATTGTATTAGATAGTAACATTCTTATATCTTATATTAGGCGATTGTATCGTTAGGCAGTTCATTCCAGCCTCTTTTCAAAATGTCACATTCAGTAAATATTGGACTTTAACATATTTGATATAAAGTACAGTGTAACTATTATTCCGTGTGACAAGTTTACAATGACTTTCATTGAGTTGGATGAAATATTGTGTGAGTATCAGTATTTTTGATTCAATCACCATGTTTTTTCCGAAGAGTATGTTTCATTTGTCTTTATTGTGTGGCTGATGAGCAAATGCTGTGCGTTTTACAAAAATTCCTTTTATTGGTATGTCATACAATACTTTGCTGGCTTGCGCCCATTACAGTTCTTATTCTTCTTTCTGTTTAATTTTATTTTGCTCTGAGATGTTTCGGATTTACTTGGATTACCAATTTTGGTAGATAATAATAGTATTTAATATCTTTTACGAGTTGCATGGTCATGCGCCTAACATATCAGGGGGAATGGAGTGGTGAGGGTGAGGAAGGAGAGCGTTAATAAAGGGGGAGGTTAGAGGGAGATGATAGGAGTGTAGAGTGTAGAGGGAGGGTGGAGGACGTAGTGAGGGAGAGGGGAGAGTACAGGAGATACATTTGTGTGTCGTCGTTGCACTTGCACACCTAGACATTATTAGCTCCAGTTTATTGATTCGCTGCAGCCACCCTGCCGGATCTCGACCGGCGCCAAAACGGTAGTGAGTTATTGCATCTCGTACAGTTCGAACGTCTCGCGTGACCATTCGAATTTGAAATTATGAATATTTACGAGTTAATTTTAACCTTTCTGTTTTTCTCGTTTTTCGTTATATTAATATTTTTTAAAACTTTATTTTGGATGCTGAGGCAGGTATGTTATCGGTAAATATACCATATAGAAATGACTCGAAAATGGACGATGTGTTGATATGTGCAACGTGCAGTGTAGTTTAATATAAAGACTTCCAACTAAGTTCAACTTGGATAATTTTGATAGAGTGAGTATGATAGGTTTAAGCCAATGCAATGTATTGTAATGTATTTTTCATGCAGTGTCGACTCCATTTTTTTTTATTAAACTTATTACAGTCGGGATTATATGTAAATTCAATCAATATTGGGGTTCCAAAATTTGACCTAGAAAGTAAATTTTCTTTACATCAACTGCAGATCTGCGCAGTTTACCTTGTAGTTATTCCCCAATGATATATTACATTTAATATCATTGTTATACTCCTACCCCCATACCCATTGCGCACCCACCCACCCACCGGTCGCCGTCCGCGCCCGATCCGTTCCGATCGGGGGATAGGGAGAACCTTCTCCCTATAATCACAGTGTTTTAATTATAAAATATACTTTTATTATCATAAATTTGAACTCGAAATGACACAAATGCAAATAAAATGTAAAGCTTGCAATAATAAGGAACGTTTAAACTGACACCGAGTGACAAAAAAAAGCTTTGATTATCTGTTATGAATAATAAATTAGATCGAAAACACTTGTTTTGACTAGAGGGCCTCTGAGGGGTCGCTAATGGGTGTGAGTGAGGGTCGTATTCACAAACATATCCTCGATGGTTCTACAGTATTCTGCTACAGTTGTATCCGGTCTACCATATTTAGGAACATTATGTTAAAATTTGGAAGGTACTGAATGTAAAATGTCTTTGCCTGAAGTTCTTAATTATCTGTACATGTAGCATAGGCATACGTGTACATCATTTGTGTATTGGGATAATCCAACGGTATCGAATCAATAATCGAAGTTAAAAATAATTCCTTTAAAACGCATCAAGGGGTTTTAGGGGGTGGGGACGAGGGAGTCTCAAGGGGTCGAGGGTAGCGCATGCGCGGTGCACTTTTGCGTTGCATATTACCATGTTACATAACAATTTTATGCTTTTATACGAACAAAGAAAACATAATTATGGTTCTGAGGCCTCGTTGTTTTCTCTAGAATATTTTTAAATCTTTATGCATATCACAAAGTCAAAGTATTACATTTTTAATACTTAACAGAATGTATGAATGATGATATCGTGCATTATAGGTAATCAATCATTGTTTTATTTGGCAGTTGTCCATTTTTTGAATAATTATCATATGTATGGGATAATGTATTTAGTATATATTTGTGGTAATAGGTATGTAATAAAGGTCTAAATAAACCTTTCATATAATTTTCCAAGTAAAGTTGTAGGTATCTTTGAAAAATATACAAATTATTAGGGGCCTAATTAGTCTTTGTTAGTCCGCCCGGGCGGATCGATCGATACACACCAGACATGCGCGATGCACTTGCACATATGCGTCATTTAGGGTGCCTAGATACCCTTGTATTGATATATCCGGCCGGGCCTTGCCGCACCTACCCGGTAGTCTTTGTTAGTACGCCCGGGCGGATCGATCGACACACACCAGACATGCGCGTTGCACTTGCACATATGCGTCATTTAGGGTGCCTAGATACCCCTGTATTGATATATCCGGCCGGGCCTTGCCGCACCTACCCGGTAGTCTTTGTTAGTCCGCCCGAGCGGGTCGATCAATACACACCAGACATGCGCGTTGCACTTGCACATATGCGTCATTTAGGGTGCCTAGACACCCCTGTATCTGGGGGCACGGTCCATATGTCTTGACAACATTTTACATAATAATTGGACTGTTTTACAAAAAACTTAAAGCTACTTCAAAGTACACTAAGAAGTAATCAAATCCTGATCTGATGACAATGGGACCAAACGGGAATAGTACCCTTTAAAATAAAAAAGAATTTTCCAAATCGGTCAATAAATGACGGAGTTATGAGGTAACAAACATAAAAAAAAATGTTTCGAATTGAGAACCTCCTCCTTTTTTTTAAGTCGGTTAAAAATGTTTTTGGTGGGATTGATATATCCGGCCGGGCCTTGCCGCACCTGCCCGGATCTCCAACAGTCATCATGTCACGCGCTACGCGTTAGTTTTTTATTACTTTAGTACCAGTGTTTTTTTTCTGAAGAGTCTATTCCATGTGTCTTTATTATGTGGCTGATAAGCGAATTATGCTGTGCGTTTTACTAGAATTCCTTATTTCATAATTTGCCAGCTTGCGCCCATTACAGTTGTATTGTTCTTTCCGTTTAATGTTGTATTGCTCTGAGATGTTTGAATTTACTTGGATTACCAATGTTGGTAGATCGTAATAGTATTTAATATCTTGTAGGAGTTGCATGGTCAAGCGCGTAACATATCAGGGGGAATGGAATGGTAAGGGTGAGGAAGGAGAGCGTTAATAAAGGGGGAGGTTAGAGGGAGATAATAGGGGTGTAGGTGGAGGGTGGAGGACGTAGTGAGGGAGAGGGGAGAGTACTGGAGGTAGTTAGGGAGAGGGAAGAGTACAGGAGATACCTTTGCTTGACATACGAATATGCGTATTGCATTTTCACACCTAGACATCATAAGCTCCAGTTTATTGATTCGCTGCATCCACCCTGCCAGATCTGGACTGGCGTAAAAATACGGTAGTGAGTTATTGCATCCCGTACAGTTCGGACGCCTCACGTGACCATTTGATTTTGATATTATGAATTTATACGAGATAACTTTAACCTTTTTGTTTTTCTCGTTTTTCATTCTATTCATATTTTTCAAAACTTTTTTTTGGATGATGAGGCAGGTATATTATCGGTAAATACATTTTTGCTTTATAATGACTTGAAAATGGACGGCGTATATGTGTAATGTGCAGTGTAGAATAATATAAAGTCTCCAAATCTCATCTTGGATAATTTTGGTGAGTATGATAGATTTAAGGTATAAGTATTTTCCATTTAGATGTAGATTCGAGTATTCGACTTATTTTTTTTTTATAGTTTTGGTATTTGGATTATTCATGTGCACTTGTGAAAGTCAGGCTCGGGATATATGTATGTAAGTGCAATCAATATCGGGGTTCCAAAATTAGTACTAGAAAGGAAATTGTCTTTACATCAACTGCAGATCTGCGTAGTTTACCTAGTAATTATAACCCAATGATACATACATTACATATAATATCATTGTTATACCCCTATAAGTACTCCTACCCCATGGCGCACTCTCCCACCCACCGATCTCCGCCCGCACCCGATCCGTTCCGATTTGGGGGAGAGGGAGAACCTTCTCCCCATAATCACAGTGTTTTAATTGAAAAAATATACTTTTTTTCGAGGATCGTAGTCACAAAGATATCCTCGATAGTTCTACCGTATCCTACTACAATTGTATCCGGTCTATCCCATATAGGAACATTATCTTTATTTGGAAGGTACTAAATGTAAAATGTCTTTGTCTGAAGTTCTTGATGATCTGTACAAGTTGCATAGGCATGCGCGTTGCATCATTATGCGTTTTTGATAGATAATGGGGGGAAATAGGAGAGGTAGGGGTGAGGATGGGGAGAAGGATGGGGAGTGGGATCAGAGAGGGGGATGAAGGGGGTGTAGAAAATTGACAGAGAGGGTGAGGGAGGGGATACAACCTGCTGAGAGAGGAAATAAAGAGGTGTGAAGAGGGTTGTGGATGGGAATATAGAGAGATGAGTGTAGATGGAGACGTACCTTCCCTCTCTTCCCTATTTTAGATATGAGTGGGAGGAGGCCCCTACCCTCCGATAAAGGACGGAAGAAGTTAGGGTGATTTCCTCTGTTTTACAGTGAACACGACGCATGTTGTGAGCAGTTTTTTCTCTCTGAGCGTTTTCGGTCTTTGAGCGTAACCTATCGAACAAAACAAATCAGTCAAGCTGTTTTTAAGTTTTAGCGAGACTAACGAACAGAAATTTATTTATTACATTACATAAACATATATAGATACCTACTTGGATGATTGCATACTCGAAATGGTAAAATTGTTTACAGTATTATTATTAAAATTATTTTGTTTGTCTGAAGGATTAGGTTTTAACAATATTTTTTTCGTATTTCAAATACTTTTAGAGGTAATAAATCTGTATTGTACCTAACAATTAGACAATAAATCTATAGAAAATTATAAACATAATATGATCAAGCGATCATTGGGCTACTCATGAAAAATATTTTAAAATTTCTTCTCAGCTGATTGTTTGCAAAAATACTCTACTATACAATGTGTGTTAAATAAATTAAACAAAGGAAAGAGAATACTCTGCTAGCCCCGATTTATTGCTTCCCGGCCCGGGCGCGGCCTGGGCTCAGGGCCTGGGTAATCGATGTAGCTACGATTTGGACATGCGCTTTGCACTTGCATCTAGGGTGCCTAGGTTTATATCCCCCACCCCCTCTCTAGTGATATATCGGGACGCCTCCAGCCAACATTATTGCGTCAGTTCCCGCTGGGAAGTTAGGTGTATCATGCCTCTGTGCGAGATTCTTGCATCCTATATTGTTATTATATATATTTAATATAAATGATAAATACTCATTAGATAATCTTGGGTGACAAGGAATGTAGGTTCATTAAAAGGATAGTTTATTTATCTCTATCTCGTTCTATCATGGGACCTTCTGAAATTGAGACTTTGTTTATATACAACTAAGGTTGCAAACAAGCATACGGCCCGCCTGATGGTAAGCGGTTACCGTATATATACATATTACAGTTGAATATAACAGTTTTGGATTCTGAGAAAATGATTTTTAAATAATTGGACTGTTTTACTAAAAACTTAAACCTACTTCACAGTACACTAAGAAGTAATCAAATCTTAATCTGATGACAATGGGACCAAACGGGAAGTGTACCCTTTCAAATAACTCTCAAGGAACTCAAATTATTTTTAATATTTAAATAATAATAATATTATGTAATATATATGTAAATGCAGTTGCACCCACCCTGCTATATTGATTTATTGCTTCCCGGTCCGGGCGCGGCTTGGGCTCAGGGTCTGGGTAATCGATGTAGCTACGATTTGGACATGCGCTTTGCACTTGCATCTAGGGTGCCTAGGTTTATATCCCCCACCCCTAGTGATATATATGGGGACGCCTCCAGCCAACATTATTGCGTCAGTTCCCACTGGGAAGTCAGGTGCACCATGCCTCTGTGCGAGCTTCTTGTATCCAATATTGTTATAAATTTTCATCAGATTATCTTGGGTGACAAGGAATGTATGTACATTATAGGATAGTTTGTTTATCTCTCTGCCTCTCTCTCGTTCTAACATTCTGAAAATAGGAGGTTGAACATAAAGGTGGATCTACGCTACGCGAACCGAGTACGAGCCGAGCACACGCGGAGAACTTGCATTGCGTAGTCGGACTTGAGAGCTATATGGTCCGTCCATGCTACGCGAAGCGAGCCGAGCCTCGAACGAACGGGAGTTGTTCGTTGCTCGCGATTTCAAGCGTGGACGTACACACGGCAACACATCAAGCTATACATTTCCAGTATAAGCTGATCTCGCATTGTATAGGAATTCCCTACAATGAGAGGTCAGCTTATATTGAAAATGTATAGCTTGATCTGTAGCCGTGCGTACTTAAGCATACTTGAAATACAATCTCGTTTGGTTGATTGGGAACTCAAACTTATTTTTAATATTTAAATAATAATTATATAATTAAATATACACCGTGTCTTTTAATTCGTCTTATAAATGCAGTCCACTTAATGTACCTAAATCTATTGTATAATTAAAAAGAAAAAACAATTAAAATTCATTAGAATTACGAAAAATCGAGTTAATAATTAAAGTTTACTTATAAAATGGTAGAAAATACTGGAGTAGACTGCGCTCGTAACAGGGTGTTTAAAACTACGTCATGCGTCATAATAATGAGTAATATTTGTTTTTTTTTATAATACAAATATTTAAAAAAAATATATGATTAGTACCTATTCATGGAGTATATTATGTGGGCTGCGTTTCTAAGACCAATTAAAAAGTCACGGAGTATTATGTAAATGCACTTGCACCCTGCTGTATTGATTTATTGCTTCCCGGCCCGGGCGCGGCCTGGGCTCAGGGCCTGGGTAATCGATGTAGCTACGATTTGGACATGCGCTTTGCACTTGCATCTAGGGTACCTAGGTTTATATCCCCCACCCCTAGTGATATATATGGGGACGCCTCCAGCCAACATTATTGCGTCAGTTCCCGCTGGGAAGTTAGGTGCATCATGCCTCTGTGCGAGCTTCTTGCATCCTATATTGTGATTATATATATTTAATATAAATGATAAATATTCATTAGATAATCTTGGGTGACAAGGAATGTAGGTTCATTAATAGGATAGTTTGTTTATTTCTATCTCGTTCTATCATGGGACCTTCTAAAATTGAGACTTTGTTTATATACAACTAAGGTTGCAAACAAGCATACGGCCCGCCTGATGGTAAGCGGTTACCGTATATATAGATATAACAGTTGAATATTACAGTTTTGGATTCTGAGAAAATGATTTTTAAATAATTGGACTGTTTTACTAAAAACTAATACATAATACGTGTTTGGTAGCCTCGAACGAAAGTTCGGCAAGCGCTAGACGGCGTTCCGCAAAATGAAAGTTTTTTACAAATACAGGGATTCGCATCGCGTTATAGTTGTAAGCTCTTTGTACGTCGACGGCTCGGCTCGTGCTCGGTTCGCGTAGCATAGACGCACCTTTGCAGTTTTAGATTCTGAGCAAATGTTACTTAAAAAATGCGGTATTGTGTAAATGATAAATTAAATAAGTTTTAAATGCATTAATAAATCGGGTTAGTGTGATTGTACAAACGTGTTTCTTCACTGAGGGTTGGTTGAAGGGCCAATAAAAGAATAATATCGAGTCCTGAGAGCATTTCATATTCATAGCTTGCAGCCATTGCATTTGTATTTTTACTTTCTTTTAATTTATATTTTTTTAAGAAATCTTTTGCTCCGAAATATGACTCTTGTCTTTCAATACGCCACTAGGATATCTAGTTAGGTCCCAGCCCGGCAGATATCGATGTGGCTGGGATTTTTTTATATTCAATATGCAATTATAAATCTATACTTTTTTTATAGATTCATGTATGCAATATGGTATTTAGGAATTTAGATAGTTAGATAATTGTGGGGTAGAGGAGAAAGGAGAGTTAGGGGTGAGGACGGGGAGTGGGACTCGACAGGGGAATGAAGGGGGCGTTGAGAGAAGGACGGAGAGGATGAGGGAGGGGCATAAAGAGGGGTGAGGGAGGGAATCAAGAGGAGGTGTGGGAATAATCATCCCAGCCCCTGTTACCATCTAATGTGCAACCTAGAGACAGGCCCAAGTCGTGTATATTTTGATGATATTATATTACATATTATGTTATGTTATTTATTTCGTCAGCCATACTAAACTTGCTTTTAAATACATACTGGAGATTTAAGAAGCAAACAAGAAATAGTCTCGTTTGGTTGATTGGGAACTCAAATTATTTTTAATTTTTAAATAATAATAATAAAATTTAATATATACCTATGTAAATGCACTTGCACCCACCCATTTTACCCAGTTGTATTGATTTATTGCTTCCCGGCCCGGGCGCGGCCTGGGCTCAGGGCCTGGGTAATCGATGTAGCTACGATTTGGACATGCGCTTTGCACTTGCATCTAGGGTGCCTAGGTTTATATCCCCCACCCCTAGTGATATATATGGGGACGCCTCCAGCCAACATTATTGCGTCAGTTCCCACTGGGAAGTCAGGTGCACCATGCCTCTGTGCGAGCTTTTTGCATCCAATCTATACTAGTCTATCTATACTAATACTTATATATTAATAATAATATAACAAAGCGGAAGAGTTTTTTGTTTGTTTGTTTAAATGGGCTAATCTCGGGTTAATAAATAAAATAAATCTCTGGAACTACCAGTCGGATTCGAAAAATTCTTTCACTAATAGGAAGCTACATTATCCCCGAGTATTATAGGCTACTTTATATCCCGGGAACCCGAGTAAAACCACGGGGAACACCTAGTATTTTTATAAATCTTCATCAGATCATCTTGGGTGACAAGGAATGTTTGTACATTAGTAGGATAGTTTTTATATCTCTCTACCTCTCTCTCGTTCTATCATGGGACATTCTGAAAATAGGACGTTGAACATAAAGGTGGATCTACGCTACGCGAACCGAGTACGAGCCGAGCACATGCGGAGTACGAATTTGCGTAGCGTAGTCGGACTTGGGAGCTAAATGGTGCATCCATGCTACGCGAAGCGAGAACGAGCCGAGCCTCGAACGAACAGGATTCGTTCGTTGCTCACGATTTCAAGCGTGGACGTACTTAAGCAAACTTGAAATACAATCTCGTTTGGTTGATTGGCAACTCAAATTATATTGAATATTTATTTAATAATAATATAATTTAATATACACCGTGACTTTTTATTCGTCTTAGAAATGCAACCCACTTAATGTACCCAATGAAAAGGTATTAATCATTCATAAAAAACATTTTTTTGATCTTTTGTATAATTAAAAAGAAATAACAATTAAAATTCATTAGAATTACGAAAAATCGAGTTAATAATTAAAATTTACTTATATAATGGTAGAAAATACCAACCTAGAGCACGAGTCGAGTAGACTGCGCTCGTAACAGGGTGTTTAAAACTACGTCATGCGTCATAATAATGAGTAATATTTGTTTTTTTTATAATACAAATATTTTAAAAAAATATATGATTAGTACCTATTCATGGAGTATATTATGTGGGCTGCGTTTCTAAGACCAATTAAAAAGTCACGGAGTATTATGTAAATGCACTTGCACCCTGCTGTATTGATTTATTGCTTCCCGGTCCGGGCGCGGCCTGGGCTCAGGGCTTGGGTAATCGATGTAGCTACGATTTGGACATGCGCTTTGCACTTGCATCTAGGGTACCTAGGTTTATATCCCCCACCCCCTAGTGATATATCGGGATGCCTCCAGCCAACATTATTGCGTCAGTTCCCGCTGGGAAGTTAGGTGCATCATGCCTCTGTGCGAGCTTCTTGCATCCTATATTGTGATTATATATATTTAATATAAATGATAAATATTCATTAGATAATCTTGGGTGACAAGGAATGTAGGTTCATTAATAGGATAGTTTGTTTATCTCTATCTCGTTCTATCATTTTCTTTCGGACCTTCTGAAATTGAGACTTTTTTTTATATACAACTAAGGTTGCAAACAAGCATACTGGTAAGCGGTTACCGTATATATACATATTACAGTTTTGGATTCTGAGAAAATGATTTTTAAATAATTGGACTGTTTTACTAAAAACTTAAACCTACTTCACAGTACACTAAGAAGTAATCAAATCCTAATCTAATGACAATGGGACCAAACGGGAAGTGTACCCTTTCAAATAAAAAAAGAATTTTCCAAATCCGTTAATAAGTGAAGGAGTTATGAGGTAACAAATATAAAAAAAATACAACCGAATTGAGAACCTCCTCCTTTTTTTTACTTCGGTGGTAATTTGCTAAAAACAGTCGGGTAAAAATGTAACCTATGTCACCCGGACTATAAAAACGAATCGATTGAAACCTCATGAGTAGTTTCGGCGCTACGGTACAAACAAAACCCTTCCTTTGGCTTTGCCGCAGTCGGGTAAAAAGTGCAGTGTTGTGTAAATAATAATAACTTTCAATGAGTTTTGTATGGATTGATTAATTGTGTGAGTATGATTGTACGTATGTTTTTTTCACTGAAGGTTTATTGAAGGGCTAATAAAAGAATAATATCGTGTCCTGAGAGCATTTCATATTCATAGCTTGCGGCCATTGCATTTGTATTTTTACTTCCTTTTAATTCATATTTTTTTAGAAATGTTTGCTCTGAAATATGACTTGTCTTTCAATACGCCACTAGGATATCTAGATAGGTCCCAGTCCAGCAGATATCGATGTGGCTGGGATTTTTTATATTCAATATGCAATCATGAATCTATACATATTTTATAGATTCATGTATGCAATATGGTATTTAGGAATCTAGATAGTTAGATAATGGAGGGGTAGAGGAGAAAGGAGAGTTAGGGGTGAGGACGGGGTGTGGGACTCGGCAGGGGAATGAAGGGGGCGTCGAGGGAAGGACGGACAGGATGAGGGCCCCCTCCCTCATCCTCTCCGATAAAGAGGGGTGAGGGAGGGTATCAAGAGGAGGTGTGGGAATAATCATCCAAGCTCCTGTTACCATCTAATGTGCAACCTAGAGACAGGCCCAAGTCGTGTATATTTTGATGATATTATATTACATTATTATGTTATTTATTGCGTCAGCCATACTAAACTTGCTTTTAAATACATACTGGAGTTTTAAGAAGCAAACAAGAAATACAAATTCGTTTAGTTGATTGGGAACTCAAATTATTATTAATATTTAAATAATAATACAGGGTGTTTTTTTGGTCAGTGACTATTGCGTCAGTTCCCACTGGGAAGTTAGGTGCATCATGCCTCTGTGCGAGCTTTTTGCAACGAAATATTATTATAAATCTTCATCAGATTATCTTGGGTGACAAGGAATGTATGTACATTAGTAGGTTTTTTTTATCTCTCTGCCTCTCTCTCGTTCTATCATGGGACATTCTGAAAATAGGACGTTGAACATAAAGGTGGATCTACGCTACGCGAACCTAGTACGAGCCGAGCACACGCGGAGTACGAACTTGCGTAGCGTAGTCGGACTTGGGAGCTATATGGTGCGTCCATGCTACGCGAAGCGAGCACGAGCCGAGCCTCGAACGAACAGGATTCGTTCGTTGCTCGCGATTTTAAGCGTGGACGTACTTAACGAGCCTTCAACGAGCCTACAACGATCGCGATGCGAATCCCTGTGTTCGTGAAAAAACTGATAATCGGGCGGAGCTCAGTCGAGCACGCTACGAATGCTCGTTGGAGGCTCGCAAGCCCGTCCACGCTACGCGAATCGTGCTCGCAGTGTGCTCGGTCGTGGCTCGGCTCGTGCTCGGTTCGCTAAGCATGGACGCACCATAAGATTACTTACAGATACATAATACGTGTTTGGTAGCCTCGAACGAACGTTCGGCTCGCGCTAGACGGCGTTCCGCAAAATGAAAGTTTTTTACAAATACAGGGATTCGCATCGCGTTATAGTTGTAAGCTCTTTGTACGTCGACGGCTCGGCTCGTGCTCGGTTCGCGTAGCATAGACGCACCTTTGCAGTTTTAGATTCTGAGCAAATGTTACTTAAAAAATGCGGTATTGTGTAAATGATAAATTAAATAAGTTTTAAATGCATTAATAAATCGGGTTAGTGTGATTGTACAAACGTGTTTCTTCACTGAGGGTTGGTTGAAGGGCCAATAAAAGAATAATATCGAGTCCTGAGAGCATTTCATATTCATAGCTTGCAGCCATTGCATTTGTATTTTTACTTTCTTTTAATTTATATTTTTTTAAGAAATCTTTTGCTCCGAAATATGACTCTTGTCTTTCAATACGCCACTAGGATATCTAGTTAGGTCCCAGCCCGGCAGATATCGATGTGGCTGGGATTTTTTTATATTCAATATGCAATTATAAATCTATACTTTTTTTATAGATTCATGTATGCAATATGGTATTTAGGAATCTAGATAGTTAGATAATTGTGGGGTAGAGGAGAAAGGAGAGTTAGGGGTGAGGACGGGGAGTGGGACTCGACAGGGGAAAGAAGGGGGCGTTGAGAGAAGGACGGAGAGGATGAGGGAGGGGCATAAAGAGGGGTGAGGGAGGGAATCAAGAGGTGTGGGAATAATCATCCCAGCCCCTGTTACCATCTAATGTGCAACCTAGAGACAGGCCCAAGTCGTGTATATTTTGATGATATTATATTACATATTATGTTATGTTAATTATTTCGTCAGCCATACTAAACTTGCTTTTAAATACATACTGGAGATTTAAGAAGCAAACAAGAAATAGTCTCGTTTGGTTGATTGGGAACTCAAATTATTTTTAATATTTAAATAATAATAATATAATTTAATATATACCTATGTAAATGCACTTGCACCCACCCATTTTACCCAGTTGTATTGATTTATTGCTTCCCGGCCCGGGCGCGGCCTGGGCTCAGGGCCTGGGTAATCGATGTAGCTACGATTTGGACATGCGCTTTGCACTTGCATCTAGGGTGCCTAGGTTTATATCCCCCACCCCTAGTGATATATATGGGGACGCCTCCAGCCAACATTATTGCGTCAGTTCCCACTGGGAAGTCAGGTGCATCATGCCTCTGAGCGAGCTTTTTGCATCCAATCTATACTAGTCTATCTATACTAATACTAATATATAATAATAATAATAATAGCCTTTATTTTCAGACAAGATAATACATGATTAAATTAAATTTGTTGATTTTATATAATAAAATTTTAATAAGTTTTCTAATAAATCTAAATTTTATGTAATTTAAGTTTTTAAATTGCCTTGACAACTCTGTCTGTTTGTCTTCCATTGACAAAGGCCTCCTCCAATTGTCTCCAACACATTCTGTTCCTGGCTGTTCTGGCCCACATGCCACCAGCGACTGCTTTTATATCATCAGCCCACCGCCTGATAGGTCTGCCGTTTTACTCCATTTTTCTTTTCCCCGTATTATATGTCCTGTCCATTTCCACTTAAGCTTTCTGACCGAGACTGTAACATCTTTTGTTTTTGTATGTTTCTTCACTATTATACTAATAATAATATAATAAATCGGACGAGTTTTTTGTTTGTTTGTTTAAACGGGCTAATCTCGGGTTAATAAATAAAATAAATCTCTGGAACTACCAGTCGGATTCGAAAAATTCTTTCACTAATAGGAAGCTACATTATCCCCGAGTATTATAGGCTACTTTATATCCCGGGAACCCGAGTAAAACCACGGGGAACACCTAGTATTGTTATAAATCTTCATCAGATCATCTTGGGTGACAAGGAATGTTTGTACATTAGTAGGATAGTTTTTATATCTCTCTGCCTCTCTCTCGTTCTATCATGGGACATTCTGAAAATAGGACGTTGAACATAAAGGTGTATCTACGCTACGCGAACCGAGTACGAGCCGAGCACATGCGGAGTACGAATTTGCGTAGCGTAGTCGGACTTGGGAGCTATATGGTGCGTCCATGCTACGCGAACCGAATACGAGCCGAGCCTCGAACGAACAGGATTCGTTCGTTGCTCGCGATTTCAAGCGTGGACGTACTTAAGCAAACTTGAAATACAATCTCGTTTGGTTGATTGGCAACTCAAATTATATTGAATATTTATTTAATAATAATATAATTTAATATACACCGTGACTTTTTATTCGTCTTAGAAATGCAACCCACTTAATGTACCCAATGAAAAGGTATTAATCATTCATAAAAAACATTTTTTGATCTTTTATATAATTAAAAAGAAAAAACAATTAATATTCATTAGAATTACGAAAAATCGAGTTAATAATTAAAGTTTACTTATAAAATGGTAGAAAATACCAACCTAGAGCACGAGTCGAGTAGACTGCGCTCGTAACAGGGTGTTTAATACTACGTCATGCGTCATAATGAGTAATATTTGTTTTTTTTTATAATACAAATATTTTAAAAAAATATGATTAGTACCTATTCATGGAGTATATTATGTGGGCTGCGTTTCTAAGACCAAATAAAAAGTCACGGAGTATTATGTAAATGCACTTGCACCCTTCTGTATTGATTTATTGCTTCCCGGCCCGGGCGCGGCCTGGGCTCAGGGCCTGGGTAATCGATGTAGCTACGATTTGGACATGCGTTTTGCACTTGTCAGTTCCCGCTGGGAAGTTAGGTGCATCATGCCTCTGTGCGAGCTTCTTGCATTCAATATTGTTATAAATCATCAGATTATCTAGGATGACAAGGAATGTATGTACATAAGTAGGATATTTTGTTTATCTCTCTCTCGTTCTATCATGGAACATTCTGAAAATAGGACGTTGAACAGTGTTGAACATAAAAGTGGATCTACGCTACGCGAACCGAGTACGAGCCGAGCACACGCGGAGCACGAATTTGCGTAGCGTAGTCAGACTTGGGAGCCATCGATTACTTAGAGATACATACTACGTATTTGGTAGCCTCGTTCGGCTTGCGATCGACTGTTCCGAAAAATGAAAGTATTTTTTTTATAAATACAGGGATTCGCATCGCGTTCGTGTTGTAAGCTCTTTGTATGTCGACACTTGCACACCACGTGAGCGACGATCGAAGCTCGGCTCGGCTCGTGCTCGGTTCGCGTAGCATAGACGCACCTTTGCAGTTTTGGATTCTGAGCAAATGTTACCTAAAAAGTGCGGTGCAAATGATAAATTCGTGAACGTGTTTTTTTCACTGATGTTGAAGGGCTGATAAAAGAATAATTCCGAGCTCTGGGGTATTTAATTTCTATAGCTTGCGGCTATTGTATTTGTATTTTTACTTCCTTTACATTTAATATTTCTTTAAAAAGAATTTAAGAGGTCTCTTGCATAGGCATGCGCGTATTGCGCGTTATTAATTACGTGCTTATTATAGATAATGGGAGAAAAAGGAGAGATAGGGGTGAGGATGGAAGGTGGGATTAGACAGGGGAAGAAATGGGCGTCAAGGGAACGATAAAGAGGGGTCAGGGAAGGAGTCAAGATAAGGTTTTGTTGGAGGAAATAAAGAGAGATAAGGGATGGATACAGTCTCTTCCCTATCCTTGGTTTGATCCTCCTCCAACTACCTTCTGGTAGAGGACGAAGGGTGTCCCAATCACAACCAGCAACTAATGCTCATCCTAGAGACAGGCTATTTTTTGATGATATTATTTTCAGCAGTCAGGATAATCATGCTTTTAAATATGTACATTTTGGAGTTTTTAATAGCGTGCTACCTTACCCAACCACCGACAAGAATTCTCATCCCCTGTAAGGAGGACATGGGTAACTGCGCCATATTTGAACATGCGCGGTGCACTTGCACCCTGCTGTATTGATTTTATGTTGCCACCCTCCCGCTCCGGAACGGACGCAATAAACAGTTAGTAATATAATTATTTTCATCGTCAGTTACTGTTTGGACGTCACGCGTTTAGTTACTTTTGATATGTCTCCGAGTGACTTTATTTTGTCCCTTGTTTTTATTTTACTTTTATTACTAATGACAATTTTCAAATATTTATTTTGGCTGTTTAGGCCATAATTGGATTGCTATGAATGGACAAAAAAATATGTGCTAAGTGCAGTGTACTATAATATGAGTAATGACTTTCGAAAAGAATTTGATACTATGGATATGGATTTTTTTTCTATATTTTTTGTAACTCATTAGAAAGTGGTTAGAGTTTATGATACGCTAAGACATTGAGGGTCTGATAAGCGAATGGTGCCGCGTGTTGCGAGGGTATTTCACATACATGTTCAAAGTCTGAATGTCACTTTGTTAGTTTGTGGCACTTCCATATTGCTTTCGGACATTGCGTGTTGAGACACTTTTGAAACAATACAATGATACAATGCAGCTGAACGAGTATGTTGCACAAGCCTTCCTATTAGGTATCCTTTCTATTAAAGGGGTAAAAAGGGTGAAAGGGGGGACTTTGTTTATAGTTATGAAAAATATTATTCGTTTGGTTTATATACTTGAAACTTAGCTCGATTACTAACCTTAATAAATACAAATGTTTCTCAATACTCAATACTCAATCATTTATTGTAATTATGTACATTGGGTATTTAAAATGTTATACATAATTACCCAATAATAGGGTGTAGCAATTTAATATAATATTCTTATGCTAGAAAAGAAGAAGGGGGACGGACCGATATTTTGTGATACATCGTTTTAAAATGAAGTACTATTAAATAATTGGGTGATAGATTTAATATTATATTATTTAAATTCTGTGAATGGGTCATTTATAAAATCATTTAGACAATAATTTAGATTTTTTATGCGTCTTATAAATATTTTATCATTTTGCTCCTCTTTAAGTTTATCCGGTATTTGATTAAAGATTTTTATGGTCATAACATTTGGACTGGCACTGTGCATTTTTAATTTAGATGACGGCAATATTATTTTATGTATGCGTGCCGTCGCGTTTGATCAGCTTGCTTTGTATAGAATATTCAGTATTCGTTTTTCAAAACTACCCCTCAAAGCAGGTAGGGGGTGTTGTTAATGTTTGTATGGAATAAACAACGCGTGGTCTGATTAACTTGAAACTCGTATTAACATAAATGTTGTTTAATGTATAAAAAATCTATCCTTAAGCGAGTAAAGTAGAGGGCGTAGGTGAAACCGCAGGCGGATGACTAGTATTTAGAATTAAAAAAAAACATAGCTTAGTTTCTGTAGTTTTGAAAGTTATATACGTGCCCCGTTATGATACGGAAATGAGACGGCGTGACTTAGTGCAGAGAATTTTGATATAGGTACTCTTTCAGAGTGTGATAGATATAATTAAATATTATTTGTATGTAGCTTGGCCCAGCAGCGATGATCTAATGGCCGATCCTCATCTCTTGCCTCATGAAAATGCGCCTTGCACATAGCTTTTGATTTTGTCTAGCCCGGCCAATAGCAGTTATATGTTTATGCTCGTTGCTATGAGAGCTATAGATAATGGGAGGAGCAGAAGTGAAGGTGGGGTTAAGGTGATGAGAGAGAGATAGATGCTAGACGCCACCATTGATTGCCATGCGCGATGCACTCCCACATCCGCGAGTGGGAACACGAATATAACGATCGAAAATATTATCAACTAAAACTTTGATAGCCAAACTAAACCTTTGATAGCCAAACTAAACCTTTGATAGCCAAACTAAACCTTTGATAACCAAACTAAACCTTTGATAGCCAAACTAAACCTTTGAAAATCATTATTAAATAGAAAATCGAGATACAAGTACAAATTAATCTCGTTCAGATGCATTGTATCAAAAGCGTCTCAACACGCAATGTCCGAACGGAAATTGCTACAACTCACTACCGGTGCTACCGGTTTCACCTACGCGATGCTCGGCCCGGGCATCGGTGATATATTGGAAGTTACCTTTGTCCCATGAAAATGCGCCTTGCACAGCTCTATTGATTTTATACTATGGGGTGTGGGCGATGCGAGGGAGGTTTGGAGGGTTTCGGGGTGACAGGGGGAAGTACCGAGCCTGCTGCACTTGTACATGCGCGGGTCACTAGATGGAAATAACTTCGCTTTATTGATTTCATGTAGCCAACCTGCCGCCCGGACCTGGAGTCGCTTAGTTGAGACAGTTAGTTATTGCGCTGGAAACCGATGGGTCAGACGTCGCGTGCTGGCTGAGTCACTTCTCATCCAATGCCTCTTAAAGAGCTAACATTGCCTTTTATTTTGATTTCACTTTTAATTCTAATTATGATTTTCAAAGCTGTGGTTTGGTTGTCTAGGCCAAAACATTTTCGATAGTTATATTCTTGCCCTGTTATAATCCGGAAATTACAGCGAGACTTTGGTGTAAAGTGCAATAATAGTTTGGATTTATTATATGGGTGAATATGATAGTATTTTTAAAATACTATAAAGTATTAGCTGAAGATGGGGTTTACACCCTTATATGGACAAGAGATAGATAGTAAAAAAAAAATATTTTTTTTAAACTTAAAATCATTACAATCATTGTGGTTTCTCAACGGAGGTGATAGTATCCATCCCATATTCATATAAAATCTGAGTCTGGGTCCCGCGGTGGGTGTATTTTTTGCGCAGCAAACTTTTAGCCACGCTAAGATAGTAATACTATAGTCCTTCTGTGCCCGTAGTTTGTTGCTTAGCTTGGCCCGGGCATTTGTGATCGTTTCGTATTACCTTACCTTTGTCAAAAGAAAATGCGCTTTGCACTTGTACCCGAAATGAGTGATGATACCTACCGTATTGATTTATCTTTCGGTTGTGGGAGGAGCAAAAGCAAGGGGGAGAGGAAATTGTCGGCGTGAGGGAGAGGAAATTCCTTTGCTTGCAATATGAACATGCGCGGTTAGAATATATAGCCGGTAGCCACCCTGCCGCCCGGGCTGGGCGTCGGCGTCGCGTAGGTGAGACCGGTATTGAGTTGTTGAGGTGGGATATTTGATACGATGCATCTCCATCTGAACGAGATTATTTTATACATTATTTGTGTATCGTTTTTCTCTCTGACTAGGCAATCATATTTTCGATTGTTATATTCGTGCCCTATTATGATCTAGAAATTAGACAGCGTGACTTAGGTGTTTAGTCAGCGTAGCTAGACGTCCCGATTTTTAGCCCAAAACTAAATGTCCCGCGGACAGGCTCAGTCCCGCTTTTCGAGGATAACTCGTTAAATAATATAAAATGCGTTTATATTTTTTAATCTAAAAAAAGGGCAAAATCCTTCGAGACTCGATTCCCGTGATCAATGAACTATTTACATACCAACAAGCTTCTACGAAACCCTCGGTGCGCGAATCCAACTCGCACTTGGCCGGTTTTGTGATGTCCCGCTTTGGGCGATAGAATCCCGCTTTTTTTACTCCAGAGGAAAAACTGGCAACACTGTGTTTAGTGCAGAGTTGTATAATAATAAAGACTTTAAATGAACTTACTTTGGATGATTTTGTTTGGGTGAGTATTATAGATCCAATGAAATATTTTTATATGTACCTACCGGGTACCTCTATCGGGTTTTGGAGATACAGACACGAGGGAGGGTAGGAAGGTTTCAGGGTGAGGGAGACGAGAGTATGTACTAAACGCGATGCACTTGCACATGCGCGGGAATATAGATATTATTAGTTTTGCTGCATCGATTCCGTGTAACCACCCTGTCACCCGGGCCGGGCATAGCGTAGGTGAGACCGGCAGTGAGTTATTGTGGCAGTTACCATTCGGACATCGCGTGTTGAGTCGCGTTTGATACATACAATGCATCTGAACGAGATTTTTTTATTCGTTTTTTTCATTTTGTTATTCATTCTATTAATTATTTTTAAAGGTTTTGTTTGGCTGTGTAGAATATAATATTTTTGCCAGTTATATTCTTGCCCCGTTATGATCCGGAAATAAGACAGCGTAACGTAGGTGTTTAGTGCAGTGTAATGTACCTACCTAATTTTTGGATGGACCCTGCCGCTCGGGCTGGGCGTCGCGTGAAACCGGTAGTAAGTTATCGAAGCAGTTACCGATCGGACATTGCGTGTTGAGACGCTTTTAATACAATGCATCTGAACGAGATTATTTTATCCATTATTTGTATTACAATTTTCATTTTAATAATACTTTTCAAAGCTTTAGTTTGTCTGTCAAGGCACTATAATATTTTCTATAGTTATAATCCTGGTCCAGTATGATCCAGAAATGAGACAATGTGACTTAGGTGTTAAGTGCAGTGTTGTATGATAATAAAGACTTTAAATGGACTTATTTTGGATCAATTTGAGTGGGTGAGTATTATAGGTCTAATGAAATATTTTCCTATGTACCTACCGCACACCTACTAGTACAGCTCTATTAATACTAGTCTATCGGGTGGAGGAGATGCAGATGGGAGGGAGGGTGGGAAGGAAGGTTTTAGGGTGAGGGAGACGAGAGGAAGTAGGAACTGAGCGCGATGCACTTGCACATGCGCGGGAACCTAGAGATAATTTTGCTGCATCGATTCCGTGTAACCACCCTGCCACCCGGGCCGGGTATCGCTTAGGTGAGACCGGTAGTGAGTTATTGTGGCAGTTACCGTTCGCACATCGCGTGTTGAGTCGCGTTTGATACATACAATGCATCTGAACGAGATTATTTTATTCGTTTCTTTCATTTCGATATTCATTCTATTAATGATTATTAAAGGTTTTGTTTGGCTGTGTAGAATATAATATTTTTGCCAGTTATATTCTTGCCCCGTCATGATCCGGAAATAAGACAGCGTAACTTAGGTGTTTAGTGCAGTGTAATATACCGTGTTTGGATTGACAGGTTTGGTGAATAAGACAGTTTTTTCATAATTACTAGTAATTGTTAGCTTGACATGGCTTTTACACATTTACGCAGACTATAGAGTACCTAGTTATGATAATCTAGTTTAAAAAAAACCTTTTAGTCAGTTTTGTTTGTCAGTTGAGGGATGAGCGATGAGAGTATTCCATGTACATATTCATTATCTGAAAAGGGTTGTATCAACCTGCGGCCATTTCTTTTTTATTTATTTAATATCAAATATAATGCAAAATTCATTTAACAATTCTGTTCTTGCTTTTCTATACCGACATAAATCCCAGATTGGCGGATATTAATATATATGCAATGACTAATTACTTGCATTAGTTAGCGTCGGACGCCTGCGTCACGCAGCGGGTGTATTTTGAGCACAGGAAAAGTTAGAGCCATGCTACAATAGTACTATTAATTCCTCTCCTTTCGGTTTGAAACCTTGCTTAGATTGGCCAGGGCGGTAATGATCGATTGGTCCTTAATTTTGTCCAATAAAAATAGGACTTGCACTCGAAATGGGTGGAGCTACTTACTGTATTGATTTATCTATCGGGTGTGGAAGAGCAGAAGCAAGGGAGGGGATGGGTTTGACGGTGTGAGGAAGAGGAAATACCATTGCTTGCAATATGAACATGCGCGATGCACTCCCGCATGCGCGGAGAGTACTTACTTAGCCACCACCCTGCCGCCCGGGCTGGGCGTTACGTGTAACCGGTAGTTAGTTATCAAGGCAGTTACAGTTCGCACGCGTGTTGAGACGCTTTTAATACAATGCATCTGAACGAGATTATTTTATCCATTATTTGTATTACAATTTTCATTTTAATAATACTTTTCAAAGCTTTAGTTTGTCTGTCAAGGCACTATAATATTTTCTATAGTTATAATCCTGGCCCAGTATGATCCAGAAATGAGACAATGTGACTTAGGTGTTAAGTGCAGTGTTGTATGATAATAAAGACTTTAAATGAACTTATTTTGGATCAATTTGAGTGGGTGAGTATGATAGGTCTAATGAAATATTTTCATATGTACCTACCGCACACCTACTAGTACAGCTCTATTAATACTATCTAACGGGTGGAGGAGATGAGACGCGAGGGAGGGTAGGAAGGAAGGTTTTAGGGTGAGGGAGACGAGAGGAAGTAGGAACTGAGCGCGATGCACTTGCACATGCGCGGGAACCTAGAGATAATTAGTTTTGCTGCATCGATTCCGTGTAACCACCCTGCCACCCGGGCCGGGTATCGCTTAGGTGAGACCGGTAGTGAGTTATTGTGGCAGTTACCGTTCGCTCATCGCGTGTTGAGTCGCGTTTGATATATAACAATGCATCTGAACGAGATTTTCTTTTTAATCGTTTTTTTAATCTCGATTTTCATTCTATTAATTTATTTATTTATTCATTTATTCATTTAAATCCGATAATATTCATCCATATATTGTTAGTACGTGCACAGAATAAATAATAGTACTAAGGTAAACGTGCTTAAAAAAAGATTTTATGTTTAAAGCCTTTGTTTGGCTATCTAGAATATAAACTTTCGCCAGTTATATTCTTGTCCCGTTATGATCAGGAAATGAGACAGCGTAAATTGGGTGTTTAGTGTTAGGTTGGATATATTTATTTAATTTACGGATTGATAATTTTAGTGAATATGATAGCTTTTTCTTAATAAACTAGGAAGGGTTAGTTTAACAGTGCTTAATACATCCTTACGTGGACTATAGAATACATATAATAGTCTAGATTTATTAAATGTAATCTAATTTAATGTAATTGTAAAAAATAACTAGAATCAATTTAATCGGTTTTGTTTCTCATTAGAGGAATGAGGGATAAGAGTATTCCATGTTCCCTATATTTGTAATCTGAAAGTCGTTTTATTAACCTGCGGCTATAACTTTTATATTTATTTATTTAGCAATCGTTTGACCGTGTCCATGCACCTTGCATTTCAATACCGATTAATAAAAATAAATCTCACTCTGGCGAATATCGATATATATATATATATTGCGCGTAGCAAAAGATAGAGTCGTGCTACGATAGTATCACATAGTAAGTACTATTTAGTAATAGTTCCTCTCTATTCGGGGTTTTAAACCTTGCTTAGCTTGGCCCGGGCGGTGATGATCGATTGTCCAATTCGTACCTTTGTCCAATGAAAATGCGCCTTGCACCCAATATGGGTGGAGCTACGTCCTGTATTGATTTTATCTATCGGGTGTGGGAAGTGCAGAAGCGAGGGAGGGGAGGGTTTGACGGTGTTTGGAAGAGGAAATACCTTTGCTTGTAATTTGAACATGCGCGATGCAATCCCGCATGCGCAGATAGTACTTACGTAGCCACCCTGCTTCCCGGGCTGGGCGCGTCGTCCCAAAGGCGGAACCGGTAGTAAGTTATCGAGGCAGTTACCGTTCGGTCATTGCGTGTTCAGACGCTTTTGATACAATGCATCTGAACGAGATTATTGTATCCATTATTTGTATCTCAATTTTCATATTAATTATACTTTTCAAAACTTTAGTTTTTCTGTCTAGGCAATAATAATTTCGATAGTTATATTCGTGATCCATTATGATCTAGTTAATCAGCGTAACTCAAGTGTTAAGTGCAGTGTTGTATGATAATAAAGACTTTAAATTGAATTATTTCGGATTATTTTGAGTGGGTGAGTATGATAGATCTAATTAAATATTTTTACATCTAAGTACCTACAAGCTCAGCTCTATTTATATTATCTATCGGGGGTAGGAGATGCAGACGCGATGGAGGGTAGGAAGCTTTCAGGGTGAGGGAGATGAGAGGGAGTACTGAGCGCGATGCACTTGCACATGCGCGGGAACCTAGAGATAATTAGTTTTGCTGCATCGATTCCGTGTAACTACCCTGCCACCCGGGCCGGGCATCGCGGAGGTGAGACAGGTAGTGAGTTATAATGGCAGTTACCGTTCGGACTACTTCGGACATGGCGTGTTGAGTCGAGTTTGATACATACAATAATTCATCTGAACGAGATTATTTTACTCGTTTTTTTTCATCTCGATTTTCTTTCTTTTAATGATTTTTGAAAGTTTTATTTAACTGTCTATAATATAATATTTTCGCCAGTTATATTCTTGTCCCGTTGTGAGCAGTTTATTATTTTTGTGAATTAGTAGTGCTTGGTGATGATCGATTGGAGGTACCATACCTTTGTCCAATGAAATGCGCCTTGCACCCGTAATGGGTGTGGTTACCTACTGTATTCATTTATCTATCGGGAAGAGCAGAAGTGAGGGAGGGGAGGGGAATGACGGTGTGAGGAATAGGAAATATATTGCTTGCAATATGAGCATGCGCGATGTACTCCCTGCATTCGTGGACATCATAGATATCCATCCACCCTGCCGCCCGGGCTGGGCGTCTGTCGCGTATTTGAAACCGGTAGTGAGGTATCGAGAGTAACACGTTCGGACATTGCGTGTTGAGACTCTTTTGATACAATGCATCTGAACAAGATTATTGTATCCATTATTTGTATCTCAATTTTCATTTTAATAATACTTTTCAAAACTTTAGTTTTTCTGTCTAGGCGATAATAATTTCGATAGTTATATTCGTGATCCATTATGATCGAACTAGATATAGAAAGACAGCTCGGCTTAAGTGTTTAGTGCAGTGTTGTATATATATTAAAGACTTTAAATTTTGAGTGGGTGAGTATGATAGATCTAATGGAATATTTTATACGCACCAACCTGTAATGTTGCTTAGCTCGGCCCGGCAGCGATGGTCGATTGGTAGTACCTCACCTTGGTCCCATAAAAATGCGCCTTGCAAATGTGAAAATAAATGGATGTACCCAGATTTAATAAGCACAGCCATGGGCGTCCCAGGTTGGGGGGCAGGGGAGGGCAGCTGCCCCCCCCTGGATTTCGTATGCCTACATACCCACTGTACTTAAGTTCATTCTTTACAATATACTATGCGTATGCTAGCCTTAGTGACTTGACTTCTCTAAGTTTTAACGTCTAAGCAGTTGTTTCGTATTAATATGCAAAACAAATCAGTTTCAAAATATCGAGTCTAGATTTCAAGTAAAGTAGGAACGGACCTTATTACATGATTTGATGATGTTAGTTTTGGTAAAATGGCGTTCAATGCTGCGTTTGGTCATTTGTCAATATTTTATAAATTAGATAAAAATCTTTTTAGGAATGAATAAATTTAATCCAATTATCGTTTGGTCTGTTTTAAAAAAAGGCGTAACGTGAACAAAAAACAATTCTTGTTTTTTTTTAAACCGGGACAATTTTGCCCTGACTGGGGACAGCGGGTCAGACAGCCTGAAAGCGGGACGAATGGTGAGTGTCCCCGTGTCGTGTGTAAAACAAGAGCGGGGAACCCGGGTTAAAAAAAAACTGATGTGCCCCCCCCTGGGCCAGAAGCTGGGTACACCCATGAGCACAGCTATATTGATATTATCTATCAGGTGTAGGAGATGCAGACGCGTGGGCGGTGATGGGAAGGGGGAGGGGTAGGAGGGTTTCGGGATGAGGGAGACCGAGACGAGTTGTAGCACAGTGGTAGTACCGAGCGCGATGTACCTACTTGTTAATGCGTGGGAACCTAGATATCCTAATATGTTTTGCTGCATCGATTCCATTTAAGTTGTCGCGTAGGGAGACTGGTGATGAGTTATTCTGACAATTTCCGTTCTTTCGGATATAGTGTGCCGAGACGCTATAATGCATCTTTACGAGATTTTCATTTTAATAATGATTTTCATGAATTTTGGTTGTCTATAGGCAATAGAATAAAATAGAATTTAAGAGAGGTAGAGCGTAGCGTTTTTTCGCTCAGAGAGCAGCTCGACTGGGGATTCCCCAGTGGGGAAGTACCTCCACCTTACAGAATACCGCAGCCAAATAACTTTATGTTGTGTGTTGTGTTCCTGCGCGTGAGTAAGGTCGCCAGAGCTCATAGGGGAGGGGGGAAAGGTCGGTAAAGCGTGAGTGATGCTTCGTGTGTTGCAAGCGTCCATATGGCTACGGTAACCGCTTCCCATCAGGCGGGCCGTATGCTTGTATACCGACTTAGTAGTATAAAAAAAAAAAAAATTTCGATAGTTATATTCGTGCCCGTTATGATCCGGAAAGGAGACAGCGTGACTTAGGTGATGAGTGCAGTATTGTAAGAACAATACTGCACTAATAAAGGCTTTGATAGAACTTATTTTAGATAATTTTGATTGGGTAACTATGATATCTAATGAAATATTGTAAATACCTGTTGCTAGCTCGGCCCGGGCAGCGTAGATCGATTTTTGTCCCATGAAAATGCGCCTGCACCCGAAATGGGCGGGGATACTTACTGTATTGATTTATCTATCGGGTTTGGGAGGAGCAAAAGCGGGAGACGGGACAGTCGACAGCGTGAGGTAGAGGAATTACATTTGGTTGCAATATGAACTGCGCGACGCACTTCCAAATGCGCTAGTAGTACAAAGCCACCCTGTCCCCCGAACCGGACATTGCGAGTTGAAGATGAGACCGGTAGCACAGATTAAAGTGCCGGTAGTGACAAAGAGACTATACCATGGGTAGTGAGTTATTGAGCCAGTTACCGTTCGGAGTTCGGGCATTGCATGTTGTAACTATACAGCGTGTAAGGGACATCGCCGCACAAACGGATACCATGGGTCCAGGACATGATTCTGGACCCCTCCATGTTGGAATTTTTCGTCGGTTTTTCCCAAATTTTTTATTTTTTATTTTTGAGTTTTTTTTACTTTTTACTGTTCATAATCGTTATTCTTGCGTAAGATTTAAAATAAATAAGTTATTAATTCATTACTTTCACTAAAAGTAGCAATGTAAACAAAACTAGAAACGGTGTCTTATGGCGATATTCGTCTGCAGTCAGCGACATACTACGTAGGCACAACGTTATCGCGCGTTTAAATCGCGGTGTTCACAATACATTGCGCGCTCGAAACATGTCGACACTTGATGACAATTTCTATAACCGATCATTAGCGACGTGAATGACTTTCACAATTTGATTAGTGGCATTAGATGTAGCCTTTTCGCGAAGTTTGTGTTACCATGCGAAATACATCCTGTATATATTCGGGGATAATGAAGCTTCTTAATAGTGAAAGAATTTTTCAAATCCGAGAGATTTTTATACCACTTAGTGCCTTATCACACAAGCGGATTCCGAGCGTATTCAAAGCGGAGCGGGCCCGCAGCGAATACGTCGCGGACGCGCAGCGAACACGCCGCGCATTCGCAACGAATACGTCGCGAACGCGCAACAAGTACGCCGCGAATACCGCCGGGTTTATATTATTATATATTATAGTAATTATGAGCCTTTCTTCAGGTGACACTGATAATCACAAATGTGAGTCTTCATGTCTTAAGTCATTTTGAATCGGATGCAACAACTCATAAAATGTAGGTCTTGACATTCGCAGGTATAGGAATGAATTTTTTTAAGATTATTTATTTTTTATTCTTTTATAAAACAGCACAAAGTACTCTCGCTCACCGCGCACAGGCGATGAAAACGTAGCGTGATCGCCACGCGTCCGCGACGTCTTCGCTGCGCAACCGCGGCGTGTTCGTTGCGCCTGTGGTTGCGCGTCCGTTCCGCTTTGAAACCGCTAGTATGATAAGGCCCATAGGTACATTTTGATGAATTGTTGAACGGAACTACTAAAGAGCTTAAGAGGAAATGCTGGTGGCGTTTATTCCATTCAAACGTAATCCTCAGTTTCCTCTCTGGATAATGACACTAGAGCAATGATTATTTTACCCACAATTTTACCATGCAATCTGTAGGTACCCCTGTATGTCCCTCGGTTTCGTTTTTCTCCATAAATTAATTATTATAAGAAATAGGAGCCTTCTAAATTCACAAAAACTTACCATTTTTAACACCCTTATCAGACGTCCAGCGAACAAATTTGACGAATATAAAAAAACAAAAGAAAACTGACAGACAATGCCCTTTTATTATGATTCTTGTTTTTTTTAATCGATTAATTTTTCGAGGAGAAAACCGGGAAATACAAAATACCGATTTCGTCAAATTTAAATAGGTATAATCGGTCCAAACTGTAGTTGTCTCTATCGCCCTCGGGCGGGATAGCTTGGCCACAGCGTGACACAATGATATTATACTAGAGATATGCTACCCTCATACTAAGCGGCGTTCAGTTATTGTTGAATTAGGTGAATGCGATAGATAATACGGAACGTATGGTACAGAAAGAGATAGCTATATGTAGCCGCTAAGCAAAATTACGACAATTGTCTGAATTTGTCTGCAACAATTTTCGTGCGTTAATGCGATATCTACCTCTTTTTATTATAATATCATTGGCGTGACAGCAATAGATATGTTAAAAACCTGTTTTTCAAATTGCTTGCAGCCTTCCTTTCCTCTTAAGAGTGCGTGCGTACCAAGCCAGAAAAATATGGTCTAATCTTCGCGTGCAGATGAGATGGAGATAGCGTGTTCCGCGGAACAAAAATGGACTAAGCGCTTTTTATCTAAATAACTCGTAAAGTATAGAATATTTTAAAAAATCGTTAGTAGTAGCCCTAGGTCATATGTTAGCAGTGTCTCCATATGTAAATCGGCATTTACCGTGTAGCAAGGGTAAAAATACCGTGTTTTTAGGCAAAATTACGGTGGATCGCCTTAAATTGTACCGTGTAAAGGAGACTGATAATAGTGGTATAATATTCTGAAGAAATTTGAACAGCAATGTGATATACCTTATTTGAAAGGTTATTAATAAAGCTACTAGATTATGACAAAAAAAATTTTTTTGAACCCTCCGTTTTTGTAAAAAAGTGAAAAACGTTTCAGCAAAAATAAAACGCAAAGTATCTTTTATATATTCGTTTCCCGAGCAATAATATACTGTAATGTAACTAAAATTGCCTTTTCTATTGAGGTCTTTGAGTTTTTATCTTAATTTTACCTGTATATGCTCCATGTAATTGAATCGAAAACTATTGAATAATTTAAATGCATTGCAATATCAAAACGTGTCGTTCGTTATAAGGGCTGCATTCCGAATTACCGCTGTAATCGCTGTAATCGATTTGAGCGTGCTTAAACCCGTTCCATATTACCGTGAGCGCGTTCACGATGTCCCGTGAAACGTCATAGATGACGTCATAACATCCGCCATATTGCGCTCACACCGACCATGCTCTAAACTGATAGCACCGTGAGCGCTGTCAAAAGTGACGGCAGTAATCTAATAAGATTCTTGGTTTTCTATTTGGCAATGATACTTTTTATGATTTTATAAGAGAAAAATAATAAAAAAAGCAGATATTCCTTTTTGCGAGTCAACTTATAAAAGATATAAGGAGTCCTAGCGCATTGATAATTCAGATTTTAATTAAATTCTCAAATGTTCTGTTTTGAATACTGTGAGCGCGATAACGGGCGTTCCGAATTGTTGATAGTTCTCAGCTGTCATAAGCGTGATCTCTAATTCGGTACGCAAATTATTGCTGTAATCGCTGTGATCGATATTATCCATTTCGGAATGTACCCAAGGTCAAATCTGTAATGTCATAATGACAGCCATAACATGACGTTTGTAAAGTAAATAAACAATAGTACGAGAGCAACTAAATAATCTTCGCTCCTATTTTTTTATTAATACTGTGATGTTAATTCCATAAAACGAAAAGAATTTAAATCACTACATTCACAGAATAATACATAATGTTATACGCAGCATAATATTATTAACGCAGTATGTATTATTTCTATGTTCCCCTAAGGTTCTTTAAACTATTGGAATTAAATATTATTGATAATAAAATAAAAACCTCTTTTGAAAAGGTGTAGAAGATACTGGACCTTACCAATTCAACCAAGGAACATTGAATACAAATAAAACATGTCATCATGATTTTCTTCAGGGAATGCCTAACAGCTGTTATTGAACCTTACCAACTCAACCAAGGAACATTAAATACAAACAAAATATATCATCTTAGCTTAAGCGATAAGGCCGCCTATACTGTATGACTTCCTTAATTTGTGTTATAATATAATTTTTTCTATGTTAGTGTACATAATAAAGAATATTTCATTTATTCATCATCGTGATTTTCTTCAGAGAATGCCTAACATTATTCGAGCTTGCATTTCTATTCTGTGAGCTATATTATATGTCTGTCAAACACGATCAAGTTTCAAGAGTGTACTAGTTTTCATTGTGATGCATGACTCAGTACACTTCTGTTAGTTACTGTTGCTTTATGGCCCTTGGTGCTTGCTACTTCACCAATCTATTAAATCATAGGTAAGTATGATAGTACATATATTGACAAATGTTGTCATCAATATTGTATATTGATACAACTAATATAAAATAAAAGAAAATTCATGAAATATTTGTGCTTTTATTTACATTTTTTTTTCATCTTCAGTATCTACATCATATCTTATTAAAATACTATCTAAAAAGCTGGTAGGTGGCGGAATAATATTTTCTTGATGCTGTGTCCATCCCAAATACCAAACTAAAGTTATAACATGGGCACAGCTCCCAACGGTATGCTTCCCAATCATGCAATAGACTCGGCATCTGGGTGGTTGGTTATAACGGGATGGAAACAATTAAGAATAGCTGTTACAACTTCTGGGGTGTATTTTGATAAGCTCTCATTCAATAAGCATTACATGCCCAAGCTTCAACAGGTACCTGTAATTGAAATTAATGTATTACAAAAGTCTTATTCTTATGTAAATGTGTAGGTAAAGCAATAAACAACTAATGGCCTTACTTATGAAATGCTACTTAACTAAAACACTGCTGAAATGGTCATGTAAATAATGTACCTTTTTAGAAAATGATAAGGGTGTGATTGATAAATATGTGATAACTAAAGTAGTGTTTTTCTTATGTAAGGGTGTAAATCTTTTATTACCTGTCAGGGAAATATTAGGTTTTAATGATTTCTCACATTAGATCCTTCTGTTAATCTGTGAAGACATCATGAGCACTGAGCGAATGAAATGTCACAAGATATGCATACAAGGCTGCGTGAACTGGATCTGCCGGTGGAATTCTCAATATGATTATTCAATTCTTGTACTACCAGGTGAACACATTCTTGACATAGCTGGTCGTCATTGTTTCAGTAATCTGAAATTCAAATAATTATAGGTATGATTGAATATTTCAATAATTGAAACATTATGATACATAAATTGTTTATAAATTCTGTGAGACACATACTATTGACTGACTGCAAAACAACTAATTATATCAATAAATATATTTGACACTATAGAATGTTATAGCTACCTACTTCTACAAGGATAATTGTCACAAACGGCATTGATTACCAGAAAATAAAAGTAGACTAGGTTATGCAAAAAAATACTAACCTCTCAGCCGCACCATTCGTCAATTATCGAGGCTAACTCTAGAGTTAGATCTTCTGCATGGTATTCATGCTCCAAGTATTCAGTTCAGATTGCAGGATAACATAACAATTAACACATACAGCCATAGTTTCCAAACATAAACGATAATTCAAATCAGTCCAGTCAGTTATGTTTCACACGAACCTAGGTTGTTTGCCGTTGGGCAGATGCAATGGTCTCATGGAAGAAAGGACACAACAATACTCAAAGCACAACGAAATTACCAAGAAATTAGGGAAACAACGATCGAAAATCGTCTTTCCTTTCTGACTGAATGTCAAACCACATGGCTGCCAACCTTTAGATAATATTTGTAGTGTTGCCAACAAAATTTTTATTTTCCAACCCTCGATTTTCAGTTTCAGATTTTAAAAAAACGGAGGGCTCTAAAATCTTTTTGACTACTCAAAAAAATTTTAAAAATTACGTCCTTTCTGCCTATATAGCTCAGATTGTGGTTCAAATTATTAATTATTTTAGTACCAAGCCCCATACATTTTCTGGACGTCTCCTTACCGTGTAATTTTTTAAAGGATAAAAACAATAATAGAACCTAGATACCGACTGCAGCGTCATCTGCTGGGCTGATTTGTGAATGTAAACCATCCAGGGCGCCACCCAAACGCATACAAAAAAAAAAAACATTCAAATCGGTCCAGCCGTTTAGGAGTTCAGTGACAAACACACGTACAGTAGAATTAACTCCCTGGTTTAGATAGGTTTAGGGTAGCACTACGCGAACGAAGTTGCGCCGGGCAGCTGGTATATCATATAAACCTAAAAAAATTAGCTAATATTCAATAAAAAGAGAGCTATACAGATACATTTTTTTTAGAGCTGACAATGTTGAAATTGAGCTAAATTTAGGTCTAAAAGAGTTAAGTTGGTAACACTGTTCCTGTATGTTTAAATAAGGAGGATTCCTTGGCGGGAAATTGAAAAAAGCGCACGCGGAAAAATTTGAAATTACATTTTGTAATTTTTTTTTTATTGTGTAAAAGAATAAATTCACTTTTAATTAATACCAAAAAAAATAAAATGGATGGGAATGAGGGGGGCGGGGACAACCCGCCCAACTCCTCCAAGCGGCTTCGGACTGATGAAGTGAATGATGATAGCGGTGGCGGTGAGCGTTCTGATGTACTTTATGTGCCTTATTATAAACCTAATTATAAAAGACAGTATCCAGAAAACTCAAATAAAACAGAGTTTAAAGTTTTTGTTGAGCATATCAACCATAAAGATAGATTGGGCAATAAAAGTCCTATATATCTCAATCATATTTTCACGACGGATGTTAAAGGTGTGATGGCAATACAGCGATTGAATGCAAATAAAATAGCAGTAATTTTCAAACAATATAATACAGCAAACAACTTTCTAAATAACACTGCATTCTTAGAAAAGTACAACGTAAAGGCTTACATACCGGCTACCCAAATAGAAAAAACTGGCATCATAAGATTTGTCCCAGCAAATATCTCAAATAAGGACTTATACACTAAGTTGAGTTCCATTTACGAAATTATCTGTATACGACGATTCACAAAAAAAAGTAGGACGGGACAGAGTTCCTCTGCAAACAGTCAGTATCACTTTCTTATCCAATATCTTACCTGACAATGTACAATATGATCTATTCTCATACAGGGTATTTGAATATATCCCACCGCTGCAACAATGTTACAAATGTATGAAATTTAATCACTCGGCTAAAATATGTAATGGCAAACAGAAGTGTTCGATCTGCTCTGGTGAACACTTTTACAAAGATTGTGATAAACCTAAAGAGATATGTTGCGCTAATTGCCAAGGCCCACACCTAGCAATAGCAAGAGAATGTCCCATTAAATTAAGAAAAATAGAAGAAAAGAAAAGTAAAATAACATACGCGAGTATCGCACAAACAAAGTCGATCGAATACCCTGCATTGCCATTGTCTAAGAGCCAACTTGTAAATCCCCCTGTAAATAATGTAAATATTCCAGTAAATACTGAAAAGAAAAATGTTAAAAAAAATGTTAATAAGAAGCCTGCTGCACAGGCGCTGAACCCACAAGATCACCCTATGGACTTCATTGCCCAGGTTATAGCTAATAAAGAAGTACGAGCGGCCCTAGTAAAAACATTGGTAGAGATTGGTAATAAGTCTGATCCCACCCCAATTACTTCATTATTCATTGAAGAAATATTAGTTAAAAATTTATCCCCATAATGGATTTAAGTCCCCCTAAAACGTCCCAATTACGGATTGCGCAGTTTAACATCCAAAGTGCCAATAGTAAAAAGCCCTTATTAATTAAGTTTATGCTAGAACAAAATATTGATGTATGCTTGCTTAATGAAACTTGGTTTAAAGACCATCACAATTTTAGAATCCCCGGTTATAATCTCCATTCCAGAACATCTAAGAATCCTCACAATGGTGTAGCAATATTAATTAAACCAGAGACTAAATACAATATTTTAAACACAACATTCTATGAGGACATTCAAACTATAGCTATGTCAATATCTACCGAGCGTGGCAGTGTGACTATACTCTGCGTATATTGTCCTCCTTCCAGTGGGCACATAAGATTGCATAGACTGCGCAATATAATTCGAGACCTACCTAAACCTATTTTTATAAGTGGTGATTTTAATGCTCACCATATTGCATTTGGTTGCCTATCTACTAAGGGCCGCGGACAAGATTTATATGATGTTATAGATGAGTGTGATTTGTGCATCTTAAATGATGGCAGTTTCACTACAGTGAACCGTCCTAGAACCAACGCTTCAGCCATTGACGTCACCTTTGCTAGCGCATGCTTAGCACCGTTATGCGAGTGGTCTGTGCATTATGATTGTATGGGAAGTTACCATTATCCAACTATAACCGAAATATCTCTATCCATACAAAAATACCAAATTAACCCTCCCATTGATAAATTTTTGTACAAAAGAGCTGATTGGCGCCAATATAATGAACTTTCAAAAAATGCGTTTGGCGATTTTACAATTAATCAAGTAGACCCACTCTCTTCCTATACCGATTTTTGTATACGTCTTGAGTCCCTTATGCAAATAGTTGTTCCAAAGTTCACTAAGTCTGCCCACTTTGCTAGCAGACCTCCAGCACCTTGGTGGAATGAGGTTTGCGAACAAAGTGTAATAGCATCCTATAATGCTTTGAAACTGTACAGAAGTGATTCTACAATAGATAACTATATAAATTATAAGAGACTTGATGCATTAAAAAAGAGAACCATTTCTGAGCAGAAGTCAACTGGATGGAATGATTTGTGCAATACTTTTAATAGAACTACCCCTATAAGCAAAATATGGAACATGATTAAGATTTTTAAGGGTGTTAAGTCTAGCATTAGATCCCATAAAGATGAGTTCATACCTACCTTTTTAGATAAACTGTCTGATAATAGTGGTTTAAAAGAGACTAGTAACTTAATCAACTATTTTAACAGTAACAATAATAATAGCAATTCAAAATTTTTATTGGAACCATTTACATGGAATGAATTCACATCAAGTCTACAATCTAGGCGTAACTCAAGTCCAGGTCTAGATAACTTTCCATATATTGTAATTAAAGAACTCCATACATCTGTTCAGCACCTCTTTCTTGACATTCTTAATGCTTTATGGCTCAAACAAATTATCCCTGAATCATGGAAAACACAGTGTGTTATCCCAATACTGAAGCCTGATAAATCTCCAGAACAGTCCAGTTCGTATCGTCCTATATCTTTGTCCTCATGTCTCGGTAAACTATTCGAAAATATGATTAAAGTCCGTCTGGACTGGTTTGTAGAGGCTAATGGTATCATCCCACATGTGCAGTATGGTTTCCGTCGTGGGCGTAGTTGCGCTGACAGCTTCATGTCACTCATCTCAGACCTGAAACGTGCAAATAATTTAAAATCACACACTGTTTGTGTATTTTTAGATGTCCAAGGAGCTTTTGATAATGTCGACCCAGGTATCTTGGTCAACATTATGTCTGATGTGGGTATACCTGGTCTACTATGTCAGTGGATCTATAATTATTTAAATGATAGAACCTTATATGTTAAGTATAATAACATCTTACATGGTCCTAGAAGTGCATCGAAAGGCACAATGCAAGGCGCCACTCTTTCACCATTACTATATAATTTGTACACATGTGAAATATGTAAATTTGTAAATACTAGTGAAGTAAATATTTTGCAATTCGCAGATGACATTGTTTTGTATAGTAGCAGTCAGAACTTGCAAGTTGCTATAGATAATATGAATAGAGCATTAAATCAGTTGAGTCTATACTATAATGATAGATTACGTTTAAAGATCAATGCTACAAAAAGCAGTTTAATGATTTTTGGTGATGATGATCCATCTAGTGTTATTTCGTATTGTGGAGAATCTATAAACAGAGTACATTCAAAGAAATTCTTAGGAATCATCATAGACCAAAAACTGACTTTCGAAGAACATGTTCGGTATATTTCTAAAAATGCTTTAAGAGCTATTAACATAATAAGATGTCTGGCTGGAGTGTCATGGGGTGCTGACCCCAAAATATTGTCTATTCTATATAAAGCTATTGTGAGAAGTCATTTTGACTATAGTTCTTTGGCATATATGAATAGCTACCATGCCAAAAAATTAGATATCCTGCAGAATAAATCTCTGAGAATAATATCGGGTGCAATGTGCTCAACTCCCATAAGGGCCATGGAAGTAGAGACTAAAATTATGCCACTGATCTTGAGACGTCTCCTACTTGCCGAACGGTATTGCCTTAAACTACTGTACTCTGATAACATGCAAATTATTAACAAGATTATACCTTGTAGAATCAATGTGTCAGGTCCTTTAGCAACTGGTGAGAGCCTCCTTGTTGGTAACTCCCCAATGTTGTATCACATTTTTCTGGAAATTGAAAACAACAGCTATAAACTCAAAAAACAGTGCCCTTGGCCCTGCTATTCTTCCCAGTTCAAAAGCATAATGCACCCAATTACAGTAATAGATTCAATTACAAATAATTCAGAGATGTTGCAATTTTTATCAGAAAATAATTACTACACTTTATATACAGATGGTAGTAAGGGTAAGGATTATGTGCGTTGTGCTGTGTATGATCCTCAAAAAAATTCTTCTCAGAGTTTTCTTTTGCAGAATGTTTGTACAATATTCACCGCAGAAGCCTATGCAGTATATCAGGCTCTTCTGCAAATTGGAAATGTAGATAATTGTAAATATTTTCTAATTGTAACAGATTCTTTAAGTTTTATAAGAGGATTGAGCTATTTAAAGATTCACTTTAAAACTAATTTCATTCTGTACATAATTAAAGAATTGTTATACAAATATTATCATACAGGGAAACTAATTTCATTTATGTGGGTGCCCTCTCATAGAGGAATCACTGGAAATGAAATGGCCGACAAAGCCGCTTACGGAGGAGTAAATGCACTCGATGTCTCCGATACTATGTATGTACCTATGACTGATTATTTGAGTAATGTAAGGCTAGCTATAAGTATGTTATGGGAGCAAATGTGGAAGAAAGACCAAGAAACGAAAGGACGGTGGTACGGTAGCATTCAAGAAAACTTACCAGTAAAGCCATGGTATGATAGCCTGCAAAGAGCCAGTCGTGATTTTATTACCACCATAAACCGACTACGTTATGGACATAATAAAGCACCATCACACCTAGCAAAGTTAAATATAATTCAAAGCAATGTCTGTACATTTTGCGGAGTTGAAGAAGGAACAGTGGACCACATTATATTCAGCTGTCAAAAGTTCCTTATTGACAGATTGGTACTCGCGAGTGAACTAAGTGAAGTGTGGCAAAATAATTATAGTGATTTTTCTTCCCGCCCGCCGCCGCTTAAAGAACTATTAAAAGACATTAAAACTTATAAACCAATATTTAAATACATTAAAAATACGGTGGTAAAATTATAAAACTGAAAATACAAAATCTGAAAAGTGGTTCCGGAATAATAAAGTCGTGGCTTAAAGGTCTTAGTAACCAGGCCATAAAATCCCAAAAAAAAAAAAAATTTAAATAAGGACGAGAATAGATTGCCGAGGTTTGGTAGTTTTTATCTATGTGTGAGTGAAGATAGAAGTTTTGATAACCTGGGATTCCCGGTAACCAAGAGCTGTGTTGCCATTACAAAATACATATGTTAAGTTCACTGAGATTCGTTTTACGCAGTATAGTGATGAAACATTAATAACGTAATTTTTTAAATACGGTGACATATGACACGGTAATACCTTATTACCTTGACGGTAGATTAAGACCAGATTACGGTGTTTCGACGGTAATTACCGTGTATATGGAGACACTGTATGTTAGTGATATTATTTATCGAATTTTTGTCTTAATTAGATACACCATGAACGAATAAAACCGAAAATTCATTATTATTAGAGGTAGCTTTGTGATTTTTTTCTATCGAGGAAATTTCATTCCATTATGTTTTTGCTCAGAGAGAACCCTCGCGTATATAATGAAAATACCCATATAAAAATATTTTTTCATTTAAATACTATTTACTTGGTTAAATTTCAATTCTACGATTGTTATTTTGCTTTATACGCAGTCTTAAGATCAATCCATGTGCATCGGTGAAGTGAAATGAAATGAATTATGTGTATCGTGACTTTTTAGGATGTCTCAAAAAGTCCGCGAAGAGTTTTAGTACAATGACCACCAATGACCACCTATATAATGGCTGACATGACATGACATGACTATAATATAACTTGTCTTTGAAACATGATTGAAACTATAATATAACTTGACATTGGCAGAAATAAGTCCTAATTTGGATGCCATGCCATAATAAAAAAAAAAAAATAACAATATCCTTGGATAAAAAATCAAAGAAGATAAAATATCGATTAGGTACCTACCTAAACGATTTAATTAATGTAAACATTAAAAGTTAAAAGACTTGCAATAATCGATTATTTATTCACAAGCCTACTTTCAATTTAAAATATAGTTATTATAGGAATATATATTTTTATTGTGTTCACTTTGTTTTTTAGGAATTGCTAACTGTATCGTGCGTGAGCGTGACCTATAATATAGGTAAAGTCGATTATTTGTTGATATCGTGCGTGTGTGGTATAATCATAAGCGTGGATCCTAACGCGCGGCGTCCCGGAGACGGTTTATTTTAGTGCCTGTTATATGTGTATATTAAAGGCTTTCTCAATAAAGTTCAACTGGCAGTACAATTTCAAGGCAAGACTGTTGAGGTTATTCTTGTGAGTGCGCTTTATCTTGGGCTTCTACCATACTTTATGGAACTGGCCCGACGCAAGCCCAAATAAAGAAACCTTACATCTACCCAGTGTGATAGGGATTTACCTCTTGGAAATTTAGTGAACATTATTAGCATTATAGTATGTAGTAGCAAGTACTATTAGTCCCTTTACGGTCTATAATAGTCATCTGAATGATTGGTTGTATTAGACCGACACAACCGGGTCGGTTTACCCTGAAAAGACAGACCTCCCTTGGGTGTATCGATTTCAATCTAGGCCCTGTAGATGATTGTGCCATGATACAAACATTAATTATGTATACCTATATAATTAGAAACTTTGCATTGCAACTTAGATTTGTTTCTTTTTGTTACAGTGATATCAATATGTCACGGAGGCAAATTCGGAAGATCACTGGAAGCAATGTCTTGCCCCCTCCGGACAGTGATTCAGAAGATGATTGTGGACCGAGCTTTCATACTAAAATGTCAATGCAGTCACTTTATGCTGGTGTATGTATTATGATATATAATATTGTACTTTTTTATATATTTATGTTGCTCTCTTCTAGCTTTTCGTGTTTGATGATTGTATTTTTATCAAGTATTAGCCTCAACGGTTTCTGTAGATATTTTCCAAGTCAAGTGTCACAATTTTATGCGCTGCGCACACTTTTGTCTCGTGTCAGATACAATTTACCAATGAATATTTGATTTCTATAGAACCAGTATGAAATCAGCCACTCCCTGGGCAAACTTATAATTTTTTTGTGCCCAGTTGCTTCCATTTTACACATACTCGTTAACAATCAAAAAGTGTTACGTGTCGAACTGAAAGTTGTCAGTGGAAGGCACAAGCAACATTAAAAAAAACCGGTAAAGCTTTACATTAAGTGACAACTCCAAAAATTATGCCAATTTTTTTTTAGTTAGGTGGGATCTTGTCTAATTTATTTCTAAAATTGCGAAAACTATGGGAAAAATATAAAACTCATAACCTCATAAAGAGAAATATGCAATTACTGTTTTTTTATTTGTACAAGGATATGAATAATCAACAAAATTAACACACAAAACACATTGTTTTGTATTTTTATAAAGTTAACCTTCTTGTATAAAGTCTAACAAGGGGACGGCACCTTGGGGAAACGGATTTGAATGAAATTTCGTGTAGTGGTAGTATACCATGTGGGTACTTTCCCCAAGGTCATGCCGTCCCCTTGTAAGATTCTGTTGAATTGTATTGGCATATTTTAGCATCTTTCGAATATCGCGCCTATACTCGTCGTCACTTAATGTAAAGCTTAGCCAAAATCCTTACAATTATTCTGAAATTGACTGGAAACAAGCAACAAACTAACCAAAGACCAGAAGTAGCGATTGGCTGTGTCCGATCGCAGCCACTGGATACAAGCAACTACGGTTACCGGTGACCAGAAGTAGCAACCGGCAACAGTGTCCGATTGCTGTTACAGGAACTATGTATCTTAAAAATATCTACAAAAAAGACTGCAATTGTATATGTCTATATCTTATGGATAACCCACAGTAACCATTTTTATGCAATTGAGATTAATATTTTTTGTGGGTTACATTTTCTAAGTTATTTTGACCCATATTATATTAATCCTTATCTAATTAAATAAGTTAGTTTAATGTAGATGAAGTTTGCTCTTTATATAAAATCATTATCATTTATATATTAAAAGATATCACAGATTTAAAATTAGCAAGAAACAGTATTCGGGATACCGTGAGGGCGTGCCGAGAGGGGCGCGGGCGCGCTAATCGCTCGACACCATACGACATTGCACCCGTGCGAAGCCGGGGCGGGTCGCTAGTTATTGAACTTATATTACTTTGTAATGCCCTTGCGATTTATAAAGTATTCAATGTGAGATGGTTGTGATTTGTTAAAGATGCCCTTGCTATGTGTCTATATTTCTGTGGTGTGCATTGCTGAATTTTCTATTATTTGAATGTTGTATTGGATATTGTACACCCTTTTTTTAGATCAGGAGTAATTCTAAAATATCCTTGGTTCAATCGGGCAACCAGTGATGTTCTGATCATTAACTGGCTAGTGACTGAACTAGCTGTGACCTGTGGGGTTTTATAGCATTACTCAATAAATTGGCTTATAAAGTAATGCAGATATTACAGTGCCCTTTCAGGGTTGGCGGGGCAATATTTTTGTTTCCCTCTTGGCGTATAAAATTTCGGTAATATTTAAATTAACAGTTGGAGCCTAGTTCGGAGTCTTCAGAACTGGAATCTGAGTCGAGCACAAGTGACAGTGAATCACCAGCTCTTGTAAAAGATTACAAATGCCAAAAAAAATGCAAAAAAACAAAAAAGAAAAGGCAAGACATGGTAAGTTTAATTTTAAATCATTTGAATGAGATCAGTTTTATTATTAAGAGAAATAGAGCATAGTTTTATTTCGCTCGTAAGAGCTGTTTGACTGGGGAAGTACCTCCAGCTCTCAGAATATTGCAGCTACATAACTTTATGTTCCTGCATCACCAGAGCTCATGGAGTGGGTTAAGGGTCTTTAGACTACGGTTAGTGCTTATTAAATAAAAACAGTGGGTTATGAACATATCTTTTCGTAGGAGGATGATATAGAGAAATCGGTACGGGAGATCAATGAATTGCTCGGCGCTCCGCCCCCTGTACCGACTACCTTGGAAGATATTAAAGAGGAGAATCCATTCCTTGAAGTATTAAGCATTGAAGCACGACATTTGAATTTACATAACGAAATGAGGAGGCTTTTTGGTATGGAGCAGAATGCAGCGCGCCCAAGGTGATTAAGTAGCATTTGATAGAAAATAAAAGTACAAGATTTACGGATTGACGAGTATTATATTCATTGGCGTATCTAGGGTTATTTTAAAGAAAGGGTTTTGCTGGCTCCTAAAAACTGGCCGTTGGTTTTGTTGATATTGAAAGAAAGCCTAACATCCTGGAGTAGGCACCAGACAATTCGACGGTAGTTTGTACCCACCAGGTTCCCCTCATATATACGGCAATGATTATATTACCTACCTCCAGTTTTAATCTGCCAAATCTCTATAGAATTTCAGTTTTAACGATAAAAGCTGTAAACTGATCATGTTTAAAGCTTTTATCGTTAAAAGGAAGCAAACATACACTTCTCCATTAATAATATTAGTAACATTTATTTAACATATTTTAACGCAAAGTTTTTTTTTAAGAAACCGCGCTATATTTTACAGTAAATTATTTTGCAGGCGCAAACCACAACGTACACTGAACGCTAGTAAAAAGATAATTTTCGTCGCGACTGATCAATTCGAGTACCATGACAGGATCGGTACGTACCTTGTTAATGCGGTGTCAGAGTGCACTAAAGCCTTGATCAAACCGACGCGTTCAGCTTGCGTCCGCGTTGGAGGGCAAGGTGGCGATCAGCTGTCGCAACGTGTTCACATCGACGCATCCAGATGTTGTGTATGAAATGAACTTGTAGGACGCGTCAGTTTGATCAGGGCTTTACATAGATATTACTTGCTTGTAGTTCGTAGCTTGATTGATTTTTTTTTATTAAATATCGAATATTAATTTAAGAAGCTATTAGGTAGTCTATTTCACACGAAATGGTGCGACGCCGTAAAACAAGTTTATTCAATGTTTATTGAATTAAAATTGTGTCGTAGAAGTTTTTAAAATCATTTGCAGAATAAGATACGTAAAAGTTTTTAAAATCTTTTGCAGAATATGTTCCATACATATTTTTTTTAAAGAATATCGAAAAACACTTAGTTAAAATTCTTTAATTTTTAACTTTAATTCTTCTCGAGCAGTATTTTTAAGCTGTTAGCAGTAGGTTCAGTTTCTGTTAATCACTAGACATACCTTCTAACTTAATACATAAAACTTTCTATCTTTAAAATTCAATATCTCCATAACGGGTATCGGACACCATATTACAGAATCAAATCCATCAGAAATTACCTGAATAATGACGTCCTTTAATATTCAGTACGACTTTCCCTGTAATCCTGTACTGAGGACCTCCTTTTTATTGAAGTCTGTTAAAAATAGCGATTAATGAAATATATAATTAATGTATGAATTACCCGTCAACAGGTCTGTCAATGTCAATAGTATCTCGCTCTGATAATACTATACACTTCGCTTTCGATCATAGTCCTGAATATCAGAGAAGACACCGGCAGTTTCTAAGCCAGCCAGCTAACTATGTAAATACGAATGTAGATGACCTACGACATACTCATGTGGAGTCACGTCTTGAGGTAATTTAGACGGACAAACATATTGCGCCAATAAGATACAACCTGTCAAATATAACTGTCAGTGGGCGATTATACTTAACACGCCCCAAATCACCAGTTTCCCAACTAGGACATGCATTTGTGTCCATGAACGAATATACAACGTGTTACAAAATACCCCGTAAAAATATAATTAATTATCAATGCCAAAAATGTTGTCAGCCCTAGTAAGCTGTCATGTCAGGGAACCAGATTATTTAACATCCTACGTACCTGTTTTACCTAATAATTGTCTACTTTAATAGTTTTTCTAATTTTTCATTCATAAATGTTTGCTACCTCAATACAAGGATGTCATTATACTCAAGTACTGGCTTCAAAAATGTCATGTTGGAAAAAAAAATATGTTTCCGTAAATTTGCCGTTTATTATGAAAAAATAAGTGTTCGTTTAGATTGTTCTGTTAGGTTAGGTCTTTTAAAAATTTTGTCGTTCCGCGAATTAGGTAGAAATTTAGGTACATTCTGCGTAGTTTACTCTTTAATTTTACTGAAATAGGGTTTGCACATCAGTGAAAATAATAATATTTTTTTGGAGTATGTTATACACCCTTACTTCGGTTCTTAAATATTGTGAATGGATTCGTTATAAGGCCCTATTTAACCTCCTTTCGGCTTTACGGGTAATTTTGTAACAACCTGTATATGTATGTCCTGAGTCTGTAATTATGTACCACCTAGTTGCGCCCCGCAGTTTCACCCGCGTACCCGAGCCTTCCCGGTGCCTTCCCGGGATAAAAAGTATCCTATGTGGTAATCCAGTACATATTATATTGGTGTGCCAAACATCCAAATCCGTTGACTTATTGAAGCGTGATTGAGGTACAAACATCCAAACTTTCGCATTTATAATATTAGTGAGATGAGATATATTAAGTATTCACATAGTACAAGCTCTGCTTAGTTTGGGATCTGATAACCGTGTAGAATGTTGTATATTAACATTGTTCTTCTATATTTTAGATTGCAGATGCATTATTTGAAATAGAGGAGTATTCAAACGCGTACAAAATGACAGAGTACGTAATTGGAATATTCCAATTGGCCTTCCATCCTTTATTCAACTTAAACGTTAGTATATTTAAAACTATTATTTTATACACAAACTAGCCCATTTCACCTGCGTTCCCAGCAAGTAATGTATAAAAAGTAGCCTATCTCATTGTCCATACCATAGGCTATCTGCATCTGTCTTTGGGGTCTGTCTTATTTTAGAATAGAATAAATTTATTGTCACTATATATTGTTTATACACAAGCAAATAACAAAAACAAAAAAAAAAACATGCCTGACAAATGCATCAAACTCAGCATAATGCCTACTGATACTACTACTAATGTACACTGTCGTACACGCAAGTACTGATTTTCAGTTTTGCCCCAATATATAATAATCCTTACGACTTACTTTTTTACACGTATATTTAAACCACATTAAAGTGCAATACAAAGATAATGGCTTTACTAATGGAGTACAGCATGGGGTTCTTCAAAAGGGGTTTGAAGAGATTTCTTCAGGGTCGGCAACGCGCTGGTGGTACCCCTGGTATTGCAAGCGTCCATAGGCTACGGTAACTGCTTACCATCAGGCGGGCCGTATGCTTGTTTGCCACCTAAGTGGTATAAAAATAATAATATGTAAATTTTCAGAGCGACATCCGTTTGGAATACAAGTTTATAGAGAATCGGCCTTTCCATGTTTCGTTACTGAAGTATATATATTTGGTCTCAAACAAAGCTTGCCACAGGACCGCATTAGAGCTGGCAAAGTTGCTGATGAGGCTGGATCCGACAGACCCTTTGGCTGTATTATTTGTGATCGACTCAATGGCTTTGAGAGCTAGAGAACACGAATGGTTGATCACCGCCAGTGATTATTGGGCTAAAAACCATGCAGCCGGATTCCTTTTCAATATCAACTATTCGAAGGCTTTAGCCACGTTCCACGTTGCCATCAAGAAGAAAGGTGACTTACTTTGAACTCCTAATTTTTTTTCTAAAGTATATGTGTCGCAGTAAGATAGTTGAAGCCGTGATATAATTATATCCCTAGGGATATAAGAAGATAGTCTATGATAACTGTTCATAATTATCTTACTAGGATTATAACAATGATACACACACAATCTAGTACAGTATTACCCAACTGATAAGGCGCGTCGTGAATCTTCGTTCGCACAGAAAAGAAAGTATGTCCCCGAAGATTAACGAAAGAATGCTTAAAACTTACAATCACCTTAGATCACTACTATAAGGTTCATAATACACTGCAGCTGTTAGTTCCGTCTCACTCGCGCGTGAGGCCCCTCCGCACGGCGCGCGCTAACATGGCGGCAGCTGCCGACCAATAGCGTTTCCCGCGCTTTGAAAATGTATCTTCTACGCAGGTACATTGGTAAGCCATATCAGTTGGGTACTACTGTAAGATAATTATTATATTAATTTAAGGCGATGATAGCTCAGTGGTAGTGAATTCGGATAGACGAAGGTCCCGGGTTCGAATACTACAATGAGCTCGAGCTTCCGGTGAAGGAAAACATATCGTAAGGAAACCATAGTACGGTGGTAGGGTACTTTGTAGTACCCACCTGGCTGGCTACCAAAGTCTAACCTTAAATCTGTCGTCAAGCACCTATCGGTGTGTTCCGATACCTGCACTTGAGAGCCAGTTCCTTATAGACTTTGTGTGCTTACCACCTTCGGCCACATTATCACTTATCATGGTGAGATTGTGGTCAAACAGACTACACAAAAAAAAGAAACTAAACTAATCTAGTGAAATAATTCTACAACGCATATTACACTTTTTGAAGTGGAAAAGCACGACATGTTCCATAGAGAATGACTGGCTAATTGTACCAAAATTATAAGGCAGATTTTGTCTGCCAAACTGACTTCAAAACATTAGAGAATTTAAGATATTAGAGATAAATCGTTATTTTATACTTTTTTGTGTAAATCCACTTTGAAGGCGGTTTAATTTTTGTTAAGAAGTTAATTGATTTTACTATTCTGAGGGATATAATTATATCATCAGTTCAACTATCTTACTGCGATTAATAAGTTTTATGTACTTTCACACAAATTAATAAGTTTATGTACTTCTACACATATTAATATGTTTATGTACTTTTACACTGATTAATAAGTTTATGTTCTTTTACACAGATTAATAAGTTTATGTACTTTTACACAGATTAATAAGTTTATGTACTTTTACACAGATTAATAAGTTTACGTACTTTTACAGAAAACTTGGACTCGGCTGATAAATTGCTTAAGAATGCAATGCTGCGGTTTCCGACCGTAGCATTGCTAATTAAGAACATAAACAACGATACGCCTAGCGGGATGACAACACACCCGCTCTTCAACTCGGTTGGGTAAGTTATTTTAAGGAAATTACCACCTGTCTCATCATCACTTACCATGGTGAGATTGCGGTCAAACACAGCCCTATACAGGGTGGAAATTCTAGACGGGTCAGTGAGGGCCTTCAATTTCTGTCATTTCTAGTATCCTAACTCACCTTGTTTCTACTAACTTGTTCTGTTAGTCTTCTGATCCTTTGTCCTGGAGACAGGATCGAATAAGCTAATAATAATATTTTTCATTTTCCATTTTATCGCTGAATTTACCATTTTTCAAATATCTGTAAGTTCCGATTGCAGTAAATCAAAAATTAAAGGACAGTCACTTAAGACCATTATTTGCGTGGCTACAACCCTTAGGTAGTCCTTACTGATTCGTCTAAAATGTCCACGTACTTCCTAGACTTTTTAACACCAAAGTTAAGAAAAGCTTATACATCTAGCATTTTAGGTGCCCCAGCAGAAGTTAACTTTTAACTTTTTTTAGGACCGTCAGTAACTTGGAGCCTTTGTTTAAACTCTATGGGAAGCTCTCAAGCGCTCGTTGGCGAGAACCTGGTGTCGCTGATTGGATGAATAAAAACATAAAGGAGGTTATGGAGGAGTACACCAAAGACCCGATGGTTAAGGTAGGGTACCATGGCATCCGAACAGTCGGAGCAGTCCTGCCGGTTTCCAAGGCCTGGATGCATCGAAAGTTGGACGACTCACCTACATTTACATAGATACTCACCGGGCATGGGTGCTTCTGTGATTATTTGTATAGGATCGGACGTGAGGCGACGGCGGCCTGCTTCCACTGCGGTCGGAGCGACCAGGGTGCCTAGACAAGATGGTTGTCGACAAAACGATCGACCTTTGTATGGGATTGACATTTCAAATCGAAATATCACGTGATTTTTAACAATCTCATATGGTTCGACCACTGTGGGGTTTTAGCCGGTAAAAGTTCGGCATAACTATGACACTTTTTGAGTTGTCACAGATTTATTGGTCACCTTTAAAGAATTTTTATGTACAAGAAGAACATAGCTGAGATGTTATTTTATTTAGATAAGGATTAATATTATATCGGTCAAAATAACTTCGAAAGTATAACTCACAAAAAAAATAATCTCAATATCATAAATATAGACATATTCTATCGCGGACTTTATTGTGGATATTTTTAAGATACACAATTATGTAGTTTATATTTTTATGTATCTCTTATGGTTTAACCTAAATTAATAAAAATTAAGAAAGGGTGTGTCTAGTTATTTTTTTATGTTAAAATCTTTTCGATTTTGTCTGGTAATCACGGCAGTAAAATAGAGCAATTATTGTAATTTTTGGAAGGTCATATTTTCTTTACTAATTAGTTACTGAAAAAACGGAAATAAGACGGACGCGTCCAAAGAAGACCTTGATTATATGAAAAATAAAAAAAAAATGATTGCTCTACAGGCATTATTAAGGAAGAAAAAAAGGGATTACATTTGTATGGAATAATCGCAGCCCGCGTCCCGTTTTAAGCACACATATTGATATGGGTGGATACTCGAAAAAAATAGACCCACGTCAAAATTGTGTATGTCTCTTCCTCTCTCGTCTGTTATAACGATTGTCATATTTATTTCCATGATATGGAAGTCTGTTTAGCGTAAAGTGAAATCCTAAAACCCTCTCCATAAAAGACGAATTCGCCGCGAATCTCGCGTGTATTTTAAATTCACACGATGCTTTTGGACGCAATGTATTGGTGACTAGTACCTCGCTAACGCGCGTAATTCATTCACGCGAGAGATTCGCGGCGAATTCGTCTTTTCTGGACAGGTTCTAAGTCAATGGTCACCTTACTATCATTTTCAAACAATGTGACGTTATTTACATGACCATTTAATCAGTATATTTATTAAATAGCTTACAATAATTCGTTTTATTTATCAGCAAAGCGCTGACTACTACAACGCGCTGCGGTTGTCGGTCTTCCGAGGAACGCCGATCGAAGTGAAGCGACACTTGGCTGCTATAAGTGCGATGGCAAACCTGGTACTAGACGGGGTAAGTTATCATATTTCATACCTATTTCTAACTGGTTGTTCAAAACGTGGTCCAAATTTATATAAAATAATATATAAACAACATTAACTAGGCCAAATCTCACACAACTTCGTGCGCACAATATATAAAGGGATACACCGGTACAAGGTGACAAGCAACGCACAGACCCATTTTTTATCAACTGTTACCTGATTTAATATGTAGATTTAAAATAGTTTATTAGTAACTAGCTGGCCCGGCACGACTTCGTTCGTGTGGTGTTCTACCCTAAACTACCATACCCTACCCTACCCGACCCGACCCTACCCTACCCTACCCTACCCTACCCTACCCTGTAACTTTCTTTTATATATATATAGTAATATGTATGGCCTAATAAACCAAATTCCGACACGCACTTGGCCGGTTTGTTGAAGAATGGCATCATTGGCCAAGATGAAGATGTCTTATTATATTTTTTTTCCAACAGCCTGTGGCAAATCCGAGCGATCGAGTATTTCGTGAGTTGAACACAGACGGCACCATCAACCGTTACAACTACCCTCGCCCGGCTGGTTTGTACAATGGCCAGTAAGCAGTTTCTTCGTAGAAGTAAGTTTAGTGCTTAAGGTGTTGTCACGTTGCTCAATGTTGTACGTAGGGCTGCCATCCCTCAGGTTCTCCCCAGATTTAGGGTAATCCTATAGGTCGTCGATTTTTATACACTTATGTTCTTGAGTACTATACTGCTCACTTACGCCAAAATATGTAACAAATCAATTTATATTGGTTTTCGTTTTGAGATTTGTAATGCTGTTGCATCTTTTACTGTAATTGTAAGAAAAAGAAACTTACATCCAGAATGTCCTAGTTTATTGATATTACAGGTGGCAGCCCTAATTAGGTAAAGTGATTGTCTAAAGGTAACACAGTATTAAAAGGATAGTACTGTTTTGTACGCACACACGCGAATCTGTTTATAACCACGAATAGTTTCCACCGTCCTTTAATTTTAAAGTAAAATTTACTACTGTCCTTTTACTGTGTCAATATTGTCTTTACTGTGCACTGATACAAGGTTCTTAGCCCTAAGAATATTAGGTTTTATTTAAAAAAAGAGACATGTTATTTTGTGGTTATTTTAATAACGAATTATCTCAATAACTTAAAAAAAATACATTTTAGTTAATTTAATAACCTTGTATCAAAATGCACACGCAAATTTAGATTTACAGTGCAAATATAATTGAATAATCCATAAAGATTATGGGTATGACTTGAAATACAACAATTTTCACTTTTACAATGTAAAATTTTTATGTAGACAGACACTCTTGTGTACCGAATATGCCGACAAAAATTTGTGTAATGTTATTACTTACCATTTTCTTCTCGATAAATCAAACGAATATTTTTTTCTGTTTGGTTCAATGGTGACAAGGTAAATACAGAATTTGGTCATTGATATTTGCCGTATGCCTACAGTTCGTTTGAGATTGCGCCGCGTGAAATCTCTCTCGTTGATATTACAATATTAATGATTAAAAAAAATTAAAACATGAGTCTTGAATTTAAACAACTGCAGATACTTTTAAATCGTTTCTTTAAATCATGGATTTATTTTAAAGAATTTGCGTTTATATTTAACAGTTAAAACATATCTATGTAAATAATAAGTTTATTATTTTTATGTAAATTGTTTCTTTTTGGCTGTTTAGAGTTTAATTTTATTGTTTTATTATTTATGTTCTTTTTTCTTTTGTAAACTATAAGGATACAACCACACTTATGTAGAGTCGCGTGAGAACTAAAGCGATTCACTTCATTACCATCTTTATTCCTTTACCATAAAGCTAAGAATACAATTAGCGTCAATAAGTGTGGTTGTATCTTTTTGGTGGTGGAAAGATGTTGATTAAAACATCGTTCTATCACATGGCACAATACTTAAGTTGACTTTCCACCAGAGATTCGCGAGATGTGTTTTAGCCCGCCATTAGGATCGCTTTATTATCACAGCTTAGAACAATGTAGCTGTGAAGTAGCGATCGTATTGGCGGGTTGGCTATTGCGAATCTCTCTTGGAGATTCACTCTTATTGTTGTTTATTCTGGAGATTCACTCTTATTATTGTTTATTCTGTTAAACAAAAAAAAGTAAATAAATTATTTTCTAAAGTATTGAGCCGTTATTTTTCTTACGTTTTGTTTGTATTATGTAAATGCCATCCTCCCTCTTTCCATTATTTTATAAAATATGCCATTACGTACTATACAATAACAAATTTGCTAATTCCGTGATATCAACATATGCCATGGATTCTAGATTTAAACATCTTGAAGTTTACAGCCCAAATATTCGATAAACAATTAACGATTCCTTTTGACTCTTACTGATCGATTAAGATTTTTTTTAATAAGAGGGCCTTCTCATTAAATTTGTTCGATTTGGGGTGGAAGGGGAGGGGGCAATGTAACGAAATTGAGTTTTTAATTGTAACACCAATGTTTCTAGATTTTTATCGAGGATTTTGTTGCTGTCTGTCCAAACGGATCAAAGATCAGAACCGCTTTATCATAATACACAGCAACACAATACTCTTGATATCTGGAGATATTACAGTCAGTACATAATCTGGCGGGCATAATTCGATGATCGGGGAAAGAAATTTGGAATGATAATGTAGGGAAGAACATAAGAACTGAGTAATTTGGAGACAACCATCTAAAAAAATTCAAGCACTCAAATAGTGATAAGATCTCGCCCGTTCGTCTAACGTTTATGCCTACGGTTTATATAATTAGAATGGTACTCGCTTGATACGCGAACATAAATTCAATTTCGCTAGATTGATGGATATGGGGTGGGTAAATAAAAGGATTTGTTTATGCGATTAACATCTATAGGTACAGAATATAACTACATGGTATGAAAGTGGAGAAAAAGCAGTGCAAAAACCTTTTCTGTGTTACGAAGAGTATATCGTCCGTGACTACTTAGGCTACGATTATTCAGGTTCACGTAAGTTAACAGTGCACCGGGTGGGATAGGGGCAATCCAGTTCAATGGTTTGGTGTAACAAGTTCAAAAATTGATTTTATTTTAATTACTACATTATACTGGGTGGAGATTTCGAGATGGCATATTTTCGAAACCTATGTTGGGTTAGTCATGCTGAACAACTTTTACTATGGGACCAACACTGAATAGTCAAATTTTTTTTTTTCTTTTCATCCATTATGATCGAGCAAGGTTGACATTTACTATGGAAAGAAAACTTTTATTTTGAGAATTCACTATTGTTTCTATAGTAAAAGTTGTTCAGCATGACTAACCCAACATAGGTTTCGAAAATATGCCATCTCGAAATCTCCACCCAGTATACATACAACATTCAAACCGTGACGTGCTCGTAATTGGTTATGGAAAAGGTTTTTACACTAAATTGTAACGGGGGAAACAGGCGAAAAGTTTAATGAGAAGGCGTTTTTATTTTCTATCCTAAACTTGCCAACTTCTTGAACCACATTTACGACTTACGAACTAACTAGTTTCCGCTCGCGTTTTCACGCACGTCCTGTAATCTTTTTCCGGGGTATTTCTGTGCCAAGTTTCGTCTAAATCGCTTTTATAATATTAGTAACATTTTGATTGAGTTTGTATGGGACTTTATGTATTTAACCGCAGTTTTCAACAGTATTTTATCCCTGACAATTAATCCTTTGATTGTATTATCGTTATCCACCAACGCTCAGAGCGGAAAGTACTTACATCACAATCCCCGATATTCTAATTGTTTAGTTATTTTAAATTATGCTCGGTGGTAGGGTACTTTGTAGTACCCGCCTGGCTGGCTACCACCCTCAAGTTATAAATCTGCCGCTAAGCGCCATTGTGGGTTTCTTAGCGGCTCTTGAGAGCTCAGTTCCCTTATAGGCTTTCTGTGAATTCCATCCTTGACCACATAATTCCTTGAACACAAGCCTGTTCTGAAAAAAAAAAACAAAATATTATAATTTGTATTTATCTGTCTCACTACACATCTAGTTGATTAATTTTAATTCACCCGCACTGTTTTAATTACTTTTATTATGGGGCCAACTCTGAAAAAGTGTTTTTTTTAAACTTTTCATAGATTTTTGATCAACAAGGGTTGCTCGTCTGTATGAAGAGTTTGTTTTTTTTTCACTAGGTCAGTGTTGGCCCCCATAATAAGAGTTTATAAAAATTAACTTACTACCACCCTTAAAAAGTAACAATGTAATGTTCTTACGATACCCATGCCGAAACATTTATCTCAGAAGTTTACTCTCTATTCAGTCTAATCTACGTAGCTTCGATGGTTTGCTTAGTTGTATAATTTCAGTCTCAGGATATGTCTGTTTAGATCACTGTTCAAGTGGGGGGCGGGGCGGGTGGGCGGTGGAACAGAATTGAACGTGCGTTTATTTAGCCGAATGCTAACGTGAACTCAACATATCAAGTGTGTTTGTTTTGCGTATAGTAAATATATTTTTTATAACAGATAACATGTTGTTTATATTTTTGTCATGCTAAATCCACTATTTTTGTAACAGATAGCAACTGCACTTGATAATGTTGAGTCCATATATGAGTAATTGGTGATTACATGGATGTACAATTTTGTTACGCCGATGGAACGCGATGGCAGACACTTGTTAGATGGTACAACACCTAAGAAACTAGGAGAATTTTATTCTTATAACTACTAGAGCTATGAAACATGGTTTGCCAAAGAACTGTAAAAATGACATATAAGAATATAAAATAGTAGGTACTACATGGCCTAGTATTCATTTATAATTCTTATATGGGGAGGAGGTATGAACAGCACGATGATGTGCGGCTGGCATACATTCGAGATAATTGTTTATTTCATAAAATACAGCTTGCAGAGTAGCCAGATTGTCACTTGTTCTGTATTCTATGACCTACCCATATATAATGTGATATCTCGAATGTCTGACCGTTCATCAGGACCTATACAGGCAGGTCCGGTATTAACATCATTCGTAATTTAATTTGTTCTTGTCTTTTTTAGTATCGTTAATAATTTTATACTTTAAACAATTAATTACGTATTTTTAGTTAATTTACGGCTTTCTGACATTCATTTGAAGAGAGTAGAGAAAGAAGGGTGTTATTTCGATGATAAAAAGACACGTGAAGTCATCAACTATTTTGTGGTCGTTAGATATAGGTGTGACAACCAGGCGGCAACCGGCTACCTAGCCTATTTCACAGCCGGATATTATATTAATATCGTTATCGGTCGATCCAATGCTATAGTTCATAAAATATAACCTAGACAGTAATCAGATTGATACGACAATGAACTTAAGCAAAAACAAAAAGGGCTTATTTTTCGCCGACAACTGTTACGGCCACGCAAACTGACCCTAGTACTCTCTATGCCGCGATTGGCGAAATAATTAACAAATAATACTTACGGGCTATTCGAGAATAGCCTGAAACGTCCTTAGATTGTCATAATGTGCGTATGGTAGAAGGTTCAAAGCTAGCGTGGCATATTTTTATTGCAGTTGTGGAGGAAAGACCAATGGGGTGTGTGAAACCTTAAGATTATAGAGCGTGCTTGCTATGCAGCCCACAAGCAACATCTTGCCCTTGGCGCCTACCACAAGCTCTTAAAACAAGGTTAAAATAACCTTATTGGTCTTTTGTCCCGTTTTGACGTCGGATGTCAAAGAAAGACAAAAGTCAAGTAAGGTTATAATAATATTGTTTTAAGAGCTTGTGGTTCGCCCTCTGATACTTGTACTATGCAGGGATAACGTGGGTTTTATTTTCCAGCTTGTTTTGGCTTTGTGTGTTTACTTATCATGGGAAGAAAAATTGAGATTGATGGCATAGACATAACTGCAGGTTGATTGGATATCACTAATTTGAATTCAATACTGATTTTGAAGCATCAGTCTAGATTCGAAAGTGCTGGTCCTCAGCCTTATCTACGGAGTGCGAACTTTTGTGGGTAGCGTGGCAACATCGAAAACACAATTATGTCAATCTAAGCAGCCTAAGTATTACAGATCTCAGGCTGCGTATTTCTCGTATGGTATACAGAAGTTACAAGGGTCCAAAGGTTACGTGGCTGTGATAGTAGTCGGTGATATGAAAAAGTACTTTATTCCTTTTTTCTAAGGTTCATTTTTATAACAATCTTATTACTGCCACTGGTATTCAGCTATGTTTTATGAACTACATATATTGGTAGCGTTAGACGAAAACGTTGTGATCTACTGTGTTGTATTGTCGAGTGGTTTTTCATGTGAATTGATGCAAGAACCTACACGCTTAAAAAAGTCAGTTATTAACATCAGAAACAATTTTATTAAACGGTCATGGTCATATTGTATTGCTTCTTTTTATGTTTTACCGTTATAGACATAAGATTAATTCATTTTTAAATAACTATCTCTAAGTTTACTACTTGAGTTAGGAACGTTTTTGTGAGTTAGGTACGTATTTTTCGGTTAGGTACGTACGTATTTTTTAAGTGACTTAGTACGTTTTGTTGTCAATTGTTCAAATCGCTGTCGTTTAATGTTCTTAATGTAGGTACGACTATCTAGGTGCCTTTAAGTAGTAAGGAAGATTATAAGAGGTTTCGATGATAAGAAGACATCTGTAATGCACTCGGAACTTTCATCACCCATGGGTGATCGGCCTAACCTAATTCACTGCCGTGTCTCGGTTGAGTGCATTGTTCTGTGGGTAGTGTAGCAACCATCGAAAACACAATTATGACAATAAAAGGGAAGCAAGTAACCTGCAGTCCAATTCTTGCGTTGCTGCCTTCGATTTACCAAAACCAAAACATGGCGGATTCCTTTCAAAAGTAGAATCTGCTTTGATTTTCGGGAGAAGTCAAATGCGTTAGTGGAAACGTGAGAATTGTGTGCCTGAGATGAAGATGGTAATGCGACATAGGTCCTTATGTCGCTGTGGTCACATCCAAAGCCATAAATTGAGGTACCTCAGGAAAAAGTGACACCATTCGCTAAAATTAATTTCTTGTAAAATATTTCTTTCAACAAACAACGATAATATTCCATAAGAATCTGTTTTTTTTTTATTTTGGGAAATAAAAAACAACCTTCCAAAGTTACCAGAATCACGTCTTAAATAGTAACATAGTAATATTATAGTGAATTAAAAAAAAACGCATGTGCCACTTTCTTTTGAGGTAATCCCAATGTACAGTTGCTTTCTGTCAAATCAAGTTCTGCCATTTTACGCAAATTATTGCTACATATCATTACTACATTCAACAAAGAACCTTACGATAGTAATGACGTGGTCTGTGAGATTATTTGCTCAAAGATCTAGTTATTATCTAGCGGGCTATTTGAAAGTTGCCCCATATCTGTAGTATCTCAGGCTACTTAGATTGTCATAATGTGCGTGACGTAGCTACAGGCGGTTGAAAATAGCGCGGCATATTTGTTTTGCAGTTGTGGAGAGAAGATTAAAATAATATATTTCTATAATAGAATAATTATTTCCAATGTAGTCGTTTAATAGTCACAGCACAAACATGCTACGCGTTTCTGAAAGACTTATACCGCTCAGATTATAACTATATGGGAGGTTAAAGGTGTTAAAAATTGTGTCATTTATACTCGGCATTGCCATTAATTTTTTCGTTTTTTTTTGACAATATTCAAGAATAATTTAACCTAAACTCGACTAAGTTAAAAGAAGTCGTCTACTTTTGTCTGTAAATAAGTTAAATTCAGGTTTATTATAGTCTGTCGTTTGGTTCCCTGCACTTTGGCAGCTTATTATTATTATATTTCAAACGAGTCAAGCCCATCACAGACGTAGCTATAATATATATTAATATGCCCAGCTATAATATAAATTACAGTACAGGTTGGCGAAGAAACAGAAATATATATTATAGCTGCGTGGGCGGTCACTCGAAGATTAGTATTGAAAATATGTCGTAATATGCCTTGCTATGATTTATATTAATATATATTATAGCTACGTCTGTGATGGGCTTTATGCCTATACCTATATTATTTACTCTCTCTTACACACCACTTTTACCTATATAAGTCTTTCGTAGTGCCTTAATCAAATATTATATTTGATTTTTAGAGTAAGTATGAATTTGATAGCAGCAAGATAATGGGAGTAGGTTATAGTAGAATAATTTATATTAAGCAATATTATTATTCTATTAATTTACATTAAGCAATATTATTATTCTATTAATTTCGAATACAACCTCTACCTTGTTCATGCATGCGTACATGCAAAAAGCATTTCTGTGATACCGGATCTACAGCAAGTTAAAGTAACAAACTCCGAACAAACATACTAATGGCGAACAGAGAAACCCGTATGAATAGAAGCTTCTGGAAACGTCTGGAGATTGACTTAGCATAGGCCCGGCTGCAAACTTATCTCACTTCGTGATATATTTACTAAATTCGTCTCAGCAACCTCCTTATATTTGGTACCTATTCATTTTTATGCTTCCTTATTTACACAGTAGAGGTTTCACTCAAACACCTTCAAAAAATATTCTTTATTTGGGTCACGTTTCAGATAGGTATGCTGCATCGTTGATTGATCTCTTTATATGACAAAATATTCTAAGATCTAGGCAACTTTACGGATAAGAAAATTACGCATTTTTATTGAGATTATATTTTCATCGTCATCGATGCCACTTTTAACATCTATGATAAAAAAAAGTATAAACATCAAATAACTTGAGAGAACAATTAACGTGTGGAGAACTTTAACTTACCGCCTCGTTTTATCTCGGCCTTAATTTGTTATTCAACCGATTAAGCAGTCTTCAACGCTTACCTTGTTTCTGTGCCATCACTTTGCTGGATGGGACTATAAAAACGGAGGTCTTTACATTAGAATAAATGATACAAATGCAAGAGTTCTCCTGCGTAACCTGGCAACTAATTTTTTCAAGCAATACATTTTCATGGGCTTCTTTTTACTGGAACATTTAAGAAGAGGGAGAGCATATCGTTTTTCGTTCAAAGAGCAGCTCGACTGGGGAAGTACCTCCACCTTACAGAATACCGCAGCCAAATAAATGTGTTCCTGCGCGTGAGTAAGGTAGCCAGAGCTCATCGGGGTTTATGTTAATTTGGCAGTATAAACAACCTCTTTTGCGTTTGTATTATTAACCTGTTTTGGGAAAATTAATGAAAAAGAGCTGTTCGTTTTTTATTTAACATTCAGTACTGTGCAACGACCTAGGAATATACTTTGAATAATGAGCGGCTTGTAGACATTGAGGGGGCCTTCGACCTGGACTGTCGAGAGTATGAAAATTTCCATATAACAACTAGGGTGTAACAAGGCCGATGCTTGTTGGATGGTTCGCTTACTCACTCAAATTATGTCGAATGCGAAGAGATCTAGAGAATTGAACTTGCTTGTGTCTGCAGGTGCGTTCATGATATCTCTACACCTTTTTTATTATTTAGACATTTTTAATATTGTTATGTGATTTTTTATATTTTATTGATACTAATACAACGTTGTAATTTCGTTGCAATAATTTTCGATATGTTTGATTAACTGAAATTTAATTGAGGTTACAACAAGGGATATTATTGTGTAAATAATAGTTTATTTTTACACACACATATTTACTTGAGGGTTTCTGGCGTTTTCAGATTATTATATACATTTATTTTCAAAATTAATAGCTACTATTTTTACGGTTAAATATGATTTTTGGTATCGATTGTGATAATTAAAAATGCAAATTTATTGATGATTTGGTTTATGTTTCCGTAATTGTTAAAAGGGAAGTGTATGAAGCAGAAATACATATTATATTAAACTCTGACAGTGTTTAATTAGGAGGGACACAATCATTGGAATGATAGGTATATATTAAGAAGCTCAATCGGATATTTAATTCTAGACTGTATTCGCTGCATGTCGATTTCGAACATTTCGTCATGGCAGCACTATGACTTGCTTGTGATACTAATGTAAGCAATAGGGTAAATATTTTATCATCCCCGCATGTTTTCCAAAAGCAAAAAATTAAGGTTGTTTTATGACAAATAATATCGCGGTTTTACTTTCATGCCTTGGATTTTGATAATTTCTTACATTTGGATAAGTATTGTCTCTTATACAAATAATATTCTTGAGCGTTAGTATTGCTTATTTAATTTTGTTTATGAATGGTATGTTTATTTAGATTGGTCCCGAAATTACACTTTCCAATTATTATTTTTAGATTTCTAATGAATTGAAATACATATAATAGCTTCCAGGTCAAAAGTAAATGAATAGGAATATTTTTAAAAATAAATACCTCATAAAAAGTGTGATAAACACAACAAAAAGTTATAGATTTGCTAGTTTTTGATACATTAATTAAGGTTATTATAAAATATGAAAATAAATTAAAATGCTTTTTCGCACGTTCATTTACTCGACATTATTTAAATATTTTTTATTAAAATAATACCATGATAACTACCTAAGTAACTTTTGTTCAAGTATTTTTTTGCATCTTGAATATTTTATTGCTGATATTTTAATTATGATTCATATGAATTTTATATTAAAACTAAATAAATTCACTGGGTTACTATTTAATCTTTGTTGCCAATTTAGGTGTGAAAAAAATTGTAATATATTTTTATATAAAAAAGAAAAATACCAGAAAAGCACGTATAAAAATTGTAAAATGTATAAAAATAATAAAAAAAAACATTTTTATATAAAAAAAATTGGACGATCTTATTTGTAGGTATAATATAAAATCATATATAGGAGCTAGAATAAGTTATTATAATATTAATAAGAAAATATAGAAATACAGTCTTGTTAATTTGCCATTTCAGTTTTGTAGATATGAGTAGGTACAATAGTGGTGTACACTTAGAGATGCTTAGTAGGTTCTTGGATTTTATAAAAAAAGTGTACCAAAAAGTACACACTAAAATAAAAAAAATATTAGGGTTTCACTGTTGTAAAATATTATATTGGATCTGTATTATGTCATTATGTAGTTTAATAAAATAAAATAAAAATTACAAAAAAATATCATGTTATTTGGACATGTTTTCATTATCTGTATGTAGTTTCGTTGCCAATTTTGGATAGATGTTTTGTTGTTTCTTACTTTAGTAGGTACATTAGGTACAACAAAGCACTTAGAGGTGTTCGGTACCTAGGGTACTTGTAGTTAGGTAATTAGATTTATTAGAAATCTAATTTACCTAAGAGTAAACAAAAAATACTCATGTTCTCATTGTCTATACTAATATTATATCTAGGATATGTTTCGGCTTACTATAAAAAAAAACAAAAATAAGTACAATAAAATGTTTTTGTTCCCATTATTTCTTGCGTTGCGTATACATTAGGTACACCAAAGTACTTAGAGGTACATAGTGATTAGATTTTATATAATAAATATAAATAAAAAAATCGTTTTGTCCTAAATAATGCAATTAAAATATTTAATAATAAAAAATTACGGTCACATTCAAAACTAAAACGTTATTGTTAAAAACTGCTACCTACTAACATTATAAAATATGTAACAATATCCAAATAATTTAATAACACTAGTCAATATAAATAATAAACCAGTAAAAATGAATAGAGAGACCTTTGCTGCCTTGTGATCGATGATGTTATTACCAGACTGACCCGGAAGGAGGGTTATGTTTTTCCAGTTTAATATTCAAAGTAAACCAATTAAAAATAATAATTCCCTGAGTAATATTTTTGTTTTTTTTCCAGTCACCAAATATTATATTAATAAGACGAACACGCTGAATGTACTCAACATACCAAATTATTAACCTTTTGCAGAACGAGAAGTTAATGTTTGCTACAGACGGACATACATATAAACTAATACAAACAATCATCAATGCTATGAAGATCGGCAAACCCGGGCCGCTTTTATTGGCGTTTTTTTTTATATTGTCGTTTTAATAATTATTAAAAATCTGCTATAATTGGTCTAATAATAAGTGTATGTGTTGTAAATTGTCAATTTAATATTTAATAACAACAAAATCAATTGTTTTCCTATCTGAGTAGATAGTGACCTGTCAATGTTTGCCGTATTCGTTAGAAAAGCTATATCAACATATTTTATGGATATTTTTTTCAAAAAAGGCTTTCTAATAGTATATAGATTATACTTAGTTATATTTTATGTGTTTAAATTAACGTGGAATATAAAAACACAATAACAATATCAGACGTTCTTCCGCCGTGAATATTGGTGTAGCCATCAATGTAAATATCAGTAAATGTCGTTAAATATCGGTTTGTTTATATTATAAACAATACTATTACTGAAATAAGTTGTATAATAATATGTGTATATAATAATATAAGTTGATTTATTATAAACTTATAATATTAGATCAATTTAGGCAGATCATTTTATTCGTTTAAATAAGCAAAATTACCGGGACAAAAAGAAAAATAGTAATAATATCTATCAGTTGTTCTTCCGGTGCAAATGTCCGTTAATTCTTATCTTATTAAAATAACTAAAATTATAACTATATTATACTTGACACTACTGATAAATGAAGGTGACAATACTACATTATTATTATTAATACTACAACTTATGTTAATATCTAACACAAAAAATATAGAATTTTAATTTTTATCACTTGCATCATCAATCATCACTTTAAGAAAACACCGATATGCTTGTAAAGCTAATTCTTAATATGACGGTCTTATTGTTATTTTAATTAAAAAAATACTATTATGGTAGCAAACAAGTATACAGAGATCATCGGGGCCTGTAAATAAATTTTGATTGTTAATCATTCTTCCGCTATTGATAGTTGTGATTTATAAGTAAATTTTTCCTCCATAATTTTACCGACTGTATTGTCTATTTATACAAATAACAGACTTACATATTGGCACAAAGCCCTAACTACTGGGATGAGGAACGTGAAATTCCACCTTTTGGAGTGAAAAACAAACAAAATTTCCCCGAGTTTTGTTTGCATGAAAAATGTTATTCCTTGAGTCTATAAACTTGAAACCTTGCACGATTGACATGAATTGTTATAATAGGACGCGCATCACTCGCGATTTTATAAATAATAAAGCTTCTCATTATTAGTTTTTCAAAACAACCTTGAATGGGGGCTTAGGCGGGTCATTGATACGGGTAAGTACTACTACAAAAAGTTGGTACACATCCTTTTGTGGCGTTGGCAACAACTAAAAGATTTTTAGAAAATCCATCCCTAAGGAGGTAAGGGGTTGATCCCATAGCGAGCGGGTTGTGCAATTATGCTCGTAGTTCTACATGCGTTCTCCTTGACATCCACGGTCACTTTGTGCAATGATTAAAAGCGCAGCAATAAGCGTCCATAAGGCTAAAATAACCACTTACCTCCAAGCGAGCCGTACGCTCGTTTACAAACTTCACGGTATAAGAAGAGGGAGAGGGAGGGAGGGCGTTTTTTTCGTTCAAAGAGCAGTTTGACTGGGGAAGTACCTCCACCTTACAGAATACCACAGCCAAATAACTGAATGCAGTGTTCCTGCGCGTGAGTACAGTCGCCAGAGCTCATTCATTGAGCTACGGTAACCGCTTACTATCAGGCGGGCCGTATCCCTGTCTGCCGACTTAGTCATATAAAAAAAAACTCAACTTCCATTATAACCCAGTAAAAGTATAGTAATGTTTTTTTTAATATCTTTCAGTAAATAATAACAAGAATCAATCGTTTTCCCTTGTGAAGTAGTTTTTTTCTATCTACGCTTTAGTGACCTATCCATGTTTATCCATGTCTTAGAAAGCTTTCTATGGAATTTATTTTCTGTTTCCAACAAATTGCACTTTTAATTGATTATAGGTTGATCTCATTTATTTTGTATGTGCTTAAACCACTGTGGATCGTAATATAAATTATAAAACAACAACAATATCAGTCGTTCTTCCACCGTCAACGTAAATGTTGTAGTTCTTCAAATTCAGTAATCAATAATACACTGAACAACCACAGATGTCGTGAAAAAAAGCATTAGTGTCATGTTTTTTTGCTAATGTTTCTTCGTGTTGTTTATTGCGTTAAATAGGTACATTAGGTACACCAAAGTACTTAGAGGTACATAGTAATTAGATTTTTATATAAATAAAATAAACCTATATAAAAATACACAAAAATCGTAAATATGTCACATTAATAAATTATCAGGTAGACATTTTTAACTGTACTTTATTTTCAGGAAAGTTATACTTAATTATTCTTATGTGTTTAATGGATATTAAAAAAAAACACCAATATCTATAAATATTTGTTCCTCATTCAAATTATGTTTACAAATTGAATAAAATATAGGCAGGTATATACTAAAAGTGCAAAAAAAAATAGAGCATCTCAAATCATTTGACAAAAATGATTAAAAAATTAAGATCGGTGCTTCTTCCATTCTGCTCTGTCATTGGCAACATTTTGCACCTCCTCCTTATACGACACGACGTCTATTTTTGCATTCACTTGATATGTGTAACTTCTTAGGTTAGTTACTCATTATTAAATATAAGGTTACTTCACGAATTTCCCAATCACACGTTATCCTAATAGCCTGGCTACACGCTCCGTCTTGCATGCAGGTATGACTGCACAAACCAGTTCGAGCAGGTAAGACTGTGCGTGTGGACAGCAAGACGGTTATTTTGAAATAAAATAAATATTTTAGTGTCAATAAAAAATAAATAAATAAGGTATAAAATATTAAAAATTGCGTTGCATGTAACGAACGAAAAATAATAGGTGTTTTAAGATACATTTTTATCAATAGTCGTTTCAATGAAGTGTCCTGTCTCATCTTCTAATAAATTATTTCTTAAATAATATAAATTATTTCGAAAGCACTAAAGTAGTCACATTTCCCAATCACAAGTTTTCCTACACATATTTCTTTATAAAATAAGCAGCCAAAATGAGCGATCTAAAATCAGCTAACTATATACATACTCGTCATAAAAGCCGTGTATACGGTATATAGTGTCGTAATGTTGAATCTTAGAATTGTTTCGGTTTGGTGGTTTTCATTTCGGAACGTTTGATGTAACTTTATTATAATGTTAAAACCGTTAGAGGCATTGTCATAATATTTAAATACTAAATAATAATACCGAAGAATAGGGAAAAATAAAAACTGTTTTGTTAGATACATTTTGTTTAATCATTGCGTTTTAAATATGTGTCCTGCCTGTGTCATATTGTATGCATTTATAATCACTATTTTTATAATGTATCGTATATTCGAAAGCACTATCCGAAATGATCGATCGAAGATTAGCGTCATTTGAAATACTAGTCCTAAAAGCCGTGTAGTAGTGTAGTTCGTGAAGTTGGATCTTAGAATAGTTCGGCTTTGGTGTTTTTCTTTTCGGAACTTTTGATGTAATTCTATTCATTCGTAATTAATAATGTTAAAACCGCTGGTCATTCTATCATATTCATTGAGACTTCCCAAGATCTGTCCAAAAAATAAGAGCAAAGTAGGGAAATCCGTTTTCATTGGGGCAATAGGTACACATTTTTCGGGATCTCGGGATAGTTCTTAAGTTAGTTATAATTGAATATGAGGTTAGTTCGTGAATTTCCCAATCACGCGTTTTTGACGTTTTTAGACATATATTTTTATAAAATACGCATTCGAAATGATCAATCGCAGATCAGCGGTACTTGAAATACTAGTCCTAAAAGCCGTGTAGTAGTGTAGTTCGTGAAGTTGGATCTTAGAATAGTTCGGGTTTGGTGTTTTTCTTTTCGGAACTTTTGATGTAATTCTATTCGTTCGTAATTAATAATGTTAAAACCGCTGGTCATTTTCATATTAATTGACACTTCCCAAGATCTGTCCAAAAAATAAGAGCAAAATAGGTAAATCCGTTTTCATTGGGGCAAGAGGTACAAATTTTTCGGGATCTCGGGATAGTTCTTAAGTTAGTTATAATTGAATATGAGGTTAGTTCGTGAATTTCCCAATCACGCGTTTTTGACGTTTTTAGACATATATTTTTATAAAATACGCATTCGAAATGATCAATCGCAGATCAGCGGTACTTGAAATACTAGTCCTAAAAGCCGTGTAGTAGTGTAGTTCGTGAAGTTGGATTTTAGAATAGTTCGGTTTTGGTGTTTTTCTTTTCGGAACTTTTGATGTAATTCTATGCGTTCGTAATTAATAATGTTAAAACCGCTGGTCATTTTATCATATTAATTGACACTTCCCAAGATCTGTCCAAAAAATAAGAGCAAAATAGGTAAATCCGTTTTCATTGGGGCAATAGGTACAAATTTTACGGGATCTCGGGATAGTTCTTAAGTTAGTTATAATTGAATATGAGGTTAGTTCGTGAATTTCCCAATCACGCGTTTTTGACGTTTTTAGACATATATTTTTATAAAATACGCATTCGAAATGATCGATCGCAGATCAGCGGTACTTGAAATACTAGTCCTAAAAGCCGTGTAGTAGTGTAGTTCGTGAAGTTGGATTTTAGAATAGTTCGGTTTTGGTGTTTTTCTTTTCGGAACTTTTGATGTAATTCTATGCGTTCGTAATTAATAATGTTAAAACCGTCATTTTATCATGTTAATTGAGACTTCCCAAGGCCTGTCCGAAAAGTAAGAGCAAAATAGGGAAATCCGTTTTCATTGGAGCAATAGGTACAAATTTGTCAGGATACTTAAGTTAGTCATAATTTAATATGAGGTTAGTTCGCGAATTTCCCAATCACGCATTTTTGACGTTTTTAGACATATATTTTTATAAAATACGCTTTCGAAATGATCGAACGAAGATCAGCGTTCTTGAAATACTAGTCTTAAAAGCCGTGTAGTAGTGTAGTTCGTAAAGTTGTCTTTTAGAATAGTTTGGGTTTGGTGTTTTTCTTTTCGGACCTCTTGATGTAACTTTATAATTCATAATGAATAATGTTAAAACCGCTAGAGTCATTTTATCACATTAATAAGCCAGGACTCAAGGCCTGTACACAATATAGAAGCAAAATTCGTTGAAGATGCCGATGACATAGAACCAGATTGAGTCTAACTAAGCGTCTCATGAAAACAACTAGTGGGCCAAATAAACACGCAGGGTAATTACCATACAGAATTTTACCAACGGCAAAAATACCGGGTTGACGAATGGGATACCTATCATCTAGCAATTCGCAATAATGTATCAATAATTATTGATATTTTATGATGACATATTTAATCACTTTGTCTTCTCTTGATGTAAGTTTCGCCGTGTGGCCCCCGGCATAGAATAGGGCCAACCCATACAATCCCGTGGGTGTCGTAAAAGGCGACTAAGGGAATAAACCTGTGGATGGCCAGCGGTGTCCATCACAGCAACAATTTATCACTGTTATCATCAACCAACTTAAACGTGATGACAGTGGGATGTTTGTATTAAGAAATGCTGATTCGTTTAGTGTGAAAAGAATTTAAATTAAAATATTTTTGTGATTCGGTAAGGGTCGAACGATGAGGATTTTTATGTCATTGACATGCGTTTCTCGATTTAGTGTATGTGTTTGCTATTCATTCTGTGGGTTTGGTCTAATCTATTAAATTAATCGTTAATATTCGTAAATTTATTATAATAGAGTCACTTGAATGTTTCTATTTAAACACTGCTGTTCTACCCCTTGAATAATGTACAAAGAAATTGAGGTGAATCAAAGCGCCTCTTGCAATCGTAGACTGAACAAAAAAAATGTTAACGTAAAAAAATTACACTATAAAATTTCATGTTTTTTCGTGACTATCATGACAACATTTGTAAATGAAGTTTACATTGGGGCTATAGGTACAAATTCAGGATACTTCTTAAGTTAGACATAATTGAAATATGATGTTAGTTCGCGAATTTCCCAATCACACGTTTTTGACGTTTTTTAGACATATATTTTTATAAAATACGCATGCGAAATGATCGATCGAAGATCAGCGTTATTCGGAATACTAATCCTAAAAGCCGTGTTGTAGTTCGTAAAGTTGGAACTAGAATAGTTAGTAGGTACCTGCATGGTTTAAAAACAAAAAAAAAAAACAAAATAATAACACTATTGCTTACGATTAATAAGATAATGAGTACCAGGTGCACTAGCCCGGGATAGATATTAAGCTATTTAAAAACCATCATTAAGAATCTGCCCCTTTGTCTTTAATCAACCTGTTCACAACTTTAGGCCAAAGTCGTATGTACAGACCCGCCCTATCTATTTTCTTACTTTAAAAATAAATATTAACAGCCAGTCAGTAACGGTACTGTTTTATAGGTATAGAAAATACGCAGCCGAAATGATCAATCGAAAGTCAGCGTTACTTGAAAATATACTAGTCTTAAACCTAATTGTAGTATTTTTTTTAAAGTTGGATCTTCAGAATAGTAAGAGAATGTTGTTTGTCATTTTCAAACTTATGATATAACTCTATTTTCACTTAATCAATCAAACATTAAAATATAAACAACAACAAAAACTACGAAATTTATACAGTTAACGCCGTATGGCCCCCGGCATAGAATAGGGCTAACCAATACAATATCGTGGGTGTCGTAAAAGACGAAGGGAGTAAAGCAGTCAATGGCCAGCGGCCTCCATTACAGTAAAACCATGTCACTGGTCACTGCGATCATCAATAGATGCGACCGAGCGTAGTGATTGTGCGATAAGAGAGAAAATAATAAATATGGAAAATTACTTTAATGTTGGATGAGTTTTCGATAGGCTTGGTTATCGTTTGTAAGCTGTTAACTATTGTAGGCCGGTGTCCTATCTACTGACCTACCATGTCTATATTTCTTACTTATAAATAATATTTTTTATAAATAAAAAAAAATAAAAAAAAATACAAAAAAAAAAAAATTGTTCTAAGCAACGCCCAAAAATAGATGTGTTTAATATGTAGTCTTCTCTTAACTTATGTTTATTAATAATCACTATTGATGACTAAGCAAAATATTGTTCAATTAGAAAACACCTAGATAAGTACCTAATAACACAATATAAGGTTTCTCGGTAAATTTCTCTGACACGTTTCACTTATAGATAAGAATGATCGATCTAAGCTCAGCGTCGTTTGAAATACTAGTCTTAATACGTATTGTAGTTTGTAATGTAGGATCTTGACTTGACTTCTTATATAAAGTTAGAACCGCTAGAGACACTTTCTCATATGTCAAAGATAATATGGGTTTTTTATTTTTATTTGACATGATCAAACATTTTTATTTAAAATATGCAGATCCTATTTACTTTAGATATACCACGGCTACAAATCCTTATCGTAACTTCGTCTTTGATTTAGTTAGGGTCTTATTTAAATTTATTTTTGTGTTTAATTTGTTATATAAGTACTACGTCTGTTGCTTCGATTGTAACTACACTGATACCTCAGCAAAATAATACATAATTATTTTCAACCTGTCGAAAGGGTAAATATAGTCTAATTAATTCCATCAACAAATATAGTCTAAAATAACTGTTAGCTTTCCAAAAATAAATAAATGAAATAAATAAAAAATAATTATATAATACAATACTCATGCTTTTGTAGTAAGTATTGTGTATTTGTAAGTTAAAACGAATGATTATTCATTATATTAATTCAACAAAAATCATCCTGTTTTCCGATTTTATATCAACTTGTCTTCTCTTCATATTTCTACCGTATAAGTCCACAGTTTATATGTTTTTTTTTTAAGTTAAACTGCATTTAAACATTCTTGAAAAGTCGTTTACCTCATTTGGAAACAGAACCGAAACATTTGGAAAAAAAACTTGTTTTTTTTTTATGGCACCAATCGATCGATTAACCTTTTTAATAATCCGGGTTCTACTAAGTCAATCAATATAAAGGTGAATTACTGCGGTGTGGTGCATGATAAATAGGTGGTGTACTTTCATTATAATATTAAAAAAAAAAAAAACTTTAGGTACATTTTGGTGGACTTGAGGGCTAATTAATTTTGCATTTTTATGTATTGCTTCCTAACGATAACTACCTAATATAATATAATTAAATAATATTATAAATTAATCGATTTCCAACTGTTACTGTTAATAATAAAATGAGTGTAATATCCGTAGAACAACAATTAGATGTTAGATATTCAATAGTATTATTCTGGACTATTTACCCATCTATAGGTATTGTTTTAAAAGAAACTTAATTTGCATAGGGATTAAAATGCTATGCTTTTGTTATATTGCATTACAATATATAATAAAGGTTTTTTTCTGGATGGATTAAGTCTACGACTCGTCGCTTTCGCGATTTTTTTTAATATGAAGAACGCGTTTTTTTTAAATATTATTTAGTATTTTACTAAAGTTAATAGAGTTACGAGAAAATCAAATTATGAACAAGCACTGAGAAATTTTGCCAGTATTGTGACACTTACCGTTTGGCCGTGTGGCCCCCGGCATAGAATAGGGCCAACCCAAACAATCCCGTGGGTGTCGTAAAAGGCGACTAAGGGAATAAACCAATAGATGGCTAGCGAGCGGCCATCACAGGAATATCATGTCACTGCGATCATCAACCAAGCCAAGCGTGGTGATTGTGAGAAAAAGCATGTTCAGCAGCGGGCATCCTAAGGATTGATGATTTCAAAATGTATGAAAAAAAACGGAGAAAATAATAAATATGGTAAATTATCTTATTGTACAATGAGAACTTTTTATACGCGCGGTTATCGATTGTAAGCTGTTAACGATTGTAGGCCGGTGGCTAACCTACCGAGCCGTCATGTCTATTTTCTTACTTTTAAATAATATTTTTATAAAAAAGAATGAAAGCAAAAAAAGGTGTTGTTTATAGTATGTAGTATTGTCTGAACTTATATCTATTTTAAAATCACTATTTTTGTCTAATATAATCGTTAAATATTCGTAATTCCGAAAACACTAGAATAAATTGTATTGTTATAATTAAATATAAAGTTTCTTGGCTTTCTCTATCACACGATTCTCTTCTCTTAGATAAAAAAATTATCGAACGAAGATCAGCGTCTCTTGAAATACTAGTATTGATGCGTATTGTAGTTTTTAATGTAGAGTCTTTCCAATAATTCGGGTTTGATGTTTTTCATTTCGTAACTTGATATATTCGTTCATGACTCATTGTGTTAGAACCGCTAGAGACACTTTCTTATAATATTACAACCATCATATAAGTTATCTAGAAGAATCGGCTTTCTTTTTATTATCAATATAGGAGTATGTATAGGATGTATCTACAAAAAAGAAAAACAAAGCTATACAAGCCATATGACAGTATTCCGACGGCCAACGGCATCAGAGTAAAATCATGTTACTGCGATGATCAACCAACTCGAGTCAAAAATAATCTCTGAAATAAATAAAAAAACTCAAATTATAATAAGTTTGTACATAATTTAACAAAATAAGGGTTTATTTGGCGCCAACTGACGGGCCAGCTGGTGCATTTGGTTAAGATTCCACCTATAACGCCGCAGGTCGTGGGTTCGATTCCTACACAGTACATGCATTTGTGTGCATGAACATGTATGCATGTCCTGAGTCTGGGTGTAATTATGTATATTAAGTATGTATTTACAAACAAAAAGTAGTATTTGTATTATATCAGTTATCTGATTTCCATAGTACAAGCTCTGCTTAGTTTGGGATCAGATAACCGTATGTGAGGAATGTCCCAGGATATTTATATATTTATTATTCTATAATTATGGACAAAACTGAACAGAAAATTTAAAATATTCAAAATCATTTTGAGCTTTATTTTTTATTTCAGAGATTATATCTTCTAAACACATTTTTACCCATATAACAAAAATTCAGATCCTTTACGATAACCACGGCGACAAATCCTTACACTAAACTTCGTCTTCAAGTTAGGATCTCAATTTAATTCACTCCATTTATCTTATATACGACGGAATCAGAGTTAAAAATAACACCATAGGATTTAAAAAAGAACATGATGTACGTTCTTTTTTAAATCCTATGGTGTTATTTTTAACTCTGATTCCGTGAAATATTGCTTTGTGGGATAATAATAAACCTTAAAGACATGGAGTGAATAAAAAACCCCTCGAATGTGACTACAAATAATCTGTAATGATAGTTATAAATAAAAATAAAACAAAAAATAGCAGTTTCTGGAATCCTCTTTATTTCTATGTAAGTCATAAGACGCGCGTCGTATATACGAGACAACAGATTAAGTAGGAAATGAATAATAAAATGGTAAAAAATATTTATATACTTTTTTAGTAAGTATTTATGTAGTTGTAAGCAAAAACTAATGATTAATGATGTACATACAGTAATTAATCCCACAAAAACTATCCTGTTTTCCTATTCGATATGAACTTCTCTTCACATTTCTACTAAGACTAAGTTTATACCTGTTTTGGAAATCGAACCAACAGAATTATTAAAAAAAACATGTTTTTGTAGGGTGCCAATCGATAAAGTCAATCAAGAGATCAGGAGGTTCAATAGAAACACTTCATCATAGATAATATCTGATTATCGGGTGTCGTTTATAATAGTGACACATTATATTTTTAGATTATCAATAAAGAAAATCAAAAATTAACAAACACCACCAAATTTGATCTGTATTGTGGAACATTATTTAATGTACCGTTTGGCCGTGTGGCCCCCGGCATAGAATAGGGCCAACCCATACAATCCCGTGGGTGTCGTAAAAGGCGACTAAGGGAATAAACTATATAGTGGATGGCCAGCGATGGCCATTCCCTATTAACATATAACAACATATCCCAAGTAACAACATATCATGCGTGCGCGGAAGGCATATTCAGAAGATGATGATTTTAAAATGTATGAACAGTGATAATAAAAAATATGGATAATAATTTTGTGGTTCGATGAATTTTTGATATACAATTATCGTTTCAATACGTTATGTTTAAAATACATATCTTTTAATAATTTCTAAGCTGTCTATGATTGTATGCTGTTTACGATTGTAGGCCGGTGTCTGCCCTACCGAGTCATATCTATGTTCTTTCGTATAAAATTAATAACACATAGAAAAAAAAACAAAAAAAAACATAAATGGTGTTCTAAGTAATGCCCAAAAAATAGGTGTTGTAAAATATCATTTACTTAATATATTTTGTCGTTTTAGTACGGGTCTAGATTACTCATAATTTAATATAAGGGTTTTTACAAATTACTCTATCACACATTTTCTTTGGATAAAATACAAATTGTAATAAAAAAAATACTAGAAATGATCGATCGGAGATTAACACTATTTGAAATACTAGTCTTAATGCGTATTGTAGTTTGTAATGTAGAAGCTTAAGTATAATTCGGGTGTGTTGTTTTATCTATTCTTTAAAGCAATTGATTTGTCAATTTCGTGAAATGTTTGCTTTGTGATATAATACGAATAGCCTTAAAATATTATGAAATAAAATCCCCTTAACAACATAATAGTCTGAATTAATAATAATAAAAATAAAAACGATACTTTAAAAAAAACCTGAGAAATGAAAAGTACTTGAGTAAAATTATAGATAATAAAATAATTATTTTGTTTAAAATTAAAAAAAAAACAATCGTTATCTACCTGATATAATATAATTACATAATATTTCAAATTAATCGATGTCTAGCTGTTATTATTAATACTAAAGTGAGTGTAATATCCGTATAAATGCAATTAGATGTTAGGTAATTAATAGTAGATATTATTCTGGTCTATTATCCATCTATAGGTATTAATCTGATATTTTTTGAAATATTATCTTAAAAGAAAACTTATCAGTAGAGGGATTTAAATGAAAATTTAATACTTTTGTTATGTTGCAGTACAAAAATATAATTAAGGTTTTTTTTTCTGGATGGATTAAAAATCTAAGGCTCGACAATTTCACATTACACTTTCGCAATATTTGTTTTAAGGTGGGAAACACTATGAGTTATTCTACTACTAAAATTACGAAAAATAGTTAAGAAAAAATCAAACAAGCACTACAAAAATTTTATATTATTTTGAAAATTTAATATTAATGTACCACTTGGCCGTTTGGCCCCCGGCATAGAATAGGGCCAACCCATACAATCCCGTGCGTGTCGTAAAAGGCGACTAATTGAATAAACTAGTAGATGGCCAGCGGTGTCCATCATAGTAACAACATATCACTGTAACCATCCACCAAGACAAGCTTGGTGATTGTGCGGAAGGCAAGTTCAGTTGGCATCCTAAGGCTCTGGGTTATTTTACAGGTGTATTTTTGTTATAATTTTTTCAAAATGTATGAAGAAACATATATCTTGGGGGTTTGTTTTACTTAGTGATTTTTAATTGATTTGCAATAATTAAATATTAAACTTTTTAACATATATTTCTTTATTATATATTAACTTTCAACGACTATCTATTATAAACTATTAATGATTGTAGACCGGTGTCTTATCTGCCGAGACGTCATGTATTTGCTATAAAGTAAAAAAAAATATTTTTTAAATAATAAAAAAAAACCTACTAACTAACACCAAAAAAATTAGTGTCGTGACATAAATGTTGTAAAATGTGTGTAGTCTTATTTCATGTCTGTGTCTTGTCTCAATTTATCTCTATTTAGAATCTCCATTTTTGACTAAAATCTTCGTAAATTTGAAAGCACTAATATCACACGTTTTTCTCAGACAAAATATTTTTTTATTAAATATTAGCAGTAGGTAATGTTCGTTCGAAGATAATCAAACTTGAAATACTAGTATTAATGCATATTGTAGTTTGTAATATTAATTACTTATAATAATCATATAATTTAGAATTTTAGAAAGCTCTGCTTTTGTTTACTATTTTTATGTGTTAAGAATGTATCTTCATAGAAAATCTAAAGATGAACAAACAATATTACTAACTTTATCTATCCAGTATCGTGACTCCTTATCGAATGCACCGTTTGGCCGTGTGGCCCCCGGCATAGAATAGGGCTAACCCATACAATCCCGTGGGTGTCGTAAAAGGCGACTAAGGGAATAACTAGTAGATGATCAACGGTATCTATTTTAGTTACATATACTCGTATATAGCGCGAGTGTGTTGTGTTTAGCAGTGAGCATCTTTAGGCTTATGATGATTATTTCAAAATTTATGGACAAAACACGACACTGATACTCCGATTCGAGTGAAATGGTTGCTTTGAAAGATAATAATAAATAACCTTAAAATCATAATTTAATCTGCAAAAATAGTAAATTGTAAAAAATACACTATAATTATGGCACGGTGGTAGGGTACTTTGTAGTACCCATCTGGCTGGCTACCACCCTCAAGTTGAAAATCTGTCGCCAAGCACCTATCGGTGTGTTCCGACAGCTGCACTTGAGAGCCAGTTCCTTCTAGACTTTGTGTGCTTACCACCTTCGGCCACATCATCACTTACCTTGGTGAGATTGTGGTCAAACACAGGCCTATACATAATAAAAAAAAACATAATATTCTGAAGAAATACTAACTAACACAATGATACATAATGATAAAATAGTCGTTTAAATTATATTATTCATATGCTTTTTTAGTTCATTGTATTTGTAAGCAAAAAGTAATTACGAGTAGTCTTCAAATTTAAAGCCATTTATTCAATTTAGGCCCTAGTACCAGTTCGTAAGTCGGCCTTCAACTGAGAACAGGCAAGAAACTCTGCAAGGTTAATTTTTTAAATATATTTTTTTTTTTGGAATATCTGATTATATTGGCTATTTTTTCCAAAGTATATGTTTTTGTTTTACATGTTAAAATACATAAGCGTAAAAACATAAATAAAAACCAACAACATACGAAATAAATAAAAAATAATAACCTAAACAAGTTCATAATTATGTGGGTAATCTACTGGCTTTTATACAATGTGCAAAGTCAAGCTACTTCCAGACATCTTTATCTTCAATATAATGGGCTACCTTGTAATAAGCTCTTGCTTTCAAGACTTTCTTTATATGTGATTTGAATTTAAAATCAATCATTTTGGTTACCGAAAGTGATATTTTGTTATAGAAACAATTATTTCCAAGAAATTACTTTTGAACTTTGGCTAATTCTTCTTCTTCTTTTCACTATCCTGATATACATTTAAGTTTACAGGTACTATTTTCGTGTATTCATTTAGTTATTTCGGAGTGAACTTTAAATTCTTCGGATGTTGATGTTTTTGAGGACATAAATAAAGAGGAACTTAATTGTTGAACCATCTGGAGCTGGATTGATCCAGCAGTTGCATTCGGTACGGAGTACGATTGGATAGCCTATTTAGGAACTCATAAATATTTACTCATAATAAATCGGATAGTTACTTATAATCACTATATTACGTAGGCTATTTATATCTTACAGATTGTATGTAAGACTTGTATCTCTTTTCTTTTGTAGTGCTAGAAGTGCAGTTAATATTCAATATGTATATTTTATTTACTATTTTCTCATTGGCACTATTTTTATTTTATAGGTGTACCTATTCAGTTTATATTATCCAAATCTGGGTTTGATTAAAATATAACGATTGATTAAAAATGAAGGAATCGTTCCATTGAGTAAAATTTGCTAACTTTAGTATTCCCATCTAGGTTTTGTTCCTTCTGTATACCATCCATTCTGTTGTCTTATAAATCATTCGATTTTTTTAAAGATATTATTTTCTACCTAAACTATTTTTAAATTGTGTATATTTTAGTAATAGTCACATTTTTTTAGAAATTATGTAGGCATTGTATTTTCATTAAATCTATATTTTGGAAAATATAGGTGTATTTTTGTGTATTTGAGGGTTTATTATTTTATTGCGTTATTTACTTCTAGCAAGTGTCGCGATAACTACCTGATCATATAACATAATAATCTATGCCTAGAATATATAATTAATAATAATAAAATTTGCGTAACGAACGGTAAATTATATCGTAAGAGTAAAATTAGGTTTTAGGGTTTGCGTTTAGGTATTCAATAGTGATATTCTGGATTAGCACACTTTTCATTTGATCCTAGGTATAGGTATTTTATTTACAGATTAAGAATCTATGAAAGATTTTTAGGTTAGTAAAGCTATGACTTTGTCTGTTATAGATAATTATCACAATATTATGATAGTATTAAGTAAAGATAACTTGGCGTGATATAAAAGCGATTTAAAAATAGTATAATTAATAAACGCGTTTCGGAAATATTAACTTTATTACATAATTATATAAATTAGAATAGGAACTTTCTTCCCGTAGGAACCGTAAGTTCACTTGGTTATTGCTAAAATTCTATTTGATTTCGATCATTCGGTTTTCGGTTTTATTTACAAGATTGAATTATCAGTCTCACGATTATTGTTTATAATATATTTCTTTATTATGTATAAACTTTCTACGACTATCGATTAGAAACTGTTAAAGAAATATCTGCCGAGACGACATGTATATTTTTCTATAAAGTAAAAAAATATACCTACTAACTAATACCCAAAAAAATCGGTGTCGTGACATAAACGTTGTAAAATGTGTGTAGTCTTATTTCATGTCTGTGTCTTGTCTCAGCTTATCTCTGTTTAGAATTTCCATTTTTGACTAAAATCTTCGTAAAGAAAGCACTAATATAACACGTGTTTCTCAAAAAAAATAGTAAATAGAAGTTAGTAAGGCTATGAATTGGTCTGTTATCGATAAATATCATAATTATTATAGTATTAAGTAAAGGTAACTTGGCGTGATATAAAAGCGGTTTATAAATAGTATAATTAATAAACGCGTTTCGGAAATATTAACTTTATTACATAATTATATAAATTAGAATAGGAACTATCTTCCCGTAGGAACCGTAAGTTCACATGGTTATTGCTAAAATTCTATTTGATTTCGATTATTCGGTTTTATTTACAAGATTGAATTATCAGTCTCACGACCATCTATATACCCGATTTTAGGCACCTGAAAACACTTCATCATACAAAACATAAAATTATAGATAATAACTGAGTATCTGGTATCGTTTATAATAGTGACACAATATATGTTTTAGACTGTATAAATAGAGAAAATCAAATGAACAAACAACACGAAATTTGGACAGTATTGTGACACATTAATATAAACTACCGTTTGGCCGTTTGGCCCCCGGCATAGAATAGGGCCAACCCATACAATCCCGTGGGTGTCGTAAAAGGCGACTAAGGGAATAAAGTAGCGGCGTCCATCACAGTAACATAGGCGATCATCAACCAAGCCGAGCGTAATGGTTGAGCGGAAGGCATCCTTTTTTCTCTATTTCAATATCATAGTCCGAACATCGTAGGCTGAAAAACAGCGTAGCATGCTTATGCAAATGAGTACTCTACATTCGCTGACTATATTTTGTACTTACCATTATATTTTGTACTTAATTTTAAGATTGTTTTCTTATGGCAGTAAATTACTTTTTCTTTCTTCATTTCTAATGAGTAGACTATATCAACATTTATAAAAACAGAGAAAATAATAAGTACCTATACAAGATTATTTTGTGGTTCGATAATGTGTTTAACGTAAAGTTTTGTATTTTATATACAGTTTAGTTCAGTTATATTCAACTGTAGGATAATTTCTGCTCTACCTTGCTGCTATATTTATTAGTTATGAAATAATATAATAATTAAAAAATATTTTTTTAGATTTTAGTCGATAAATAATAATGTCTCGAGTGTAAGTCTTGTTTATTAATAATTATATTATTTTTAACTAAAGTAATCGTAAATTCAAAAGCATTAGAGTAGTTTAGTCATAAATAAATATAAATGTCCTTGGCGAATTTCACTATCACGTTTTACTTAAAATAATCTTTATTTGACAAATATAATATAATGATATCAATTAAGTTTAATAAGCGGCCGAAATGATCGATCCAAGATCAGCGTTACTTGAAATACTAGTTTTAATGGGTATTGTAGTTTATAATATAGGATTTCAAGAATAGATTAAGTTTATTGTTTGTCATTTTGGAACTTCTGATTATTTAAGAACAGTTCAAGACACTACCTCATACAAGAATAACAAAATCATAGACAACCGGAGGTATTCAGAGTATTCAGGTTGCGGTCCCCATTCCGATTGAACGAAAAAGATGAAAAAATAATATCACGAAATACGAATAATGTTATGATACATCCATGCTACGTGAAGCGAGCATGAGGCGAGCCACGAATAGGGAATGCAAAACCGTGGCAAAATGAAAACCGGTTTTTATTTCGGTTATGAGATGAAAAAACCGGTTAACCGGTTTTAAACCGGTTTTTTAATGTTCGCTCGGTTTTTTTTCACGTTATTTCTATAGCTCGTATTATAGATAATAACCGTGCCTAAGATTTAAAAATCGCAATCTGAGGAATTATTGTCAGTTAAAGTTAATGAAGTGGGTATAAAAGAAACATCAAAGACCCCATCACCATTTGCCTGTCCTGTTCCCTATAATTTGGGATCGGCGCAATATGTGCGCTTCTTCTATCCGTTATACCAACATTCACTCGTTTCTTACCAATATCATCTTTCACACAATCAATCCATCTCTTATTCATAAAATTTATGGAAATAATCGTTTATTTAACTCTGTAGATCAGATACTCCTTTAAATAGACTACACGGTTCGTTTATGTTTCATAAGTTATAATATTAATTAAAAACGTAATATACATGGCATATTGTGGCGGCACAGCAACTTGCGTGTACACTAAAACGTGGTTATTATTATACGAATGTTTTCCTTAGATAAAAAAAAATTACCTAGTTTTCGCTGTCGTGCAGACGGGTAAAAAATAACACCAATCATGACTGATTGCTTGCTTGCTTTCTGGCAGATACATAAGAGCCTTCGTTGATAGTAGTTGCTCCGATAGCATGACATTAATGCTGGCGTCCCGAAAGGCTCTAAATTATCTCACTAAAGTAAGTCAGTAAGTCATGCTCACTTTAAGGCCTTTGCTTGCGGCGGCGTCGTGTGACGGGTCGCTCACTTCCCTCCAATATGGCGAGGAGGGCGATGGCTGCCACACGCGTCATACTTGTGAACAGGTGCTGCTTGTGGGGGTTGGTCTGCTTAAGTTTGCCATTTATTTATTTACTTATTAAATATAGATTCAGTCTACTTTGTAGTTTTGCGGCCGCGCCGGGGCCCGCAATTGTTGTCAGTGCGATTAGAATGTAAATATTATGTAATGAATCTAAGCTTGTTTTGAAAAGAGTAATTGCTGAGTTTATTGCCGGCTCTTCTCAGCAAATGCAACCTTCCGAACCGGTATTAGAGTATTAGAGTCAGACTTTTCATAAGTGCCTGCGAAGGTCTATTTGAATAAATGATTTTGAATTTTGAATTTTGAATCCCCAACACTGTTCCTCCAGCATATGAATAATATACTCTCTATTGCCAGCATTCATTGCTATGCAGATGAAATTACATGGGACGCTCATTACACGAACCGTGCAAATATCTCACGTTCTATATTGGAGAAAAGGCGCGAAGGACTTGTCTTAAATCGAGAGTACACAAACTAGTGACTCCGATTGGGGTCGACTAAACCTAGTCTATTTCAACCCCACTCAATTGCAAGCCTGCAATTCACCGTTGAGAGAAGTCCATTTGCTGTGGCTCCTCATTTCTAGAACATGTCCCTCAACATCACGAAAAGCATTGGGATCCTTCACGTTAATATTTGTAGCGACGTTCCGTTTCAAAGTCATCTACAAGATATCCAAAAAACTCGGTGTGATTAATAGAGCGAAGCAGTACTTCTTATCGAGACAAAGACTGCAACTATATAAGTCGCAAGTCTGGCCCAAATGAAGTAATGCTGTCTTCTGTGGGCACCTGGATACCAGCTTGGGTATTTAGACTCAGTTCAGCGACGTGCCGTTAGAATTGTCGATGATCCCGAGCTCACAAGTGTTTTAAAGCCCCTTAGTCTGAGGAGAGACTGCCTTCTTATGTGTGTTCAACCGCTTTTCCAACAGTATTCTGAAGAATTGATTGACCTGATGCCCAGTTACCTTGATCCATCGTAGTCACCGATGGGGAGTCCATCCTCACACATTGGAACCAAAATGTTCTCATACTGTGCGGTTTCAAAGAAGCTTCCTATCGTGGATGCTCAGGCTGTGGAATGAGATCCCCGCTTCAAAAAGGTTGAGGGTTGGTAACGTGCGAGTGATAACCGTTATGTTGCAAGAATCTATAGGCTAGAGTAACTGGTTATCATCAGGCGTGCCGTACGCTTGTTTGCTACCTAAGTATTGTAAAAAAAAGTTTTACATGTTTTATATCTATCATAAAAACAATCATTATTTTAAGTTATTTTCTTAGCTCAATAAACTACACATCAACACACTTTAGTTCATCACAAAAATACTCACTGCATTGCACTCAGTTTAAAAAACGGCAGCAAATCTTCCTTTTTTAGTTTTTCCAAACATTGAAAGAAAAACCGAAAAAAATCGGAAAACCGGTTTTGGTGTTATGTGAAACCGGGTTTTCTTGTTGGTCAAAACCGTACCGAATAACCGGTTTTTCGATTTTCGGTGAAACCGGTTTTCATTCCCTAGCCACGAACGAACAAAATTCGTTCGTTCCTCGCGATTTCAAGTGTGGACGTACTTAACGAGCCTGCAACAAGCGCGATGGGAATCCCTGTGTTCGTGAAAAAAATGACAATCGGGCGGAGCGCAGTCGAGCGCGAGACGAATGCTCGTTCGGCGCTCACTAGTCATATCACATAGCGTTTCACGAATCCTGTTCGTTCGTGGTTCGGCTCATGCTCGCTTCGCGTAGCATGGACACACCATAACATTATTCGTATTTCGTGATATTATTTTTTCATCTTTTTCGTTCAGTATATTTTGTGAAACATTATTTAATGTACCGTTTGGCCGTGTGGCCCCCGGCATAGAATAGGGCCAACCCATACAATCCCGTGGGTGTCGTAAAAGGCGACTTAGGGAATACACCTGGGGATAGCTGGTGGAATCTCGCAGAGTAACATCTAACTGCGATCATCATCCAAGTCAAGCGTGGTGATAGTGCGGAAGGCTTGTATTTAGCAGTGGGCATACTAAGGCTATGGATGATGATTGTCTTTCTTTCTTTTCATTTCATTTCATTTAATTTCTTTTCTTATTTTTTATACTTTATATATAACGTTTTTTTTACTTTATATTAATAGCAAACCTGAAATAGGATACATTAATTTTAAGTATGATAATAATATAATAGTGTAATTTATATCATGCATGCTACTCTGCACTTCATTTTACGCAAAAAATTTACAGTGCTCTTCGCCTGCAGTATATTAATGCTTTCAGGGTGCTCTGATACGGTGGCTCGTTTCTGTAGCGCGTCAGGGATGCTTGCTGAAGTCCGCGTTGATTGCTTTTATTGTAATGCGTAAGAAATGCGCATCCCTGGTGAGCAGGGTGCGGGCCAGCGTCAACAGCATACTGAGCATGATTGCTAGCAGGCTAGATTACTCATTTAATTTTGTGAACCACTGCTGCAGGGTTTCGGCTGAAGCGATATCCTTGAAGCAGTGATTCAATCAAATACGAATACTGATTAACTATCCAACTTTGACTAACATAGTCTATAAGTTATTATTATTATTTTAAGTACCTGGTAATAATTAAAAAGTGATTATTAATTAATGCAGTCAAAATCATCATGTTTTTCCTATTTGCTATCATTTCCTCTTCACATTATACTATACACTATACATTTATCAATAAATCAATTGTTTGGTTATTTTGGAGTGCAGAGTGAATTTTTTGAATCATCTAGCACCTGGAGTTAGATCGTTGCATATGCGGAGTACAGTTGGATAGTATTTAGGAACTAATGTACTTAGGTATCGTATGTTATTCAATAATAATAATAATAATATATTTGATAGTTAATATTAATCACTTGATGCATTACGTAGGCACCCTTAATTATATCTCGCAGAATAATTAGGCTCGTATTTAAATCTATAGATTAGCTAGAAAAGTAAGGAATATTCCATCAGTAATAATATATTTATTATGTTCTCACGGTTATCTATCATATATTATCATATACTTATTTATTATGTTCTTAAAGGATATCATATTTTGTATATTTATTATGTTCTTAAAGGTTATCATTTATCTATTATGTTCTTAAATGTTATCATACATTTATTATGTTCTTAAATGTTATCATACATTTATTATGTTCTTAAAGGTTATCATTTATCTATTATGTTCTTAAAAGGTTATCATAATATTATGATTATTTTCTTATAGGTTATCATATATTGATTCTATAACTATTCAGTTAAAATTATCATATTTTCGAATTCAGTTAATTTACATTTTAAGAGAGGTAGAGCATAGTATTTTTCGTTCAAAGAGCAGCTCGACTGGGGAAGTACCTCCACCTTACAGAATACCGCAGCCAAATAACTTAATGTTATGTTCCTGCGCGTGAGTAAGGTCGCCAGAGCTCATCGGGAAAGGGGAAAAAAGTCGGTAACGCGTGAATGATGCTCCGGGTGTTGCAAATTCCCATATGGCTACGGCAACCGCTTACTAGATACTACGTGGGCCTACGCTTGTTTGCTGACCGACTATTTCGACGGTCCCCAGTTCCCCACGTACAAACGGACATGTTCCATTCCATACATGATGTATGGGACATGTCCCGTTTATACGTAGGGACCGTCGATTTACACTAAGTATATTGCTAACATCATAAAGATCGTATTAAGAAAGAATTCCCGAGTTTGAGTAATATCATATAGTTTAATTAATTTCATATGATAATTTATAAAAAAATATATGTTACGTATATTTTGGTTCACATGAGGGCAAATTATGATGTTTTTTTTTATATAATAAACATGGCTAATGTCGCGATAATTACCTGATAATGATTAGTACGTAAATAATATTAGATTAATAAATATGAATATTATTAAAGTATACCTTTAATTGGTGTTAGATAGGTATGATAGGTTTTCGTTATATTCACATTATCAGGATTAAGGTTAATTAATATTATTACTAGTATACCTGTCATTGATGTTAGATATGTAGGTATTTACTGATAGATTTTCTATATATTCACAATATTAAGATTAAGGTTAATTAATATTATTACTAGTATACCTGTCATTGGTGTTAGATATTTAGGTATTTACTGATAGGTTTCTGTCATTGGTGTTAGATATGTAGGTATTTACTGATAGGTTTCTGTCATTGGTGTTAGATATGTAGGTATTTACTGATAGGTTTCTGTCATTGGTGTTAGATATGTAGGTATTTACTGATAGGTTTCTGTCATTGGTGTTAGATATGTAGGTATTTACTGATAGGTTTCTGTTATTGGTGTTAGATATGTAGGTATTTACTGATAGGTTTCTGTTATTGGTGTTAGATATGTAGGTATTTACTGATAGGTTTTCGTTATATTCACAATATTAGGATTAAGGTATTCTTTTTTCATTGTATTATTAAAAAAAAAACTTTAGTTAAATTTGAGTTCACATGAGGGTTGATTATGTTTTAGTCATATATGTATTTCTAGCCAGTGTCACGATAACTACCTGATATAGGCTAGTATTTATATAATACAATATTGTCTATGCTTACTCTGTAAGTTATGCCGTAAGAGTAATTATTAGGTTAGGTTAGGGTACGATTAACATCAATAAGATCTCGATATATGTAGGTAGATTATTCTGGATATAGGTACGTGTCATTGGATGTCTAGATATAAATTAATTAATATTAATTGTATTTAATATTAATATTGTTATTATTTTTTTAATAGTACATAATTAGCAATGTCTAGTATGTTATTATATAATTAAATTAGTGTAAAAAGGGTAAATTAAGTCGTAAGAGTTTGATTAGATTAGGGTGCGATTAACAGTTATTAGGTAGGGCTTCCTGTATATATATATATATATTAATATTTCTGGATTAGTATAGGCTTAAGATGTTTAATTAATATTATATTTAAAGCAATAGGTACTAGTTACAAACTGAATTTGTATGAACCGATGCCCCCTCAATACATGAGATGGTTAAAAGCATGTTTTGTACACCCAGGTATTAAGTTAATTCCGTCTCTTTTCGTTGTATGACGTAAGAAAGTGACGGATATATTTTAAAACATGAGTTACTAGACTTGGTTTCAACCAGCTCATGTAATGAAGGATATTTTATAAATAAATTATGAAGAGGTATTTTTAATGTATCAGTTATAAATATACCTTCATAATCTTATCTGCTTGTATTGGAAATATGAACTTTATTACAGTTTAATTAGAATAGGAATTATCTTCCCGTAGGCGTGGGTATCGTAAGAATTTCTCGATTATTGATAGGTTTTTATTCTGGTTTTGATCAATCGGTTAATTCAGCTCAGGGTTTTTTAGGTGTCCATGCTATCAGTCTTATGGTGCGTCCATGCTACCCGAAGCGAGCACGAACGAACTGTATTCGATCGTTGATCGCGATGTCAAGTGTGGACGTTACAACGAGCCTACAACGAGCGCGATGCGAATCCCTGTGTTCGTGAAAAAACTGACAATCGGGCGGAGCGCAGTCGAGCGCCAGACGAATGCTCGTTCGAGGCTCGCAAGTACGTCCACGCTACGCGAACAACGAACGAATCCAGTTCGTTCCAGGCTCGGCTCGTGCTCGCTTCGCGTAGTATGGACCATTACATACTCGTACCATCTATTCTAACTTTCATGTTAACTTTCATATGTTACTTTATTATATTTTCTCCCCCTTACTCGTAAAACGTTATTTAACTAATAAACTGAATAAGTGGTCACTTAAATAACGTCAAATTGTATGACAGTGACAGCAAGGTGACGGTATTAATTTGACCATTTAATCAGTAGGATTAGTTAAATAGCATTTATGAGTAAGGCCGTATGTGTTTTACTTTTCTGTTTATTATTTTAATATATCTAGGTATTTAAATAATATAAGAGTATCACTTGAGAACGGCACGAACGATTTTGGTGTATTTTTTTTGTTATGTTCGTAATTATCGGGAGAAGTTTAATAGAGGTTTAAAAAGTCTGTTTCACAAATTTTGGACGAGTCTTATGTACAAGTATGACCGATTTTATGACGAGAATATGTCGAACCGCCATTAAGTGGGTGTTAAGATTAGCCCAACACTTGTTAAACAGACCTAATGACAAAAACTATGAAATACCTTATATGTTAGCTCAAAAAAGGAAAGGTTCATTGAGCTAAGTTAAAAAAAAACAAGATTAATTTAAATTAAATCAATTCGTCAACTCCACAAGTATATTGAAAAAAATAAATAAAGCACATTTGCCCAGGAACCTTTTAAACTAAATTAGGCAGAGCTCAAATCTAATCTTCGAAATTAAGCCAGAGCCAAGAAAAAGCTGGCTTTAAAATGCAAGAAAACTATTATTAAATTTGTCAAAATAATAATAATAATCGAAGGTATAAAGAAGTTCACAAAAATACATGAAACTGTACGAATGGCATATTTTATAGTCGACATCTCTACAATATTATAAAGAGACGGAGAGAAGGGTTTTTGTATGTTTGTTTGTATGAGTACACACGGCTACAGATCAAGCTATACATGTCTAGTATAAGCTCACCTCTCATTGTACGGAAATCCTTTACAATGCGAGATCAGCTTATACTGGATATGTATAGCTTGATGTGTTGTCGTGTGTACAACGGTACATCTCTGGAAACATATAAGCAAGGTAGGTATAATCTACGAGACATGTTAATATAATACAAATATACGTTAATTGTTGATTCTAATGATAAACTAATTGCATACGTCAAGACATCTAAGTAAACAAATTATCAAGACATCTAAGTAAACAAATCATCAAGACATCTAAGTAAACAAATACTTTTAAAAGAAAACAGTGGCATGTTTTCCTAGTCATCTCATTTGAAAATATCTTTATTAAAATAATATACCAATGTATAACATCTTACTATGATAGGTCGGGTATGTGCCTATTTAGAAGGGGCGAAATCACGGCGATTCACTCACGCGAATGCATTCAAAATCAAAAAGTCATTTATTCGCCCTGTAAGGCACTAATGAACGTTAAGAACATTACGCGCGTACGGCGAGATACAGGGAGCCAATTTAATCCACAAGCAACGCGCGAATTTAAAATACGCGGCGAATTCGCCCCTTCTAGACAGGGTCTTAGGGTATAAGACCCTGTCCAGAAGGGGACGAGGGGAAGACGCCGTTAGGCTATAAAGAATAATATTTCATACTACTCAAAACTATCGAAGTACATTATCTACGTAACACGCCGGACTTGAGCTTGAGACGAGCATTGGTAAATAAAGAATTGTATTGTAATAAAAGTAGAGTACGTTTTACAGCGGATACACCAAAGAAAAATCTTTAATCCAAATCTCATTTCTTTTTTATAAGATCATTGTCATATTATATTTAATAAGGATATATTTGAAGTAGATAATATAGAAAATAGGCTGCTGCGTCCTTTAAAAGTAATAATGTACCTAAATGGCTTGATCATTATAATAAATAATGCGACTTGTTCGTAGTACAAACCGTTCTAAAGCTTTTGGTATAACATTGGTTTGTAAATAATGTAATTCGACGAAAATGGGTCATTGGTAACAACATACAATATAAGAATTAAACGCAAACACTTTTAAGAGAGAAAGGTAGAGAATAAAGTATAAAGGCTAGGCTTTGTATGGGTGAGCAACGCATTGGCAATCCTTCTGGTGCTAATGTCTATATGCTGCGATTACTCACCGTCAGGTGGAACCCGCTACTACTTATCACCTGAATGACATTTAAAAATCCTAATCGAATAAAAAAAACTTGTATGCCAGCTGTGTGACTCCCGGCTTAGAATAGGGTCAACCCATTTCCTCCCGTGGGTGTCGTAAAAGGCGACTAAGGGAGTAAGGTCACTAATTCTGCATATACAGGACCAAAATTAAAACAGTATATTCTTGGTTTTGAATTTAGTTATGTTGAATATTTTTTAACATATTTATGATTCAAGTAATTAATTAAAGACTCAAATTAAGACTTGTAATTTTCTGTCAGTCAAGAATTGTACACAAACTACACAAAATAATTAAATACATGAAAATATAAATAAATAATGAAAGTATAGTCAAAGTCAAAAGTCAAAGTCAAAGCCATTTATTCAATTTAGGCCCTAGTAGGGCACTTATGAAGGTCAAAGCTACTGAAGTTACCACCAGTTCGTAAGTCGGCCTTCAACTGAGAAGAACAGGCAAGAAACTCAGCAAGGTTACATTTTTTAAATATTTTTTTGAACAATCTGACTATTGGCTATTTTTTTCCAAAACATTATACATACATACGTTTTATTTTACAAAATAAAATACACAAACATAAAAACGCATAAACATAAAAAAAAAACAAAACACCAACATACATACATACATACAAGATATTAAAGGACAAAAGATCAACGCAGCTGTTCTGAAGGCAATACATGAATCATCATCATTGTACAGTCATCATCAATGTACCTATATCAATGACCAATTCTACCTTGATAAATTTTTTCTCGTGATAGCATTTCACTTTATGTCAATAACAACGAATAAATTTACAAAAAAAAAAAACTGTTTATATTTTTAATTACTTGTTTCTTTTTCTTTATTTTCTGGTATGCGAGCCGTGTGACTCCCGGCTTAGAATAGGGTCAACCCATTTCCTCCCGTGGGTGTCGTAAAAGGCGACTAAGGGATTTATGTATCCATACTGTAAGAACCAAACAATGTTATGATATTTTTTATATTTGGTATTATTAATATTACTTTAAACATTATTAAAATTATGTATCTTATTATTTAAAAGATACATAAGCATATATACAATATAACCAATAATTAAGAAAAAATGTACCTATGTGTACTATATAATCTTTAATTCGCTTCAATTGTATTTGCACTGCTTATATTTAGAATCAAGTAATTATATATGTAATAGATTAAGTAAGCAACATTTAATATATTTGAAATGACTTACAAATAGTATTATTCTACTTGGCACTTCATGATGCGGTTTTTTTTAATAATTTGGGGTTAGCCATTACTAAAACCATTTTTTTTTTTTAATATTTCGATAACATCAAAATTACGTCGATAATGATTTGGTAATCAAATTTTTATATTGATAATTTCATTGCCAGGATCAGAACGATATTCAGGATTTTCAAACAGCCTAAAAAGCTAACCGAAAATTCCGAGCCTCGTTCCTTTGAGGTATACCTTGGAATTCGAAAGGTGTTCGGTTTGTCACCATTCGGATTACTATACCCACTAAGGTACACCTTCTACTTAGTATTATTAATACTATTTTTAACGTTATTGTAGTTATATTGATGTTAATGTTACTCTGTCTATTTATAATAACATTATAATATGTAACCAATATACGATTATAGGTGTACTCTTCATATTTATTATGATAAAAAGGTGTACCTTCTATCAAAGTACACTATAGGTACTACTGACAAGTACATAAGTCTAAAATGTAGGTATGCGAATATCAGAAAATGATTTAATTATTCAAATGTGCCATAATAATATGGATGTGAACTTAATATTGTCATTAAGTTAGTTTTATATTTCAAATTAAAATTACAAAAAATAAAAAACTTAAACTTCGGTTACCACTTAAGGTAACTTGAAATCAACGAATTTAACAATGAAAAAAAATATGTAAGATAAATCGAAATAAGAAAAATGAAGACCTTATTAAATACATTGTCATTAAAATCAAATATAATTTTAAAATTTTCGTTAAAGGTAATGCAAATAAAATAATTAACAAAACCATTGAAACTTTGGATAAGATTTGAGGTTGCTGTGTCAACAAAATACAACTTTTTTTAAATACGATTTAATGAGATTGGAAGTCATCTTTAAATTTTCTTTGGACTAATTATGAAATGCAGACGAAATAAAAATTGGTTACCACTTTGGGTACCTAAGTTACCTTTTGAAATTAATAGGTCATCAAAATTATAACTAAAAAAAGTTCTTTTAAGAAAAAACGATATCAAAAAACACGAAACATTTGAAAACGTTTCACTTTTTTAATATTTGTAAGGTCATCTAAATATTATCGTTATATTAATTTTGATATTCAAAAGAAAATTAAATAAAGTATCTTTGAAATTTAGTTGGATTTGGAAATTGAAATTTCATAGAAATAAATAAGGAGAAGAAAAGATGAAAATGAAAATACTAATGTTTATACCATGATCGAAGGTCATCTTATTGTCTATCACAAATCCTAGAATATAACTTTATACATTATAATACCTATATAATAATACCTACTGTGCAATGTGTATTCCTCTGTGTTCTATGTCTAGAAAGAAAGATTGGAACGCAGTTTTATAGCACGACACGATAAGATATTATTCTAATGTTGGTTTTTTATGAAAGAAAAAGCTAGTATAAATCTTTATGGTCAGAAATCTCTGGGAACGTGAAACAGGCTCTTAATCTTTTATGTTTAATAAAAAGTCGTGTCGTGCGATAAAAAAATGCAAAAATGGAAATGTTGGTCCAAATTTTTCATATTTAAGTTTAGTAAACTACTAGTTTTTAAAGTATTTACAAAAAATGTACTGAAATTCTCTGATCAGGGTATTAGGTCTTTTGATGTTAAGTCTCGTATTCTGTAACTGTTTTTTTTTATACTGTATAAAATTTCATGAGTGATAATAATTATGATAGTTGAAAGAAGGTCTGTGAATCCCCCTTGAAATGCTTTTGTGATACTTTATTAATATGAATGTTAGATTACAATATAATTGTTAGACCTAACATGTGCGCCATAAGGCCGCGTACCTACTTAAAAATTATAACTGCATTATTCCAGCACTTGATAGATCAAGATGTAGAATCTGTAAGCCCCTTTGCACATTATAAGAAAAAATGTCTTGTGTCTTATCAGACATGTCATATAAGACATTCAGTCGCACTGGTTGTTATATCAGACCGTGCATATTACAAGAAATGTCTGATCAGACACGCCCATACATTTTATGTCTTGTGTCTGATAAGACACAAGAAATTTTCTTATAATGTGCAAAGGCGGTTAAACATCCACGTTAGTGTTTTAAGTGGGTTCGACTCACATTATGTATTCACTTATTAGATGTTTCAATTATTAAATGTGATAAAAATAAATGGACTTTTATTACGACTTCATTACCTACTTATTAATTAATACAATATATATTTCGCCGTACAATATATATACACATCGCTCGAAGAGCCGATAACCGCCGAGGAAGAAAGGTTTTCGAGTGGCGACCACGTACTGGTGCGCGCCGAGCGGGACGCCCTCCCACCGGTGGACCGATGACCTGTAGGGCTATTTTAAAACGTCGGATTCGATATAGGAAACGGATTCAATAATTTCCGAGGCAAATTTAAGAAATTAAAACATTTCGATGGATCGAATTGATATTTCCGTAAATAAACATCAAAAATATTCGAATTCGGAAATTAAAATAGCAATTGCGGAAAAGCGCCTCGGTCGTTTTTGAATCCGTTTCCGATATCGAATCCGAGCGTTTTAAAATAGCCCTGCTGGTCAGAGCCGCTGGGCGCCGCTGGATGCAAGCGGCCCAAAACCATTCGAAGTGGAAGTCAATGGGGGAGGCCTATGTTCAGCAGTGGACATCCATAGGCTGATATGATGATGATGATATTTCACCGTATGTCAAAATAGTCGCGCGGCAGATTTGTGTGCTGCGAATGAGACGCGCGGCCGCCGCGCGTGCCATTCGCTGTGTCTGGACAGACCCTTATGTAGTAAGGGTAAGATAGAATGAAAGAAATAAAGGCTAAAATAAATTCAAACTACTTTTGCACTATACTATAAACGCTTACCTACGCTAACGATAGGTGTACTCTATTTTTTTATGGCAACAATTGGGATTATGCTTTTGCTACTGCTCAAGTTGTGATTAAAGATCATCGCCACTATGTCAGCACTGCTCCATCGCAGCAACGGCACCGTCTCAACTTAATCCAACCACTAGCTGCCAGCGCGCCGCCTGCGAGGTGGCAGCCCATGCTGGAACACTTAATGTCACTAAAACCAAATATACATTATAACATTTGCACTAAGATCCAACCTGTTACCACCACTATTTCTCTCAATCACCGTTCACACTTGCCCACCAGATAATCAGTGTTCATGTCCACCTCTGCAGAGGACTGAGAGCGTCAACTACCTTGGAGTTGAAACCAGCTTCAAACCGCACAAGATGAATTATTTACTAAATTACGCAAGCTTATACATACGAGCTGTCCTCCGAGGTTTCACCCGCGATTCGTATGTTTTCCCGGGATAAAAAGTATCCTATGTGTTAATCCAGAACATATTTTATCTGTGTGCCAAATTTCATCTAAATCCGTTCAGTAGTTTTTGCGTGAAAGAGTAAAAAACATCCATACATACTTTCGCGTTTATAATATTAGTAGGATTGAAAATAAATAAATACGCTTGTACTAATGTCCATTGCCAATTCGAGAATTCGTTTCCTAAAAATCAGGGACCGTGCATTAAAAAGAACATACGCGTCCAACATAGAGCCTCCTCCATTTTTTTAAGTAGGTTAAAATGGACGCCCAAGTAACTAGCTGTATAATATCTCATAAATCACTCCTATTAAGTATAAAAACGTTTCTTGACACTCTTGTAAATCTCTAAAAGAATTCCAAGTTCTAAATGGGCTGGTTTATGGATGTTAAATATGCTTGCGTGCTGCTTGGGCGATCCTTAAACAAACGTGAGAAAAATAAAGAAAGAAATACAGTCATATAGACAAATATAGCAGACTGTGTATAAAAAGCAGCTGGTACTGGACAACTGAGTACCCCCTCGGCAGACCCCTCGTTATTTATAATTGTTGTTGGGATTGACGCCGGCTGCACAAAGCGGTTACCAGTTAATAAAGTGCCAAGCGAAAGTAACAGACAAATTTATTTACGTTTTATTTTTCTAAATATGAAAAATCTTGGAATTACTTCATAAAATATATGAATTTGAATATGGACATCACTAGGTAAGATATCAAATTTTGTCATGTCCTTGCATAAACTTAGTTACTTCGCGAGCCCTGAACGTGGATTACGTAACTTTATTTCAATGAAATTCATAATGAAATAACCTCTGAATCGGTAGAAATAATACAAAATCAAATGATTGAAATTTAGTTACGTAATCGCCCCACCATACCCTCATACTAACCACAATAAAGTGATTTACCAAATAAGAAAACATATTTCATAAAGTTTCTTAAATTTTCAAACGACCCATTGTTTGAAAAGGTCTTGAAGACTGATAAAAGTTTAGTCCCCAAACAATTTGACATCTTTTCACGTTTACATTTCAATAACTGAATTTGGCTATTTGGGTAGATCAGCTTCGTGACCACACCCAAGGTTGTGGTGAGGGTAAGGACACGAAACGTGGAATTATAAGTTACTACTACATAGACATCCGTAGCGGGTTTACTGCGCAGAAAGGGGCGTGAATAGACAAAATAACATCAATTCAAGGACAATATAACAATAAGGGGCCAACCCCATTGTTACGTCGTCCTGCGAATGGGGATAAGGGTATCATGTTCTTCAGGCATAAAAGGGCGTGGATAGACAATACGTAGGATATTCTATGCATGCGTTGAAAAAAATAAATCATACAAAGGAGAGCTTCGGTAGTACCAAAAATAGCATAATTTACTGATGTTATTTGCGAGTAGAAATATTTTTATTAAGTTTTTTAAAGTTTCTTATTGTTTGGGAAAGTAATGAAAGGCAAATCTCTCCGCAATTGTAATGTATTTTGTAAAATTATGTTAGTTTATAGCATGTTATCGTGTTGAATTGTACAGTCGTAGGTGAAAAGTAAAAAAATACACATGACATAAAAAAAGGAACATAAATTATTTAAATTTTATAACGATAAAGTAAAATATGAAAGAGATTTCATACATACTCCACAGCCAGAAAATAGCAATACTTGCAGAAATAATCAGAATGTATAATTGAAATAGCTGAAATCATTGTTAAGTATCTCTACCAAAGTTCAACTATTAATTATACAACAAGAATAGCATTGCTTGACTGTACTAAATCAAGGATACATAAGTAATTGCTAATTAACTAAGCGAATAATGATAAAATCAAGTAAAATAATATCTCATTGTGAAAACAAAAGAAATGTTTTTTAACTCGAAGGACCTAATATTAAATAAAAGTAAAAGTGTTATTTATCTTGCAATAAAACTAATTTATGAATAGGACGATGATACTCACCAGTTGCAGTCTTTATAAGAACTGATCTAACAAGGTTATCATCTGAATTTTTGAAAATATTTATTACCTTACCCAAAGGCCAGCAAGAAGGCGGAGTATTTTCATCCTTAATGATCACTATATTGCCTATTTCTAAGTTATTAGACGTACCTAACCACTTAGACCTAGATTGTAGTTCTGACAAATATTGTTTATAAAATTGTTTCCAAAACATTTGTTTATGTCGAGTAATTCTTTGAAACAATGATAGTCTATTCTCAGAAATATTACATACATTTGGCTCAGGTAAATCCACAATAGGCGTCCCTATGATAAAATGAGCTGGCGTCAAGCAGCTAATGTCATTAGGTTCATCCATCATTGGGCACAATGGACGGCTATTGAGAATTCCTTCAATCTGAATGAGTACAGTATTTAAAAGTTCATATGACAACTTACTGTTACATAGTTGTTTTTTCAATAAAGATTTCACAGATTTAATTCCTGCTTCATATATGCCACCCATATGGCTAGCTAGAGGCACTGTGAAAGTCCACTCTATTTTGTTAGTGCTACAGAAATTAACAATATTACTATAAGATGTCTCATTAGAAAATAATTTATATAAGTCATTAAGTTCATTGTGAGCTCCTTTAAAATTGGTAGCATTGTCCGAATAAATATTGCTACATATACCACGTCGAGATATAAAACGCTTCAATGCATTTATAAACGAGTGACAAGATAAGTCATTGACTAATTCTAAATGAATAGCTCGTGTAGCTAGACAAATAATCAAACAAATATAACCTTTGGTGTACCTACAGTTACGTTGCATTGTATTTCTAATATTGATAGCACCACTGAAATCGATGCCGACCTGAGTGAACACACGTACAAGAGACACTCTTGGACTTGGCAAGGCAGCCATCTGCTGTTCACATGTTAGCGCTCTAAACCTAATGCATCGTACACACCGGTGAATTACCTTCTTAACTTCAACTCTACCTCTAATAGGCCAATACCTAAGTCTTAAATTGGCAAGTGTATTTTGTATGCCCGAGTGAAGTAACTTTAAATGGTATTGTTCTATTATGAGTGTTGTGATGTGTGTATGACTAGGTAAGATGACAGGATGTGCGTGGTTGTATTGAACATTTGAATGTTTAATCCTCCCCCCAACTCTAAGAATGCCACTATTATCCAAAAATGGATTAAGTTTTTTAATAGGGCTAGATTTGAATGTATAGCTTTTGTTGCTATCTGTACATTGTAATGACTTTAATTCTTTAATTTCTCTAGAAAAACACATATTTTGAACTGTAAGAATAATAAAGTTATGTGCATGTTCCAATTCTGACACTGAGAGAAAATAATACCTTTTTTTTCTATTCTTAATGCAATTGTTTGTAAATCTAAAAACGTATGCAATTACTCTATTTAATCGAGTAAAGATAGAAAATCTATGAAAATAATCAAAGAATGTTGAATTAGAAGTCGTAACTGTGTGAACCTGTTTCTTTGGCTGCACTAGTTCTAACCTACTATCAGATTCTGCTATATGTTGAGGTGTTGTGATAGGCCACTTACAAATATCTTGTGTTGTCCATTTGGGGCCATGCCACCATAATTGAGACTGCAGCAAATCTTCAGGATAAATACCGCGAGTTAATAGATCAGCTGGGTTTTCCTTCGTATTTACGTGATACCAATTGTCTATGGAGGTGGTTTCTATAATCTCCATTAACCTATTTGACACATAAATATTATATTTTTTATATGGAGACTTAAGCCAATGTAATACTATGGATGAGTCAGTAAAAAGATAAGTATTTTTTATGTTGAATTTAGCTAATATATTTTTGACATTGCTAACTATTCTTGCCAAAATTAGAGCAGAGTTCAATTCCATTCTAGGCATAGATATGATTTTGATTGGGGCAACCTTTGTTTTTGCCATTATAAAATTACAAGTAGGTTTCTTGTTAGGGTAAATAGCATGAAAATATATACATCCACCGTATGCCTGGGATGACGCGTCTGCATACCCTAATAAATTCATCTCACTAGGAATATCAGAAAAATAATAGCGTGGCAGCTCTATACGTGTTTTTTCCGTTTTGACAGATTTTTATTTCGCCAGATTTTTATTTCGTCGGATTTTCGTTTTGCCAGATTTTTGTTCTGACAGCGTGTCACTTTGTTATCTCAAACGTACAGGTAAGTACAAAATAAAATACATTAGCATAATTAATAAATTATATTGATGTATGACGACGTGTATACACGAGAGTATAAAATAAAAACATTACACTTCGTTTTGGGCAATTTACCGACGAAATACATTATCTAACATTTTCAAGCATTCTATTGTAGTAATTACATTTTCATTTAAGTCATGGATTATGCTTTTAATCTTTATGTCCTTTGCAACAACAGATTTATTTCTATTTTTGGTCAAATTGTGATACCTGGCATTTCTTAGTTTTCTTTCTTGAAAAAAGGCTTCCTTTTTGAGCAAAAAAATAAAATACAAGAGAGATGGTTTTTTAGTGAATCTGTTATTTACTCGGCGGTGCCAGCCTTCTACATTATTTGTTGTTCGAAAAGATTCTCTGTAGCATGTCAGTGTAGCACTTGTGACATTTTTGACCCATTCGTTAATGAAATAAGCTTGAAATGCTGCTATGACAGCCGAGTTCGGTGCATTGGCAAAAATAGATAGAACTGCCTCTGGTATCAGTTCTGGCGGTAATAACGCTACTCGCGAACACAATCTTGTTATTTTTCTACCCTCATTATCATCGCTTAGGCCAATTATTTTAGACTTTTTCCAAATTGCTTTTACAAAATGATAATAGCAACCACTTACAATTGCGTGAGGAAATACTTCCTTCATCGCATTTATTGCCGCCATCTCGTAGTCACATTTGTAATAGCAAATATTAACAGAAAATCTGTCTCGTAAGATAGAAAACAGTCTCACATATGTGGCTGTTGTTTTATTTGGTAGAAGCACATATAACAGTGGAACAAAATTTAGTATCTCATTAGTCTCTCCAATATTTGCATGTAACGAATAAACCTGGTAGAAAGGTTTTGGGCATATCCGAAATGTTCCATCACCGTAATATTTATTAATTGTTTTCAAAACTTTTTTTGTAAATGGTGTTGTAAATATTATTATTTTTTCCTCTGTGCCTTCTTCATATACCACAAAATCAAAAAATAAATTGTCGGGCAATTTCACATCACTGACATTTTTAAAATTGCTCTTAGCTATATTTAAAGATTTGTTTCTTGCTCGGTATAAAGTGGTTTGTTTTGATGAAAATATCGGCATATTAGGATCTGGATTTTTCGTATCATTGAATTCCGAGAAATGCTTCTCAAATATTTTTGGAATCGGCTCCATATTTATTCGGACTTCACGTTTGCAATCATCATAAATTTTGTCAAACTTACAGCTTATATTATCAGGTGAACAATTGTGTTTGCTTTTCTTCACTATTTTGTTTTCATGTACTGTTATGGATGCATTACACACGTCTCTTTGGGTACAACGCCAATTAATGCTTCCGGACTTGTTTTCTTTCACAAAATTATACTTATAACCACCACACATTAATATCTTTTTTTTTCTTTTACTATCTATATAAACTAACTCACAGCTTTCATCCATTTTAGTATTACAATAATTATTTTAATAACTTAAGGCAATAAAAATGTTCTCTTACAATAATGAATGACACAACGACATTAGTCATTAGGTACTATTACTCATTTATTTACATAATAGAATTTCCAGCCAGTTATATATTCAAGTGCAAAGTTTACAAAGCATAAAAGATGTAATAAATAGATCACTCTACAACAAAATCCATCTCTATTTAGGATGTTTCTAATGGTGACTGTATTTTTATTGTCGAAAGAAAAATCTGGCGAAACGAAAATCCGACGAAACAAAAATCTGGCGAAACAAACATCCGACGAAACCAAAATCTGGCGAAATAAAAATCTGACAAAACGGAAAAAACAGCTCTATACCTTTTAAACATTGTAAACTTTTATAAAAATATAACCATTGCTTACCTAAATCAGTAGGTAAAGGACAATCCCAGTCTAGATTCAATCTCCAAATATTTTGCATCAGTATTTTTGCAGTTATGGTAGTAGGAGATAACAAACCTAAAGGATCGAATATTTGAGCAATACTAGATAGGACTGTACGCTTTGTTATGTGAGAAATCTCTTTGTACGGTACTGAAACTATAAAAATATCTTGTTTGGGTTTCCATTGAATTCCTAAAGTTTTAACTAAACTGTCAGGTGAAAATTCATATGAAGTTGTGGTTGTCTTATTTGATGTTTTAGATGTCACATGTTGTAGAATGTCACTATGGTTTGCTGACCACTTATGAAGTACGAAACCTCCTTTTTGTAATAAGTCGATTAGTTCATCACAAAGGTTTAAGACAGATTGAAGATCATTCGAAGTATTAAATGAGTCACCTAAATTACTAATAACATTTTTATTAATTGGTAAATTGACAGTGTATCGACCACTATCATCTTGGGTAGTAGTTTCGCTAAATAACTGTTCACAATAAACTTTATCAGGTGTAAGTACAGACTTATGACTAAGCTCTTCCTGTTCAAAGAACCTAGATAGCAACTTATCAGTACGAGTACCTTCATTGGTAAGATGCAGTGTAGTAAGCGTATGAGTACTGCATTGAAGTGCTTGTGTATCAAGAACTAATGAACCTGAAATAATCCAACCAAAAACTGAATTGATTAGGTGTGGTAGGTTAGGACCTAGGCTCATGTGACCTTGAATTAAAATCGAATAAAATAGCTGAGCACCTATGAGTAGATCTATCTCGCTGGGAATATTAAATGTGGGGTCCGCAAGTGAGCGAGTAGCATATTCAGGTATGTTCCAGTTGTTAGTGTGGATGTAGAAGTGTGGTAAACTGACAGTAATTGTATCCATCACTAAGCATGAAAGACTGGCTTTAAATTCACTGGTGCGTGACGCTATGTTGGTATCTATATATATATTTGAATGTACATTGGAAGAACCAATTCCTTTGATAGAGCAATAATTTATACTCGACTTACAGTTAAGTTTGAGCGCTAACCTGCTTGTAATAAGGTTTACCTCACTACCAGAATCCAGAAGGGCTCGAGTGGTGTGCCACTGTCCAGTCGCATCTTGGATTCGAATAATAGCTGTGGAAAGCAACACATGAACACTGTTAGTTTGTTTAGTCATAGCTGTGTGAACAACAGGAGTGCTGTTGTCAACGTGTGCTATTTGTTGTTGTAAAAATGTAGACTTTGAACTGTCATCAGATGTAGACTTTGTGAGCGCACACATCTGTGTAGGTGCAGTTAGTAGCGGTGTTTGAGACGTAGAGGGCTCTACGTGCACGTTATCGATGGGTGATGATGAAAGCGAGGAGTGCAATGAATTTTTATTAATATTGGGTCGATCCAAATGTATCAAAGTATGATGACGACCACGGCAAGTGAAACATTTGTGTTTCGAGCATGTATGATTGAGCTTATATGGCTTAAGGCAGTTGTAACAAAGTGAATTTAGTTTTACAAAATCAATCCGCTGTTGTGTAGGCAACTTAAGAAAATCTGGACACTTAAATATCAAATGTTGAGCATTACACATCACACATACTGGATCACAATCATCTACTATAACATTACATGATACCTTAGGCTTCACCGGTATATGCGATTTGTTGTCTATACTCTTGTCACTTAATAATTCAAAGGCAGTCATTCGTAAGTTCAAAAAATTTAAAAGTTCCTCCATTGTTGGTATTGTAGATTCTTTCCTGCCAAGCTCCCAAGAAGCTCTCAATGAATTATCCATTTTTTGTGTAATTAGGAATACTAACAAAACATCCCAACTGTCAGTGCATATATCAAGCGCTTTCAAGGAATCTAAACTTTGTTGGAGCACTAAAAGATAATCTTTTAGGTTATTTCTAGTAATCAATTGATAGTTTACAAATGACTTAATATGATGATTAACTATAATTACTTTGTTCTCATACCTGTTGCTTAGAATTTGCATAGCTTTAGAATAATTTTCGTTGGTGATTAGCAAAGAACTAATTAATCCAGCAGCTTCTCCCTTAAGAGCAGATTTCAAGTACTGTAACTTCATGATTTCTGGTACACTGTTGTGATCAATCACCGACGTAAAGATATTCTTGAAATTAGGCCATTCTTTTAGCTTACCATCAAATGTGGGAAGTTGTATACGAGGTAGCTTGACATGTTGTAAGTCATAGTCATAGTTGTTTGTCTGTATTGGATTCACAGTGCTGCAATTGGACCTCACTCCTCCTCGAGACTCTATATTTTTCTGGAGTATTGCTTTAGTGCAATAGAATTTTTCTTCCACGGCAGACCTTTCATCCTCGTGATTTGAGATTTCGTCTTCTTCAATCTCAATCATGGATTGGATTTGGTTGTATCTGTCAAAAATGCTTTCTAAATCTTGTAATCTTACCGTGAAGTCTTGAATGTCTCCAGTAGGCCTATTTTGTATTTCCAAGGCATATTTATTAATTCTTGATATTCTCCCTTTTAATGATGTTCGTTGTTTAATGAGTTTTGATAAATCTTCTGCGCTAGACATGGTGTCTGTTGGTTCAGATTTCCGATTGACAATTTTATGTGGTTGTAATCCGTCGCTTTTTCCAGTGATCCGACTCCGTGGACCAAAGAATGTTTGGGAAAGTAATGAAAGGCAAATCTCTCCGCAATTGTAATGTATTTTGTAAAATTATGTTAGTTTATAGCATGTTATCGTGTTGAATTGTACAGTCGTAGGTGAAAAGTAAAAAAAATACACATGACATAAAAAAAGGAACATAAATTATTTAAATTTTATAACGATAAAGTAAAATATGAAAGAGATTTCATACACTTATAATACTCCATTACTAAATAGTTCTTGAAAACTTTAATATGTCAAGTTTTCCAAACTATTTTTCGACCTCTTTTCACGTTTAGGAGACATAGGCTAAACTGGTGCCCGATATATAGCGTTTTCTATCGATCATGGGCTTCGACATCTATGTCAAATATATATTTGGCGAAAATCATGTCGGTCTTTTGCCAAAATGCATAGAATTTTTAAGATATCCGCCATTTTTTTTGGGACATGCCTGTGCGACTTATAGTCGAAGACTTATGGTTGCGAGAACACCATATTTTTGAGCACTTAGGCCTTAGGTTGCGACATACAGAACATACCTAAATGAAGAAAGAATATTTTTGGTATTTTATCTGCTAGGCATAATTTGTGGTAATAGTTGCGTGTGTAATACTCATTGGCAAATCGTTTATTACACTTGATTTTATGTTTGTAGCCGGTTGCGATCTACGGAACTCTTAGAATATACTTTTTGCTTTCAAGTTTTTGCTAAATTCTACTTCAAGCAAAATTTGCGTGGTTGTGTTATTGCTTGTATCTAAAGGTGGCTTCACACGGCGCGTGGTAGTACGAGACGCGCCGCACCGCGCCGATTTCTACGAGTAAGCACACGCCACGCGCTAGCCCGAGTCACCCCTTCTCACGGGCGCGGCGCGGCGCGGCGCTCGTTGGATTGGAATTTGCCGCATATCGAGACACGCAACGCACAATATCGCACCTCCATGGAGCAATTTAAAACGACAATTAAATTACAATTTCTATTTTTACCCGACAGACCCGGGAGGAGGGTTATGGTTTTCGAGTGTAGATGTCTATTTCTTTGGCTCGCTCTGCAGCCTAAACGGTTTGATGGATTTAAACATGAGGTGTCGTTAGATTCGTCTTAACTATGGGAGTAACATAGGTTATATTATTTTTATATGGCGTCTTTGAATAAAAACAGAGGAATTAATAACAAAAATTTCGTTATTACTACAATATGGGTATCAAATGAAAGCTTGTAAACAGCCCATTCCATATGTATATATATATATATATATATATTAATACTTTGTATGCTACCATTTTGACGTAAACTGCAAGACACCACGTTGCAATGCAAGGACAGTAGGTACTGAGCGGTTACCGTACGTAATTCACAGAGTTGCGATGGTTGTTAGCCTTACTTTACCGTACCGTACATTTACTTACTAATACATACAACTCATTCACAAATAAAACTAAGAAGTCTCAAATAAATTATTAAAATAAACAAAAAATACAACTGCGAAAAACAAAAAATAACTGAAAAGAGAAAAACAAGCTCAATAATTTTGTAAATAACTTGAATTTTATAAGGTATTGCAGTAGGGGATAAAATACTACAAAATTTGGTTATTGGTTTGTTTTTACGCAGTCTTTGTTTAAACTATTCTGATCTAGGCATCGTGTTGGTCATTCGCATTTTTCGAGTTCCACAAAGATTGTTCGTTCTCGTATAATGTTAAAATTCGGCGATCGTGTCATTCGACCACTCCATATTTAAGCTCGCAGAGTACCTCACGTTCGAACGCGTCGAGATGAAATGAACGTGTTCAATCAAACGCACAAACAACTCCGCACAAGCCCGAGCCGAGCCCCGCGCGCGTCCGCGCCCAGGGTTGGATTCAGACCCTCCAAAAATTATTGTATATGGAGAAAAAAAATATATTACTTGTCGAAAATAAAACTGCGTTTCGCTTTTCGTCCATTTGCTTATTAACTAAATTAAAAATGTATTTGTACTGTTATTAACCAAATTTAGGCAAGTAGATCGGGGGGCACGGCAGTGCCCCCGCCGAGTCGAGCGCGAAGCAAACACTGCCGTACCATCCTTTACTGGAACCTTTTCGCCGCATTTTCAGGCCCCTATTTGAGAACCTCTGGATAAGACCCGAACGCAGAAATTTTTGTCATCCAGTAAGCTATAATCACATACTTAAAATCCAAAATTTCAAGTCTGTAGGTCATTTAGTTCCGAAGTTAAGCGAAAGCAAAGTTCCACATTTATGAAACTCACTCACTCACTCACTCACTTATGATCATCAAAATAGAACTAGTACTTCCCATAAACTCAGAGAGCTGAAATTTGGTACAGAGTTAGGGTTTAATGACCACATAAAGGGAAAACTATAAAAACTAGGATAATCGAAGATCTGGAGTACCTGGTGACCCTGATTAGAAAACACAAGAGCCCAACCAAACTATTAGAGATATCGACATACCGCCTTTACAAAAAATATTCAACTTGGTAGGCCGCTTCATTTTCTACAAAAAGAAGTGAAATCCCATCAAAAACATTCTGTAAAAAACTAGCCAAGTCTCGATGAAATGTCTTGTTTATCTCTAAAAAGTTATGAAATCTAGACAAAGTCGTGCCAAGTCTAAGGTTCCTTACTGTGATTTCTTTATTATTATAGTTAATGTTGTGTGACTTGGCCGTTGAACATTCCACACCTTAGACTTGGCACGACTTTGTCTAGATTTCATAACTTTTTAGAGATAAACAAGACATTTCATCGAGACTTGGCTAGTTTTTTACAGAATGTTTTTGATGGGATGTTTATTTCAGCCAATTCGTCAATCGAAACTTCGTAGGTATTTGGCATTGACACGACATAGCATGTCGTCAGATGGAATAGATTCAATACAAATTACATTTACATTTTTTCACAGCATCGCATGAAAGTATCAGGAGTAAATAGGCTGATTTACTATAACTAAAACAACTATTACAACTTTATGTCATAATTAAAGTAATATTTTTAATTTATTTTAACAATAAACAGAGTTAATCGATCTGAAGGTAAAATTATGGTATTTTCGTGTAGTAAGTATCTTGGCATTACGATACTACATAAGTACTATATTTATTATACTACGAAATCCAAACCTGCCCGCGCCGCGCGCCTTTGAAGTTACCGACATTTAGCGGATCGGACGCACCAGCCCAAGTCGCGCCGAGCATCGCCGAGCCGTTGCCTTCAAAGGGCGCGAGGCGCGGCGCGATTCGGGCTACCACGCGCCGTGAGACGCCACATTAAGAATATTTATAATAATATATCCCACCAAAACATTTTTATGTAAAATGTTGCCGCCAAGACATATGGCTCGTACTGTCAAAAAGTTATCAGATCTCATGTAGAGCCAAGCTTATAACTCTACATGCACTTACTCTATAAGCCCTAACGTCACAAACTCTACACACCGTAGTCAAAATATGTGGCTTGGCCGTTTCGCTACCGTCTACATGGGAGAAAGGTGAAAAATGTATTCACTGTTCATTACTTTTTTGTTATTCAATAGTTCTTGTAGTATTGAAACGGCCAAGCCATATATTTTGACTACGGTGTGAGTTTGTGACGTTAGGGCTTATAGAGTAAGTGCATGTAGAGTTATAAGCTTGGCTCTACATGAGATCTGATAACTTTTTGACAGTACGAGCCATATGTCTTGGCGGCAACATTTTACATAAAAATGTTTTGGTGGGATTTCACTTCTTTTTGTAAGTTGCTTATGTTTTTTTTTTTTTGTTTGAAATTTCCAAGTTTTATAATTTTTTTGTTGTTTGTGTACTAATACACGCTTACATCCCAAATTTCAGCTTTCTAGGACTTCAGGAAGTACCCTATGAGTTTTGATGATCATCAGTGAGTCAGTGACGAAATCGGGGTTTTTTAGATATCAATAAAATCTAAAGTATAAGAGCTATGTTATTGAAACTTAATATGTTTAATAAGTTTACTATTGACATCATGTCCTGAGAATTTTGTTTATCTGGTATAATCCAAACCCAAGTTATGAGGGTTCAAAAAAACGACGAAGCGCTTCGAGAAAAGGTAGGTAGTGCCCTTTCGCTTCGCTTAGCTGTCTTGGCGGGGGGCACTTCCGTGCCCCCAGATAAGCATTGTATCTTGTATCATATATGTAGGTCGAATGGGTCGTTTTTTTTACTATAAAGTAACTGTCACTTGACAGTGAAAATAATGTCAAATTTAATTTTTATAGGTTACAATCGAAAGATACAATCTTGGATACAATCAGGATACAATCAATGTATTTTTTTATACATTCATGGATACAATATATTCAGGAGGTTGTAAGACGGAAAGCTGTCAGACGTGTCGAGAAAAATTTCGAAAAGGATTTGAAGCTATTTATTTTTGGCGGATTTCCAAAAAATCTTTCATTCATTGTAAATATTTTGTTTGTAGCTAGATAATTTTCATTAAATATATTTTCTATCATCTGTATTTAGACATTTCATTGTAGTTATGATGGATTATTCTATTCCTCCTGATCCTGCTCCTCCTGACCTCCGAGGCTCTATCATTCCTCCGGGGTCGGGGGCAGCTATGGTTGCAAGAGGTAAGCGTCGTTTTGATGAGTCTATCGAATGCAGCGGCAGTACCCCCAAAAATCTATATCAAACAATGGTCTGTCTGTTTATTATAGGTATCAAGGAGTACACTCCTATTGACAATGGTCCATTCCTGGTCCATGTTTCCTGTGTTGAACCTGATATCGGTCAATCTATCCGCCCTATAAAATTTGGGTAATTCCTGTCAAAAAATAACATTATAAATATTTGTACTCATGGCGTTAGGAAAGTTGCTCGAAATATTTCAGTAGAGTTTAAATCGGCCAAGGACGCCAACAATTTTCTTGTTAATCCTATTTTAGAGTCTACAAAATATACGGCATCAATTCCATCATATAATATTACAAAGATGGGCATTTTCCGCAGTGTTCCAGTCGACTTTTCTATGGACGAATTCGTTAAATCCTTGGTTCTCCCCAATGGGTGTGGAGAGGTTCTTAAGGCTCGCCGTTTAAACAGAAAATCATATGAGGGTGGTGTGTCAACCTGGGTTACAACTCAGACTGTTGTTGTGACTTTTCGAGGCCAATCCTTGCCGAGAAGAGTTTACTCTTATTCTTATTTTTTTGCCAAGAATGCAGTTCACTCAGGTTCTAATGAATACCCAAAAATATACTCTCATGATGTCTGTACTACTCTGAAACCTTTGCTTTTTGAAACATGGAATAAAGGTTGGCAAATGTTCTGTTAAAGGCAAATTCTGCGGGGATATTCAACACATCTCTCGTCCTGTATCTTTTAAACACCTTCTTTCTCTTATTTTCACTCGCTTTACTGGTTTACTGTGTAAATATATTGTAATTAATAAAATAAAGTTATAAATATCATTTCCATCTACTCTTTTTTGTATTGTATTTTTAATTCGAAATACGTAGTTATATGTGACTTTAGTATTCAGGTTCTAAAATGTATTTGTTAGTTGTTTCCGCTTAAAATATGTTGGTTTCGTGGGTTTTTTTATTGTTCCGTATTTTACGCGTCTCTTGGTTTTGATATCACGTAACATTGGCGAAGTTGTGGTGGCATTTTCGCATAAGCCAAAAATAAGAATTGAATTGAATTGAACAATATATTCATTATATTTTATCTCTAAATCAAATAAAAATGATGAAGTTAAAATCATCTAAATATATTAACTTAGTGATATAATATAATAACATTATTGTGTACAGGTTGTCAGTGCGTCAGTAGCACCGTTATTCAAAATTTTCAAGGAGAGCAATTAGGAGCTATTTTTAGACTTGTCTCAAATAAACCGGATAAATACGAGAAATATTAATAAAAACAAACATTTATTATATGCATTACCAATATAAATAAGCATATGAAATAGTTGCGCGAAATCAATTAATAACTCAGGTGCCGCCGCTTCATGTTTTGTTGGTAGGTAACAAAAACTTCAAACGTATATTTCCAACCATATTGTAAAGGTGATGTATGACTGTCTTAACTCAACCATTTTTGAACCTGCAGATAAGTCCTGCATAAATACTACAACCATGTCTCGGAGCCGTACAAGAATATGGAGGAACACCAAGGATGTCACCAGTCTGCGTTTGTTTCTACACGAGATGTTCCCCATTTTTTCCGATTCCAATTCGCCTTCTAATATCGGGTTCACATGAGCCGTTGTTTGTTTTGTTGAACCAAGGTATGAAGCGGTCGAATACTTCCAGATTTAACGCACCAGTAATAACGAGTGTGTTATGTCGAGCTACCACCATAACTTTAGTCTCCGATCTGTTTATGTACAATCCAAGTTCGCCATGATACGCTCCATCTTCCCGAACAACATAGCCAACATCGATTTCGTTGGCAGCGTGTATATTAAGGCGCTGTCAGCTCCTAAAATTAAAAGAGTTTTGTCCCCTTCACCTCCTCACGCTACACACGCCACTTGCCGCCCCGCGCCGTCCGCGTCGCAGGTCGCGTGCGTAGTTCTTAGACTAGACTCGTGCATTACGGCATGCGACATGACGGTACAACAATCACGACCTATATTGTACTGTAATTATTTAGTAAATATTGTATGCATATATTGAGTTTAATTATACATTATTTTAATAGTAATTTCTAGAAGAGAAAATTTATAATATTAGTAAGTAGGTACCTACTTCGTAAAAATATTTTGCGCATTAAAATACCTACTCAAAACTAATAATTGAAAACTGTTTTACAAAAATCTTAAACCGACTTCAAAGTACACTAAAAAGTAATCAAATCCTGACTTAATGACAAATTTTCCAAATCGGTTAATAAATGAGTTATGAGGTAACAAACATAAAAAAACATGCAACAGAATTGAGAACCTCCTCCATTTTTTAAGTCGGTTAAAAACAATAGGCTACACATACATTTTATTTCTTGTAACATTTCTCTAAATATTTTGACACAAGTATTAAAAATGAAAGGAGACTGTTCAAATCTGTATGGGTGGTGGTCTATGAACCAATACCGATACTGATATGGTATTTTTGTAGGGATACCTGAACTACACCTTAACAACCTTTGTGCAAAGGGGCATCAAAATCTGTCCCGGCAGTTTTGAAATATATACAGGGTGGACATTTTAGACGGATCAGTAAAGGCATCTACCTTACGGGTTGAAACCACGCGAATATGGTCTTAGGTGACTGTCCCTTATTTTTTGAGATATTGCAATTGGCATTTACAGAAAAAAAAACAGTCAGCGAGAAAACGGCGATTATTGTACAATATGTAGGGTCAAAAGCCTCTACTATGTAATTAGTGTCAGTAGTGCTAGATACATTTTATGTAATGTATGGGAAGCGTTTCATGGAAAGTTACATGGATGTCTATGTCCTAAAACGTCAAATTACTCATTGCATAAAAAGATGTTTGACATCTTCAATAGCCATGAAATATTACTCATGAACTTTAGGTACGCATTCTGTGGTGCTATATAGCTATATTGATTAATTATGTACTATAATATACTACAAGTATTCACTTTACTGACATGATCAGCATAAAAAATGTACAGGAGATTCTGTAATATTTTTGCGGGTATAATATTTTTTTCAACACTCGCTCGTAAAAGATATTTATTGCAAAATACTAGTCTGTTTTTTCCTCGCAAGTGTGTTGAAAAACGTCGTATGACACTTGTGTGTATTGATTTATTACACTCTCGGCTCACTTAATACTGCCTCGAATGTTAATAACCAACCTTGCACACATGTATCATAATGTACTATTACTGAATTTCAGAAATCATGCAGAAGTTTAGTAGTTTATATTGAGTGTAATTAAAACGATTTCGCTTTCAAATTCGGGAAAAATATAAAGAGAAAAATAAAACGTATTTTAATAATAAAAAAAAATATAGAACAACAGCAACAATACTTTACCATTATTTCAAACTATTTGGTATTTTTAATGAATGAATTGTATGTATTAGTAAGTTTATGTGCGGTACGGTAAAGTAAGGCTAACAACCATGACAAACTCTGTGAGTTACGTACGGTAACCGCCCAGTAAGTAGGTACCTACTGTCCTTGCATTAAACATGGTTTTTTGCTGTTTACGTCAAAATGGTACCACAAAAGTATTATAATATACACATATATGGAATGGGCTATTCACAAGCTTTCATTTGATGCCCATATTGTTATAATAACGAAATTTTTGGTTTTAATACCCCCCCCCTCTTTTTTATTCCTAGATGTCATATAAAAATAATATACCCTATGACACTCCCACAGTTAAGACGAATCTAACGACACCTCATATGCTTAAATCCATCAAGCCGTTTAGGCTGTAGAGCGTGCCAAAGAAATAGACATACATCCATACATACATACATACACTCGAAAAAATAAAACCCTCATTGCAACAGTCATCTAAGACCATATTCGCGTGGCTTCAACCCGTAAGGTGCCCTTATGCTGACCGGTCTAAAATGTACATCCTGTACATCTCAAAACTGCCGGGTCAGATTTTGATGCCCCTTAACCTTGCCTATAGTTGAGGTCTCCCTACAGAAATACCACAACAGTATCGCTATTGGTTCATAGAGCACTTCCCATACAAATTTGAACAGTCTCCTTTCAAGTCACAAAAGCTAGCAAACTATAAAAAAATAGTTTACTACCTTCTTCCCTGCGGTTTTACCCGCGATGCCGAGGAATCTTATATTTTCCGGGGATAAAAATATCTTAGCTGCCCGGCGCGACTTCGTTTGCGTGGTGTCCTACCCTTTTCCCTAACCTACCCTTAGATGTGATTATACTTACTTATGCTTAGATACGAAGTACGATGATTAAACTACAGTACCTGGGTGCTCGTTTTTTTTGGTAAATCATAATTTTTTCTCACAAAAGAAGGAACTTGAAAAAAAACAGAAAAAAAAATATAGTTAGCTGGTCTCGAACCGGGGTCGTCTGATTTCGGGGCTGCACGTTCCCATCTGAGCTGTTATAAGCTTGAGAGCAGTGGCGAAATTTACCTTCATATTCTAATGATATTGCAGCAGTTTTTAATTGGCTAAAAACACGGATAAAACTACGTTTTCTAAAAATGAAACCTAGCTAGATCGATTTATTGCCCCCGCATACAAAATTTCATGAAGATCGTTGCAGCCGTTTCCGAGATTCAGATTATATACGGGGTGGATATGATGAATAAATGAAACCACGTAAAGTACTCATAAATACGATCAACTGTTACTATGGGACCAACTTCGAAATAGAAAAAAAAGCTTTTCATCTTTACATAAAAAAAGTAAATAGGCAAAAATGTAGGAAAAGCTGTGAAAAAAAATTGCGATTACGAAGTTGGTCCCATAATAAAAGATCTCCCATTATTTTCGAGTAGGTACCTAGATTTTACATAAATTGCACTGATACAAAACGAGGAGGAGGCACCGCGGAGAGAAGCGACGCAGGTCCGTCCTCCGTTACGTTCTGATGAACACTGGCGCGGTGCGGGCGGTGTTGAAATCAAGCAAGCGCATCTCGTAAAAAACGTATAAAAATTCGCAAAAATTGAATATTTACTATTATTTAAATATTATACCGACAGTCTACGTGGTTTAGAATTTAGAATTTTTTGGTATATTTTAAAATGTTAAGCACAACTGAAAATACAGAGAAAAACTGCTTTAAAAGGTGAAAAAAGCTGTATGTTTGAATTTTTTTTCTATGTAACTAAGTATATATAAATATATTTTGGATACCGACAAGCCCTGCAAGAATGTCTTGAGAATGTGATATTAATTTTTCTAAGTTTAAATAAGTATCTGTATAAGAGATATACTGCTTTGAAAATCCTGCTTTTACCAGATTTAGGAATTAACGGCGCCTTAATAGTGTGGTATCATCAGTATATCGCAGATTCGTGATTTTTGTGCCACCAATGGTGATGCCTCCTTCAAACTAAACATTTCTCACCAGTATTTTCAATTTCTCTAATAGCAATCGATAAATCTTAACGGTATTGTTAATATATTATAATGTTGTGTCAAAACATTTGCATATTTCTTTTCCCCTTGCATAAATAAAGCTGCGGTAGTATAACACTGCTATTGGCATAAAGAAAAAGTAAATACTCTGCAATGTCTGGGTAAACAAAATATTCGCGATTAAATAATTTTCTGTCCTGATTTTGTTTGCTGGGATTTCGAAAAAGGACATTATTAAGGTGACAATATTGAAGGGTTGCATCCCCATCCCACAAACGTGTAATTTATTATAATATCAGCTTTTTGAAAAGCAGTTGATACAAATTAAGTGCATCTGCATCTTCAGTAGCCTGGGGCTCAACCGCGTATCTTTGCTGGTTATCGTAACGAACACCATTAACGAATTTCATCCAATCAGGGCCCACCGAAGGTCTTCGTCATACTGCGTCATTGGATGAAATCATTAATGGTGTTCGTTACGATTACCACCAAAGATACGCGACAGCCCGGCTCGTTCACACTGGATCCCCGCCTCGAGCATGTAGCCTTTCAACATCCTTCCAACTTATTAAACGATTTTTATTTTTACAAATCTGCAATCTGCAAAAAAATTGGATTGTGGAAGCTGGGATTGTTGAATCAAAACATATCTCCGGGGCCACTAGGCGTCAATTCCTTTCAGTAGACTTGGTGTTGTTGGTAACATCATCTCCATAAAATATAACAAAGTAGTCATTTCCATGATGTTATTTAAAGTAGTCGACAGAAAGTTTGCAGATATCACAGATGAGTTTTCCCTTTTGCCAAACTACTATTTATTACCCAAATAGTATTGTCAAACTTAAGTTCATTAATGTTTGAAAATACAATTTAATCTTAAGATTTCTCTATCGGTGTGAAAATATCGTATAATGATGACTTTTTTATGAATACCACTTTGGTCGAGAGGGGTTTAAGGAACAAGTTAAAGCTGCATAAATGATTTCATTTCTTCTAAGTTCTTTTAGTGAAAGAGAATCTCTGAAATAATGTGAGGAGTTCAATAGGAATCTCTACGTCATTTACTTTGATTGACCTGTTTACAGAGGCTTCTTAGACAGAGGATCTTTTCTCTGAAATTTAATTTCAACAAAACTTTTTTTCCATCAATTTGTCCATCGATCTTCGAATTATGACGGTTTATCTTCTGTCGGACACTGTGATACAACACACACAACACCATTACACCGTTACTGTGTGCCATTGCTTAGACTAAAGAAACACTGGTGGATGTTCCCTAAGCCATTTAAATATATTGAGGCTCGCCTTTATCTAGATGGTCTAGAATCAATAAGACCACTAGCTTCTTGGATTTCATAAATATTGTCAAATGGTTCTAAAGATTCAATAACTTTATGAGCTATTGGCAGGAATGAACCTATTTGAAAAGAACATTTTGTATCATGCCCCTGCCTCGTGTGACTTCATCGTTCTCATCAGAGTGTATTCTATAGTAAGGTCATTTGATCTAAGGCCATTTGATCTGATCGTTGGATCGTGAAAAATCCCTTCTTCGTAAACTTTTCATATTCTTGTTCAAGTAATGTTCCCTGTAATGCTTTCTTATCTTGTAAGTATAAATGGGCGCATTTTGCGTAGTGAAAGTGACCGCTTGCCCAAAAATATGGCAAAATTTTAGCCTTGGTGTTTAAATGAAGTCACCCGTACGCTAAGCTTCTATGGAATCTCGAATCATCATCTCTAATACTACAGCCAAAGTTGCGCCGTTTGGTCCATTACTTCTTAAGTATTCAAATTTTGCATAGAATTTCTTTACCAAATTTTCCATAGTCTCATAATTTGGTATTTTTATGTCTTCTTCAATTGAAATTTGAATAACTGTATCAACTTCTTCATTAGAAAAATCGGTTTTTGAAAATATCAGAGAACAGAGAGCTTCCTGGGATTTCTGGGTTAATAAATGTGCTCTGATGTAGGCGTTACCCTCCATTATGATATTTGTGGAAGCTGCAGCTTATTATATAATTTTACACAATTCCTGTAAACCGCTTCCGGTAATGATGGAACCATGGAACGCATTTAAAAAATTAAAATGAAATCCGCCTAAATGTACTATCACGTTGCTAAATTCGCTACATAGGTTTCGGCTACTTTTTGAGGCAGAAGAGCCAAAACTTACAACTTTAAAATTTCCCAGTTTTTTGCCATTTGACTCACTTGCCTACAGCTCACAGAACCACTAGTGTAAATTGATGATCCCACCAAAAACATTTTTATGTAAAATGTTGCCGCCAAAACATATGGCTCGTACTGTCAAAAAGTTATCAGATCTCATGTAGAGCCACGTATAACTCTACATGCACTTACTCTACAAGCCCTAACTTCACAAACTCTACACACCGTAGTCAAAATATGTGGCTTGGCCGTTTCGCTACCGTCACATAGGAGTAGGGTGAAAAATGTATTCACTTTTCATTACTTTTTTGTTATTCAATAGTTCTTGTAGTAGTGAAACGGCCAAGCCACATATTTTGACTATGGTGTGTAGAGTTTGTGAAGGGCTTGTAGAGTAAGTGCATGTAGTTATACGTGGCTCTACATGAGATCTGATAACTTTTTGACAGTACGAGCCATATGTCTTGGCGGCAACATTTTACATAAAAATGTTTTTGGTGGGATTTCACTTCTTTTTGTAAGTTGCTTGTTTTTTTTTTTTTGAAATTTCCAAGTTTTATAATTTTTTTATTGTTTGTGTACTAATACAAGCTTACATACCAAATTTCAGCTTTCTAGGACTTCAGGAAGTACCCTATGAGTTTTGATGATCATCAGTGAGTCAGTGACGAATTCGGGGTTTTTTAGATATCAATAAAATCTAAAGTATAAGAGCTATGTTATTGAAACTTAATATTTTTAATAAGTTTACTATTGACATCATGTCCTGAGAATTTTGTTTATCTAGTATAATCCAAACCCAAGTTATGAGGGTTCAAAAAAACGACGAAGCGCTTCGAGAAAAGGTAGGTAGTGCCCTTTCGCTTCGCTTGGCTCTCTTGGCGGGGGGCACTTCCGTGCCCCCAGATTCTGAGCTAATTCTACTGGACTATTAACCACTGTAGGTTTCGATATTCATGTAAACATATCGTTCAAGTTTGTAAAAACACAGAACACACTTAAATGAGAAACTGCAACGTATTGAGGAATGGTCTGAACGCAATACTTTGGTTTTGAATCCAGACAAAAGTTAGTATTTATTTATCTTCTTTTAAATGTATTGAAAACAATGCCATTTCATATCATGACTTGACCAGCGAGCTGAAACAGTTCACCTTAATCGAAATCAGTTTAAAAACTCACATAAAAGGACGTTTTAGTTAGAAGTAGACAAATAATCGAATACTTACCAATTTAGTCTTTTAAAGAAAAGCAAAGCTGATCAAGTAATGACAAGACATGATTGCAACTTAGAGTTGGTAGTCAGGCAGGTAGATAGTTTTCTTAAAATGTTTTTCCTATACAAAAGCACAGGCTCATTTTCGGATTTAAAAGCTCGATGTTCGTCATGGCTTTTGATTTAGGTACCCATTTTAAATGTAGGATGTAGGCTAATATTATCGCCATAATTCTTTTGCTGATTATTTTGGAGAATAAAACTAGAATCTGTCTGTATATTTTGACTTACTATATCCTTTTTACCCGCCTGACCCGGAAGGAGGGTTATGTTATTACAGGGGGGTTACACATGCGCCGAATGCAACAACGCCACCCGTTTTATTGGGGAGAGAGTCGATGCAGGGGGAGTCCCACCCCTACAAAACGGTAGCCTCGATGCAGGGAGACTCCCTTTCCAATAAGCGGTGGCGTGTGATGCATCTACGCAGTTAGGGCTCTATTGATCGAGCCCTGGACAGACTATTTTTAGTCTCGCACCTGCGTACAAACTTATTATTACAGCGTCTTCCAAAACCTTATTTTTCATTACTCGAAGCACAAGCGAAGAAGTCGTTAATTTCCAAGATATTAAATTACCGCCTAATCTTTTTGGTGAGTTCGGTTACGTTTTCTGTTCTTTTACTTTAAAAGTAAAATACGCAGTTTACAACGCACGAGGATTTTAGAACACATAAGGAAGAACATTTGCTTCAAATATGTAAGTAGGTAACAATGCCATGACTCGCGCAAGTACAGTGCCGGTATAGGTTAAAGTACTACGTGTTACTACAGCAACGTTTATTTCTCTGCACTTATAAAATAATATTATCAATTTTTTCACAGTAGATTTCAAAGGATTTAGAATATAGGTATATGCTATGCATATTAAAAGACGATGATAGCTCAGTGGTAGTGACGTCGGATACCGAGACGAAGGTCCCGGGTTCGAATCTTATAATGAGCTTGAGCTTTCGGTGAAGGAAAACATCGTGAGGAAACCATAGCACGGTGTGGTAGGGTACTTTGTAGTACCCGCCTGGCTGGCTACAACCCTCAAGTTGAAAATCTGTCGGCAAGCACCTTTCGGTGTGTTCCGACAGCTGCACTTGAGAGCCAGCTCCTTCTACGCTTTGTGTGCTTACTACCTTCGGCCGCATCATCACTTAGCATGGTGAGATTGCGGTCAAAAATAGGCCTAAAAACTGTATAAAAAATATCATTTTTTCAAACAATCTCAATAAATTTATCTTACCATCTACCTTCTGGCTCCATCGTTAGACCCTTTTCACTAAGTATAATGTATGGGATTCATAGAATACAATCGTTGCTTGGATAAATTGTACCATAATGGATTTCTAGTGCCTATATGGTCCATCATAAGACCCTCAAAACATATGATCAAAGTACATCTCGAGACTATCGATCCAACAACTCCAAATACGGTTAGGATGTGTGCTACGGGATATGTTGTTCTAGTACCAGCCATCTGACTCCACGATCAGACCCTGAAATCCATATGTGACCAAAATGCACCCTTAGACGATTCCACCTGAATCGTCTAAGGGTGCATTTTGCCTACCCTAAAAGAAAGAAAAATATTTTATTTGCACGCCATTCGACGCATTAAAAGCATACTTACATCAGGTACAAAAAATAACACAACAAGAAATAAAAAGTAAAAACAAGATCATAATGATGATGACAACTTATCTTTATACCCACCCATAAATTAATTTTCTATTTTTGGCTACTTTCTTAGCTACCGTTAAAATGCCTACCCTACCACTCCATTATCATACTCTGAAACCCATAAATAGATGATCAACCTAGACGGTTCCATCAACCCCAATCACATCTAAGATATGTTGCTCTACTATAGAGTTCCAGGGCCTACCCTATTACTCCATCATCAGACCCTGAAAACTACATACGTTCAAATTGTTCGATTCCAACAAGTTCAAACACGGCATACATACGTTATTCCGCTATGGAGTTCCACACCCACCTTCCGGGCACATCATCAGCTCGATGGTACTAAATTATTTGCAAAGTTTTAAATAGATACAATAACTAGAAGTAGCGAATTTAAGGCAGGTCTGAGGCTGCGCATCCACCAGTGCTGTGCGAGGTAGCGGAGCGGTGCGTAGATGCGTAGCGAAGCTGTGAAACGATGTGAATTCTTCGACCAGAGATCTGCGAGGAATGTGTAATAATGTGTACAAATGTGCGGTGCGGGGATAGGTAGCAGACTCTTTTCGGATATGATCTCTACCAACCACCATCTATTGACACGTTACTCGCACACATTTCTCGCTTGTTTTTTATACACAAAAACCTCGCTGCGCTAAGCCAGGTGAGCCAGAGCTGAGCGAGGCCAGCCCCCCTAAAAAGGAAGCTAAAGCAATATTGCTAACGCAATTCATTTTTTCGAATTTATGGCAGATCTTATGCAATTCATCAATTCCGAATCTTTAATTGAATTGAATTGTATATAATGTGTGACTAGTATACCAAAAAATATTGAAATTACGAAGGATCTGCCAAGAATTCGAAAAAATGAATTGCGTTAGCAATATTGCTTTAGCTTCCTTTTTAGGGGGGCAGGTAAATGAAGTGATTCTATTGGTGCTTAAAAACACATTCCTCGCAACGCAGCTTAGCACATCTCAGTTGGATGCTCAGCCTGATACGGCCGTCAAAATACCGTGATCTCCGTGAATCACCGTGACTGACCATTGCTGTATCTGGCATCCCCTTCACCCTTTAGTGTAGATACAATGAAAAATATTTGTCTTGTGCAATATTTGATATAGCAGCTAGAGCTGCTACCTCTCTCTGGCACTGTTCGTAGCGCTAGATCATAATCTAGCGCTACGAACAGTGCTACGAAATGAAGTGCTAGGACCATAGACCATATTCTAACTCCATGGTTATGCGCTATGCCCACACAGCATGCTACGACTTCTTATATTCCTGTAGTGGATTTTACAAATATTTCTTGCGAATACGTCTTACTTATATGATCTTCACCTGAGGCGTATATCAATAGATCTGTTTTCATTTTTGCATTAAACACTATACATCGGTTCCTAAATAACATGACCGTTAAAAAATCTAAACGGGATAATCTAATACCGCCCTTGGATATACGGTGCTCATCCCGCAAGTAGTCGTAACTGTAGTTTATAAGTATAGCCGAGGCATATAGCTCCTCCTGCTGAGCATGCTTCAATTGACATATTTTTAAAACAGTCTTATCAGTTCCATCTCTCTCTCCGAATGACATAATGAATGATGTGGTGTTTTTTTTCCGTGATTTAACTGAAATCCGTTTCTCGCGGTTATCTCTGATTATCTCTCTTCTGCTTTGTCAAAACTGGTATTCTTAGCGACAATACATGAAGTATGTATTGTCGCTAAGAATACCAGTTTTGACATTGAGCTATTATTGCTATGTATAATTAGAGCTCAATGATTGCCTTCGACTAGATATCTGTGCCTTCGATTTTGCAATGAGATTATAATAACACGTTCCTTTTAAAAGATTATGTTAGTATAAACTCAGAGTATAGTATTTAAATACTGGTATAAAATAATCTATTTCACATTTATTTTATATCTGACAGAAGCTGTTGTTGGTTATTTTATTATTGATGTGATACATGATTCTAATCGAATTTATTCTTATCATATACGTAGAAACAATAAAAGACGTAGTGTCCGTGACGTAACAATGACGTGAGCCATGTGTGCGCCACCTACATTAGTTTTTCAATTTTGCTAGAGAATAGTGTTGCCAGTTTTGGCCCGAGTCCCAAGAACACAAAGTTAATAAATGGATTCTATTAAAATATAACATTAATAGTAGGTATATATGGCCAGACAAATCAGTCCAATATAATTAAAGTTTTTTTTTATGGATGAATTTAGATAATCTATACTAATATAATACAGAAGTAGGAATAATATCTTTATTTACAACAAATATGTACAAATACAATCTATTTATAGAAAAATTCCTCAAGCCTGCCGCTGCTTCCGATTAACGGTAGGGTTCCCAGAAGGCTGGCAGCGTTTCCTCTTTGGATAGCCAAGCTGACGCGTTGGCGGAAAAAGCTTCCCGCCCGCTGGTCTCCGGAGGTTTCGATCAATTTTGATGACAAGGTGCGAGCAAAACGGCAAGCTTCGGACCCCCACATTTATGTGCCTTTTGCGGTCGAGACCATGGGAGTCTCGACCGCAAAAGGCACAAAAATATAATTGAGTCCAAACGATGCGTATTTTTTGAATTTTGAATTTTCCGCACTGGCCGCAGCTGCCCCTGCAGCTTTACAAGAAGAGTATTTTTTTTTTTTAAACGCGCTAATCTCTGGAACTACCAGTCAGAATCATAAATCATAAATGTTACTAATAATGGGTGAAACTATCGTTATACGACCGAAAGCGTACCTATTATTGTTTGAGCAATGAACTATTGGACTAGATTAGTTTTGAAGATTGAGCAATTGAGTTTTATTAACGACTAGCTATTCCCCGCGGCTCACCCGCATATTATTATTATATTATTATAGTATATTAGTATACAAGCAAAAAAAATCTTCCGCTTTATTATATTAGTATAAATAATAATTCAAAAGAAAATCCCAAGAAATGAGATAGAAGGGAGGGCAGTCAAAAAGTAATATAAAGATCAACAAAATCAAAAATCACTTATGAACGTTAAGTACATACAGTTGAATCTACCACCGGTTCGGAATAACTTAAACTGAGAAGACTCCGGCAAGAAACTCAGCAAGGAATATTTTTGAGATTACAGTCCCTTATGCAGTGTTAATTTTTGTAATATTGTCGTTTCGTGTCACAACTTCTAAGCACAGTTTCTTGTTTTGCGCCCTGGATGGTTTAGATTCACAAATGAGCCCGGCAGATGGTGTTGCAGTCGATAATATAACCTAGATACCGAGGAGGACTAACCTAGATTTAGGAGGAGGAATACACGTACAGTTGCTTTTTTTTATGCGTTTGGGTGACGCCCTGTATGGTTTAGATATGGTAGGGTAGGGTAGCACCACAAGGTAGGGTAGCTAGTATTTATGTATTTTTCAAAAACAGATCTTATTAAATTCGTTTGGTGGTCTATGCCATACATATTATGCTCATTCTATAAGTTTAAAAAGTATTTTCATTGCCAATCCCTTAAGAATTTTTAACAACATATATTTGTGCTGGGTTTCCGAAGTAATAACAATTCCTTCTTTAACAATTTTTCGTATGACCAGCTCACAAGCACAGCATATGTCGTAAGTATCTAAAGAAGGGAAATTTAAGACGGGGCATCAAAATTTATCATCATTTTTGACTTAATATTCTAAGTCCATCACAAGTCTGATCAAAAAGGAAATTATAATTTAAGTTATTTCAGACCTTTATCTAGGGCCCCAAAAAGCCAAAAACATGATTCGAAGACTTTCATTCGATCATTTATTCGTTTTAAAAATGGTATTTTTTTAGCTTTAATATCATTTTCTACGTAAACGGCTTCAGGTTTCTGTCTTAAATTTGTCTTACAGCAAGAAAACATAGTTTACTAGGGCATGGCAAACCAAAATTTTCCTAGATATTATATAACTCATTTTATAAACGAAATTAGTTTTTAAACTTTTAGTCAGTTACTTTTGGACCATTCTACGTTCAAACGTCACACGCGATATTCAACTTTATATTCGTCCTCCCTCGAGTTATAATAGCAATGAATAGGCAGCGGTTCTTCAGTACCGCGCAGTGCGCTCAGGAGAAAGGATGTATTCGTTTTTTTGTTTTTTTTTTTTTTTTTATTTATTTCAATTTCGACGAGTTGTTTGACATGACAATGTTTGTAAACAAATGACACTCTGTCCACCAGTTCAATTACTTTTTGACGTAAAAAATGATAGAGAAAAATGAATCTTAATCCTGTATAGTAAGATTCTTTTGTAACATCATACCTTTGATTTTAACAGATAAACCTTATCACAAAGCATTAAAATTGAAACTCGTGGGTATTCTTAAACGTCAAAAACTGATGACCCTGGTTGGCAGAGTTTATGTTTAGTTTCATTTTAGAATACAAAAGGAACAGATCCAGTGGAGTCGCTAACGAAACATAGAATTATAGTTAAATTAGAAGTAGCAGTATGAGAACCTAGATTTGTCTGTAATCATTGTATTTTACAGATATGGATTATGTACTTTTTCACTTAGCGAACGTTCTTGTTTCAATAAGAAATCTAATATATAAAAATAATTCGGGTTTTCCTTCCTGACGCTATAACTCCAGAACGCACGAACCGATTTTCACGGTTTTGCATTCGTTGGAAAGGTCTCGGGCTCCGTGAGGTTTATAGCAAAGAAAATTCAGGAAAAAACGCGGGTGAAACCGCGGTGGACAGCTAGTATTATATATTTTGATGTGAACATTTGTAATTATTTTATTGATTGTAATATCAGATTGTATTAGAAATTATTTGACGTTATAAACTTCAGTTCTACATTTTTGGCATTATTTTGTAACCTTTTTTATATTCTCTCGTTTCGTTGTATAAAACTAGTAAATTCAAAATCATCATCATCATCATCATCAGCCTATAATGTCCCACTGCTGAGCACAGGCCTCCTTTCACAAATGAGGTTGTAAGGTAATGGGCAGATACTCCACCACACGTGCCCACTAAGGATCGGTGGAGTTAGGGCTAGTGGCCAACCTACTGTTGAGATTTTCCAAGCCGCCTATGAGGCATCCAACTAGCTTAACGACTATCACAATTAAGTGATAACCGGGACCAACGGCTTTCCGTGCCTTCCGTAGCACGGAAACGCTCGATTCGAAATACCACTAGGCGGTCACCCATCCAGGTACCGACCACGATGGTGGTAGCTTAACTTTGCCGATCGATTAAGAACGGCTAATTATGCTACACCACAAGCGCTTCAAATTCAAAATATTTATCGTAAACTGATTGATTGTTGATATATCAACGCACAGCCCAAGCCGCTGGACGTAGACTATAAATTTTGCACAAAGATACCTTATACGGTGTAGGCATCCACTAAGGAAGAGTTTTTGGATATTTTCTTATGGATTGGATTATTTATGGATTGAATGAAAGTTTCAATGAAAGTCAGTCAGTTTTGAAGTTAGAATCTTCAAATTATGTGTTTAGGGCTGACGATTGTGATAAGTGTCTCAGCGTTTTTGATAATTCCACCCCCAAAGTGGTGAAAAGGGGCATGAAATTTTGTATTCAAGTTGTTTATTCACAAAATTTTATATTCAAGTAAAAATATCGTACACGTGTACTACTAAGCCTCTACTGTCGCCCGTCTATTTGTCTGCCTGCCTGTCTACCACAAGCAAATATCTCAGCTGTCAGGATCACATCTTTGTGTGCCGTGCTAGGGTATGTATTTAAGTTAAGGAGGATATTTGCTGTCGTCGTCTCCATGGGCTCGAAGACAGGGACCTGTCAGTTTTGTGAGCGCGCGTAGATCACGGTATCCACACCAAAATTTACGCGTACCTTAACAGGTCCCACAGCGATGACTCCGAGACAAAACGGTTATTTGAGCAACTGCAATCGATGACTGACAAAGTACTGAAGCAGTACCCCTCCGCGGAGTTAGTGATTTTAGCTTCAACGCTCACCAAGTTGAGTGGCATAGTTCTCGGTCCACTGGCTTTTCGGGGAAGACTGCTCACGACTTTGCTCTGGCCTATGGCTTCTCGCAACTGATTCTTTCTCCTACGAGAATCCCAGATATTGAGAGCTATACTAGCTCCTTACTGGACCTTCTGCTGACTATGCGACCGGACGGCTATGCAGTGACAGTGGATGCGCCACTCGGCTCATGGGACCACTGTCTCGTCCGGACGCAGGTGCCTTGTGCGTGGCCCGATTTGCTCCGGTCACCCGGGTGTCGTCGTGTGTGGCACTATAAGTCAGCAGACTGGGATGATTTGCGTGGATACTACGTATCGTACCCGTGCAGGCAGCTCTTCTTCGCAACAGAAGATCCTGACACCTGTACAGTTGCCGTCGCTGATGCGATACTGGCGGTAATAGAATGTCCTTGAACATCAGTAAAAGCATCAGGATCGTCCTCATCGTCCACTCTCTTGAAGTGAATCCTTGATACATCTAAATCTGCTGGCACTCATGACTTGCATGCCCAGGTTCCGAAATTCTGTACTAAAACTATTGTTTTCCTAATTACCATTCTGTTCAAAAGAGCCTTTCTTGATTGTTATGTCCCTTCTGTCTGGAAGTCTACCTTCATTACCAATTTACAAGAAGGGTTCTAAATTAGAAGTAGCCAACTACCGCCCTATCTCAAAATTATGTATAGTATCCAAAATACTTGAATATCTTATCTAACATCAAGTTTACGCAGCTTTAAAGAACTCTTTCAACCAAAGCCAACATGGTTTCTTAACAGAATTGACCATAGTCTTCTCTTATCCAAGCTAAAAGGCATAGGCATAAGAGGTGTCGATGGTTTTCATCTTACCTAGAAAATCGGAGACATGCTGTTGTTGTCAATAACTACATATCATGCTAGGTTCCCATATGTAGTGGCATTCTCCAGGGTTCATTACTGGGGCCTTTGCTATTGATAATATTTGTAAATTAACGAAAACTGTGCATTAAGACTTCTCATGTTCTTTGTTTCTGATGCTGACGCGCTTCAATCTGACTTGGGTCATCTAACTGATTACTGTACGCTCAATAAACTTGACCTCAATCCTGTTAAGTGCTCTATTGTTACTTTCACACAGAAAGCTAACAATTATCTTCCCAATTATTAATTGCAAGGTCAAGTATTGGAAGCTCTGGAATGTATACTTGTCTCTCATGATTCTAAGTTAACATTAAACAGCCATATTGAGCGTATAATAGCAAAGACCCTGGAACCCTTGGATTTGTGTTCTTGCGGCGGCGTCGTGTGACGGGTCGCTCACTTCCCTCCAATATGGCGAGGAGAGCGATGGCTGCCACATGCGTCATACTTGTGAACAGGTGCTGCTTGTGGGGGCTGGTCTGCCTAAGTTTGCCACTTATTTATTTACTTATTAAATATAGATTCAGTCTACTTTGCCGCCGCACTGGGGCACGCAATTGTTGTCAGTGCGATTAGAATGTAAATATTATGTAATGAATCTAAGCTTGTTTTGAAAAGACTAATTGCTGAGTTTATTGCCGGCTCTTCTCAGCAAATGCAACCTTCCGAACGGGTATTAGAGTATTACAGTCAGACTTTTCATAAGTGCCTGCGAAGGTCTATTTGAATAAATGATTTTGAATTTTGAATTTTGTGATGCGTATGAATATTTCACTCAAGTAAAATGGTTAAAAATATTGTATTGCACTTACGTCTGAAGCCACTTGGAGTATGCATTGCAGGTTTAGAACCCCAGATACAAGGACCTTGTTTCAAGAATCGAAAATATCTAACAGATATTTCTTGAATACCTCTGCTACCTCTTTAAACATAAATATGACTCGTCTATGTACCTTGATCTTGATAAGAAACATCACCTGTTACATCTGCACCAGCGCTGCGAAATTGCCGACCTTACTTACCTGTTGAAGATAGTATCTGGAAGTGTCGACTGTCCAGAATTACTATCTAACATATCGTTATATATCCTCTACGCCTAATTGGCGGTATAATAGTCCCGCATGCCTCTACATGTTACAGGCAGAATGCCTTCCTTCTGCGAGCTGGCGACAGGTATAATAGGCCTTGCTCATGAGCATGACATTGATTTGTTTGATTCGAGCATTGTTTCAGTAAGGCGCAAACTCAGTCAAATCTTTTTCTTAGGTAAGCTGTTAAGAATAATATCTTCTGTGAATTATTCCTATTTTGTGTTACATTTCTAAATGTTGTCTTTATTTTTTAGTAGGTTATCTTTATTTTTAATCCATTTATCTTTATTAATTTGTTAATCCAAAGCTGTTGGTTTTTGACACTGAAACATTTTAACCAAATTACTCAGTACGAAAAATCCCTGATTCAGTATTAACCACCCATGGGTTACAGTGGATAACGTCACCATCTTTTTTAAATGTATATATTGTATTACTGAACTTCCCAAGTCCTATCTTTGTCTTTGATTTTCTAACACAGATGTTAAACGTATATTTTAAGAATAAAACTAACCTTTTTGAAGCGAAACTAGCGCGATGATATCAGTTTAAAAAAAAATATCCACACTGACCCTCTCTCCCCTATAGTTTTATTATTTTTACTCTTTTTAGTAGAGTTTTTGTAGTAAATGAATATTAAAAAGCGGCTCTTGAGGCTACTTCTTCGGGGATAATGAGCGTGACGATGGAAAAATATTTATTTTAAAAACTACTCCATTCTTTTTGTGTTATTTTCTTACTCGCGCGTCATCAATCGCGCAAATTTCTATCGGACACTAGGTCGTGCTATCGCGATACACACAGCAGCGCATCTTATACATGAGGGGTGGCGGGGTGTGTAGGCGGAGCGAACGTGGGAATTTATTTTTCAGGGTATGGTCTTAAACCACCTTTGTCTCTCAGAGTGATAAGTTTGTGAAACTTTTGTCTCTCAGAAGACAATAACCGCGATAAACATGGCTCACATTTCTTTTTGGTCAAATAACGAGCAACTCCTCCAGCTATATAACCGACTACATATTTTCTAAAATCATTGATATCTGGGACATCTAAGTACCTGGATAAATTTATCAATATTTTGTACAAAAGATTTGAGACAGTGTAACGAAGTGTCGATAAGACACCGAGGTTGATTTTATATTTTGAGTAGCCGAAGTACAGTTTAGTATAGCTATATTTTCCAGCGGTACACAATTGCCGGTTGCTAAGCTTTTCAATTCCAGGTGAGTTAGGAGTTTTCTGAATTTGAATTGTTTCACGTTGGGATTGTCGTTGTGTCCACCGTGCATCCATAATGACACGAAAAATATTTCTAAATGGTCCTGACTTAGTTTATAAGTTGGTGAAAACCAATCAATTCTCATTCGCAACCAAATGTTGGAACAATGATTTTATTAGACTTTCGATATTTATCAAAATACTCAGAAATCCAGTTTTGCATTTTGTTTGCACTACAGGCTTATAAAATCGAGTGATAAGAAACATTTTTCTGCCATCTTTCATGATACTTCGTTTTGTAATTGATTTCAGCTTTAGTTCATTTATACATTTTTTTAAGTCATCAAGGAAATTAAAAATATCATCCCTATTCCTGGCGTTTATTGGTTTTCTGTATCCAAATTCATTCAAAGCCCTTGAATTATATATGTCAAAAAAATCATTCATCTTTTATATAAAAATATCAGTTGGCTCAGATTGTTTAAATTGTTTTAAACTCAAATCTTCCCTACATATTTTTAGAGCAGTTGCAACGCTCCTGCTCAGTAGCTGGACAGCTAACTTAATTTTCATTATCTGGTTTTGAAAGGTAATATGCCTTTTTGATATTTTGTTGGCTAAATGAAGTCCTTCGCCGTCTTGTAGGGCATTGAGTTGAATCCAGTAATCCCATTTTATTACTTCACCGTTTGTATCCCAGAACTCCTTCTTTGATTGCAATTGATTCCATATTAATTTCATGACATGGATCCAAGAAACAAACTACTTTTGTATCATTAGAGGGATGTTTCAATGGTGTCTTTAGTGATTGCAAATCTTTTATATTACAATTAAGCAATTCCATGGCTGCAAAAATAGTTGCATCCCCATCAAAGGGTAAAGATATCACATCAACTCCCACATCGAAATATTTGCTGAGACACATTTTTATTAACTTTGCTTTTTGCTCTCAAGACTATTAGTTAAAAATAGCCTAAAGGAATTTTCCAACGCTGATTTATTGCCACCAACAAGAACACAAAGCTTGAGATGCTAACGCTGCTGAATCAGAAGTGGTACCGGTTCCCATATCTACTAACCCTTGGTATTTTTTACCGTCCCATATCTTTTGTTGCCTCAGAGCCATCTCATCAAATATAAGGGCACAAATTGGTCGATATTTGCTTGCTTCAGCTTTTTGTTTCACAGCTGTAAAGGCTTCTTCTGTGAACTCAGGTTCACCTTTTATATGAGCGTACCATTTACTTAAAGTTTTATGGTGAGGTAAACATGTCTGAAAAGTTTTTCGCACGTAATCGTATGCCTTCGGTGAATAGAAGTTAAGAGTAAGGCAAAACCGTTTGATTGCTGTAGAATATTTAAAAATGTTCTACCCTATTTTTTTATTAATCTTGTTAAATAAATCTTTTGCCACTATATTTTCATCCAGCAAATTGGAAACGTCGGTGTCAATATAGTTTTTTTCTTTTAAATCCTTTAAAATATTCTTCAGGAATACATTTCTCTTTTTCAATCGTCTTAACATTTGTTTAAGAGTTTTGATTCTTCGTGTATGCATTTGCAAACGCATTTTATACCTTCTGACTTGTTGTCTTAGTTTATTTTTCTTCGAAGAGTCAAATATTGACTCAATTTCTGAATCACGGATTCCTAGCTGAGGAGTTGCAAGTTTGCGTGGCATCGAGCAAGAGATCTGCCATGTATTCTGCCGATGTATGACCATATATATTACTCGCTAGTTAATCCTTTTCAGGTTGTTAGATTTAATGACGCAGGACGGCATATTTTTTTTTATTGGACGACGAGCTCTGTCTCTTATTCGCGACGGACTGGTGAGCGGGCGGCTTCCTATGACCGAATCGGCTTCGTATTACTTGCGTCACTTAGGCGATTATCACTCTGCCCCGCGGCTACGTACGCGGGAGTGCAGATCTGCATCATCGTGCGGGTTTTTACGCACTCACGCGCGTATTTGCGTTCTGTGGATTCACGTCGGCTCTGACTCATTCCAAACAACATCACGCATGGCACTATGAGACGCGGTGTGCCATACCTTGTGACGCATGTAGGGGCGTGATCTGTATGAACGCGCGTAGATGCATTTTCAGTGTGTTGGACTGTGCGTCTTTTCTATACAAACGGAGATACTTACAAGCAACGTTAAGAGACGCATTGACGCGCTACGCTGCGTGGTGCGTGGCAGTATGATAACCGCCTTAGGAACACAGGCCGTCTCTTATTTTTTTCTTAGTCTGAGATTTTTATTAATAAATTACTATAACTTTTATATGCTATGCCCTACGGACTACGAGTTATATGTGGATTGCTAGGTACCTGATTTGTAAGACTACTATTGCCCGCCCACACACTCATGGGGCGCAATATTGTTCCTCGATGGGCGCAATAAAGTATTACGTACAATAACAAAAATTGTGCGAATATTCTTTGCTAGTCGCAGTTTCAATAAACCGTGTTCATGGACTGATCGACTACGTTATTCCAGAAAGACGTATACGTAGAATTAACTATAAATATCACTTGATTCAAATGCGCAGGGAAATCTGAATTAACCGTTTCGATAGACGGCGAGTAAAGTGCGTAGAACTGATATGGCTTACCGATGTACCTGCGCAGAAGATACTTTTTATACATACACAAAGTGCGTGAAAACGCTATTGGTCGGCAGCTGCCGCCATGTTAGCGCGCGCCGTGCGGAGGGGCGTGACTTGCGAGTGAGACGGAACTAACAGCTGCAGTGTATTATGAACCTTATAGTCGTGACCTAAGGTTGATTGTAAGTTTTAAGCATTCTTTCGTTAATCTTCGGGGCCATATTTTATTTTCTGTGCGAACGAAGATTCACGATGTGCCTTATCAGTTGGGTAATACTGTACCTACCTAAATAAAATCTCTACAGCATACCTATTCTGAAAAGTTATTTGCAATATCACTCCTGAATCCGCGATGGGATTCGATTTAGTCAAGTGTGTATAACATGTGAATTGACTATCGAGTTGATTTACCATTTCAGAATAGCATTGCTGTTCATAAAGAAGGTCCGAAATACTTTTCAACTCAAGTCCAAGGACAAAAGATTTTGTCCTTCTTTGACATCCGACGTCAAAATGGGACAAAAGACAAATAAGGTTATAATAATATTGTTCTAAGAGCTTGTGGTTGGCCCCCAGAGTGGAAGTCAAATATCATGGTTATTAGTCCTACAATGAGTTTGAGCTTTCGGTGTGAGACCACTTGGTACTTTGTAGTAAGTACCTCCGTAGCTGGCTACCACTCTCAAGCCATTTGCGTGTTTCGGCAGCTGCAAATGACAGCCTAATATTTCCTTTGTATGATGTGCTTACCACCTTCGGCCGCATCCTCACTGACCAAGTTGACATTGTGGCCAAACAAATCGCTATTTGTGGTAAAAAATGAAACTCCCTAATGTAACGGTTGCTTCAAAATTAACAGGTAAGTTTCACAAATGAGCAAGCGGCCTCTTTGTCTCGCGGCTAAGACGCGCGTACTATAACATAATGGAAAAAAGAAACAGCTTAGCTTACATCATGTTTTTATATTATCGGTAGATAGAAAGAATTACTTTCAACATTCTGATAAAAATGTTACTCGGATACTAGATGAGTTTTTAATTTTGAACATTATAAAAATATAAAATAATACCTAGCAGAAAAATATTTTATTAGAAAGAAAGAAAGAAAGAATTTTTTTTAACGGTTTATCGCGTGCACCAGGTACAGTCAGTATATTTAAGGAATGTAAATATGTATTTTTTTTTAATGAAATAAACGCCCTGCTTTTCAAGGTGCGGAGTATGAGGCGCGTATCGGCCGTTAAGATAACATATTGTTCCTCCATGGAACAAGGGATTGTTCCTCGATATGTTCCTCTTACTTCTACTAGGCAGATCATAATCAATCTACATACCAAATGTTTAACCAAATGTAACCTTTTTATTTATTGAAACGTATATAAGTACATATCAACACAGTTCACACGTAGCAGACTTTAAGGACGGGTCCGATGGGCGTGAGTTTGGTCTCGGACCCGCCCACAAAGGACCACGACGATGCCTAAAATGACGCATGCTTACCAGAAGAAACCACTCTGGCTATAAAATACCCTATATTGTATATGTCATGACAAAAATGGTAACGATAAGGTAAATGACTGAACTTGGGTTCATGGGATATAGGGATCTGTTTACGCCAAGTGATTGCGTTATCTAGATATGGCGCCTCTTTATGTAGTTCGTTTTCTGGTCAGTTACCTGTTTTCCATACTACAAGTTTTGCTTAGTTTGGATCAGATAATGATGTGAAAAGAAATCGTCAGATGTATATTTGTATGGGTTTACCTTGCTCCAACCTCTTTGTGTTACCAATGTATAAACAAACTTATCTATTTAAAAGGCAAAATATTTTATACCTTATACGAAAGATTTACGGTCCAATTTAGTGAAAGTTACTGAGATCACACGAATCGAATCAAATAGAAACATAAGTCGTTGGTACAAGATATATAATTCAACGTTCTTCGATGAAATCTTAGCAGGTAGTCGCTGAAGAGTGTTTGACGGCGTATGTACGAGTATATAGGTATTAGAGAAGACTCCTTACATTACAACTATGTTCTTGTAGAACGATGAACGATACGCGTAAGCGCCGTGACAATAACGGTGTTTGCGAGAATAATACTCATAAAAGCGTTCTGATAGCGCTACGGTGTTTCTACTTTCTGCTTAGACAACAAATTATTGTTTCAGCGCTAAACAGAACTTTAGTTGACTCTAAAAAATGGGATATAACCTTTGCTTATGATAGCTTCTCTATACGTAGTAATAATCAATGGGCACCATCGTCAATTTTCAAGCATGATCAGTTTTCAAACGTTTTCGTTTGCAAGCAGTAATCATAGCTCGCCCTGTCCAATATTGAGAACAAAACTCTTTATTCACCTGGGGGCCTACTACAAGCTCTTAAAACAAGGTCAACATAACCTTATTTGTCTTTTGTTCCGTTTTGACGTCGGATGTCAAAGAAAGATAAAAGACAAGTAAGGTTATTTTAACCTTGTTTTAAGAGCTTGTTGTTCGCCCTCTGGGGCCGATCATAGACCGATCTGCAGGGGTATTTTAAAACGTCGGATTCAATATCGGAAACGGATTTAAAAATATCTGAGGCGAATTCCAGCTATTGCTATTTTAATTTCCGATAACTTTTCGATGAATCGAATTGATATTACCGTAAAGAAACATCAACAATATTCGAATTCGGAAATTACAAAAGCAATTGCGGAATATCGCCTCGGTAGATTTTGAATCCGTTTCCGATATCGAATCCGAGCGTTTTAAAATAGCCCTGCAGGTCCTTAAAACAATAGAAATCAATTGTTATTTTTTAACCGCTACTTAAAGTGGAACCATATGTTTTGACTACTTTTATGACAAGTATATTGTCTCAGCCGCTGGTCACTGTACCTATATAAAACCTATATAATTTCTTGGTTTGGGCCCTAATTATAGACAAAAACAGGATCGCATAACTAAATTTGTTTGTGAAGGAATTTAGATGATTTCGTAAAAAAATTGGTAGTTAGGCACGTAGTAACTATTTAGTAATCTGTGGTTAGGCTGCATCATTCTATTATTCCCGTAATATTTACATCAATTTCTGCAATTATTTCAGATGCAGGCTTTGCGAACTTAGGAGATAAGGGGGAGAATGCTTTTTTGTCATTTTTAATCACAATTCAAAAACTACGCAACATAAAAGAAAATGAAAACCTGATTTAGAATGTATAAATGAAGCTCTTTCATATGATACCCCATTTAAACTAGTAGTGCTATAACACTACTTTGAAACACATTCCGACCCCCTTTTCAAAGAAAATAATAATATTTCTTAAAAATTTTCATTTGCAATATCTGTGGTCCAGCTATATTTATAACAATTTCAAATCAATAGCATCAGTGGTTGCTGAAATATAGCGCTGTGACAGACGCACAGACGGAAGGACGGCCGGAGTGACACCATGAGGGTTCCTATTTACCATTTTGGTTGGGAACCCTATAAACGGGGTTTTAACTAATTAAGATGGAGCATGCGCAGATATGACGGAAATGCAACATCCCCTGCAATCTGGATGCTCCTATTGATATTTAATTTACCTGGCTCAGTCTGCTCTGTCACATCAAAGAGTGCGCATTCGTCCATCTGTGAAACAGTAGTGAGTTATCATTAAAAGATTAGGTACGTATCACAATTTATTATAATTACATATATATTGTTAGCTTCAATTACCTAAGATTAATTTACATCAAGAATAGAGCAGTTGTATAAAAATGCGATAAAGCTATTTTTAGAACTAGAATGTTTATAATTTAAACTAAGATTATTAGCGTGTTAGTTTGATTTTATGTATTAGGTATGTACCCTTATCAGGTATTCATTATTTTTTCTCTTGGTTAGTTATTCAAGTAGCATTTTTTTTATAAATAGTTAATTATGTATACAATAAAGTAAACATGCAAAAATGAACATTTTAAAATATATAACTATATATCCTTTGTTTCTATATAACATTCCTTATCCTACAACGTCGTAGGATAATACATCTACCTGTTGCCTTTTCACTGTTACTTGTAGCTAACTTGTTGCAAGCCCACGCACCCCCATCCCCTCCTTAAGCGTTCGGATAATGCCAACAAGTGTCTAGCCGGTAATTTATAAAACGCCCACACGTTGACAGCGAGCTTGCATCGGCCCGGGCACAACGTCGCGGCCCGGGCGAGACGTAGCTTGATGGGCCCGGGTAGAGCTACCGGCCGGGGTGCATACGACGCATGTGCAATTGTATTGATGAATATTTGCATCCATTTTGAAATAGGTTGATACTTCCCGGGACCTTTATTATGGAACACTTACACAATATTAATACGTCACACCTAAGACTGAAGAACTAGAACAGAGAATAATTTTTAGCATTGTTACCTTGGATTGTAACATTTTAATACCGATTCGGGTATGCCTCCATTTTAAAATGTTGTTAAATCTCGGCAAATCCAAAATGGAGGCTAATGATTGTCAAAGAATTCGGGCCATATTTGGCTTTGGGTAAAAGTTTTTTAATGTTTTAGAACCATGTCGAGGCGCAGCAGACCTACTCAAAGAGCCCATATCGTCCCTGTTGAAAGCTCCACGGAGGAAGTACTCGCATCTATCCTGGGCACCAATTTAGATCAAATGGTATGTATTATACATAGTAATATAGGTAATATTAGAGTAACCATTTTTAGTAGATATTTACTACACTCACGACTATTAAATACTATAATATATTATGGAATATTTCCGAAACCACGCAAAATAGCTTCTTGAAGTGAAAAGCTTTAGTAAAATTATTTAACTAAATTAACAACAACAGTGTGAATTTAGTTTACTTCTGTATATTATAAACACACTAACTCTAGGAACTTTTTAATGTAAATATTTTCAATGTTTCAGAAGCAATTATTTCGGTATATCTATTATTATCATTTATTTATTTATTTTATTCTTAATTTACCTAAACTAAGAAAAAAGCTTATCATTTTATTTAGGAACTGCTAGCGCTTTCGTCTTTTACAAATATTTTTTACGGGTTATAATGACATCGATGGTTAAAATAACAAAGGGCTTGAGGGACAAATCGTCATTTTACAGGAGAGCAGAAAATAGATTTCTATAAAACGCATAACTCTTTGGTTATTAGAGCGATCCTTAGGGCGTGAAGGATATACTAACCCCCTTATTCATCATAAAGTTATCAAACGTTGATTAGCTAATATTCCGAAGTCTTTATCTAACACGTGCGTGACATTTGGTGATGGAAAGAGTGAGACGGGGCACACTATTACACTGATTTAGTTAAAAAGCGATTATGAATAAGGGGATTTGTATATAATTTTCCCCCTGAATCGAATCAGACTAGCAAATTTAACCTAAATATCATAGTTTTCTATAGATATCCTTTAAGAATTGTATTTTCATAACCTTGGCCCTTACAATTGCAACTAAAATAATAAATATAATTAATAAATACATACATTTTACCTTTGCACTGGAAATAGGCAAACATTTTAAAAATGTAAGTATATTAAATTATCTTATTTATCACATTTATTTTGTTGTGATTCATTGTAATGGGCGCATTTTTAAAACAAATTAATACAGATTGGTAGTGACGTGTTATGTAACTATTATAATTAGTACCTATGCCTACAAAGTATGTGAAGGCAAAGCTATTTAAATTTGGAAATGACATTAACGATTTGTAGATTATGGCCACTCATGGCTTAGGAAGTTTACGTTAAATTACGGCCTTACTCATAAACGCTATTTAACTAAATCTACTGAATAAATGGTCAAATAAATAACGTCACCATGCTGTCATTGTCAAAAAATTTGACGTTATTTAGGTGACCACTTAATCAGCTTATTAGTTAAATAACGTTTTATGAGTAAGGGGTTTAGTCTTTAAAACTAAGCTTATTTTCAACTTTTGATATCTCACTCAATATTTTTAGACGTAGATACATTTTAAATATACACATCGATAGAACTTGAAAAATGGACTACAACTGCGTTAAAAAGTGATTATCGTAAAATGTTAGGCCTTTCTTATCTTAACCATCGAAATTTGTTATTTATTTGATTTATTATTTATTTCATATATTATTTATTTCATATATCTATGTACGTTCAGTAATTAGATATCATTTATGATAAGCTGTTGCATTTAATTTATTTTATTAATAGCGAATGCATTAATATTATGCTGTATTATATATCTTGCGAATTAATGACATTATACTAAATATGATAACTGTGGAATAGACAATTTAGATATTTTCTTTAAAAAAAATTGACCTCAAGAACTAATGATCTGGTCGAAAACGCTAAGCAAATAACGCTTAAAGAAGAGAACTGGGCCAGAAGACAAGATGGTTGTCGACAATCGTTATAGTAAACGATCAACATTTGTATGGGATTGACATTTCAAATCGAGATATCACGTGATTTTTAACAATCTCTTATGTCAATCCCATACAAAGGTTGATGTTTTCTAACGATAACGATTGTCTGCAATCATCTTGTCTATGAGGGCTGAGGGTCAACTCCGAAAACGATATAAACCTATTAGGTATGTCCTAGAACGTCACGTAACAGAATTATTTGCAAAATTACAGGGTTATTGAAGTTGTGAAAAACGATCTTTTTAATGTGGCGTTTTCGGACATAATACACCCTAGTATGTATTTTGTTTGTAGTAGTGCCTATCCCCAATCGATATAGGTATATATGTAGTTCAAAGTAAATGTAACCCTGAGGTACAGTATTACCCAACTGATATGGCGCGTCGTGAATCTTCGTTTGCACAGAAAACAAAGTATGGCCCCAAAGATTAACGAAAGAATGCTTAAAACTTATAATCAACCTTGGATAACTACTATAAGGTGTAGAGTTTGTGAAGTTAGGGCTTGTAGCGTTAGGGCGTGTAGAGTTACAAGCTTGGCTCTATATGAGATCTGATAACTTTTTAACAGTGCGAGGCATATGGTCTCGTCTTGGCAACATTTTACAAGAAAATGTTTTTGGTGGGATAGCCTATTGTTTGAAAACACATAGGATACTTTATATCTCTGAAACGCCGGAAATCGCGGTGACATAGTATGTCTATACTGTAATGCATTTACGAGTCAGTTTCCAAGGTGTACGTGCATATAACCCTTAGAGAGAAAAGAAAAGAGTAGACAAGAAAAGAAAAGAAAAGAAAAGAAAAGAAAAGAAAAGAAAAGAAAAGAAAAGAAAAGAAAAGAAAAGAAAAGAAAAGGAGAGGCAAATGTTATATTTTTGCGCACCATTCGACACATAAAAATGTACAAAAAAATCACCACTTCATCTAATTGTAGACTATATAATACTAGCTGTCCCCCGCGGTTTCACCCGCGTTCCGGGGGTAAAAAGTAGCCTATGTCCTTCTTCATACCATAGGCTATCTGTATGCCAAATTTCATCGTGATCGGTTGAGTAGTTAAGGCGTGAAAGCGTAACAAACAAACAAACAAACATATTAATTAGTATATTAGTATTAGTATATTAGTATTATTATTATATTAGTATAGTATATTCTTATTAGTATGGAAGTATGGATTTAAACATATTAACTACCTTCTATGTTCTGATGTTAATCTATAGGAGGAAGGTGACGCAGCGATGGCCTTGCCACTAGCTGAAACAAAAGACAAGGATGCCGCAAAGAGGAAGCAAAAGAAGGTAAATATACAAACAAAAATAATGGTGTATACTATACTATACAAGTACTTATTTTTGTTGTATACCTATCCGGATTTTTTATTATACAAGTTAGAAAACTAGCAGACGTCTCGCGTGATGGTAAGTGCTTATCTTAACCTATAGACTCTTGCAAGACCAGGATACCACTCTTACGTTGCCGACCTTATCTGCAAGCCCTTCTTACTTCTTCAAAAGGGGTCACTGTGCCGAGAGCGGAAAAGACAAGTTTTTGGTACTACATCGCACACTGCCGTACAATTGTTGTCAGGTAATGAATCCAAGCTTGATTTGAAAAATAGTATTGCTGTGTTTATTGCCTGCTCTTCTCAGCAAATGCAACCTCCTGAACCGGTATTAGAGTATTAGAGTCAGACTTTTCATAAGTGCCTGCGAAGGTCTATTTGAATAAATTATTTTGAATTTGAATGTGAACGCCTCCTCTTGGACCTCAGGCGACCTTACCCACCGCGGGAACACGACACCTATAAATTGCTGTTATTTGGTGGCGGTTTTTTGTAGCATTCAATATAACATCATGGTGATGATGGATGGTGTTTCTGGAGGATGCTGCTGTTGTTGATCATCGGCTGTGTCTTCGGCAAGGGTCTGCAGCGGTCCGGCAGCGTTTCCTATTTATATGGATGGCCAAGCTAATGCATTGACTGGAGAAACTCACTGCCCATTTATTTTCCATCTAGTAGGTACAGTAGTACCCAACTTATAAGGCGCGTCGTGAATCTTCGTTCGCACATAAAAGACAGTATGGCCCCGAAGATTAACGAAAGAATGCTTAAAACTTACAATCAACCTTAGATCACTACTATAAGGTTCATAATACACTGCAGCTGTTAGTTCCGTCTCACACGCAAGTTACACCCCTCCGCACGGCGCGCGCTAACATGGCGGCAGCTGCCGAACAATAGCGTTTCCCGCGCTTTGAAAATGTATCTTCTGCGCAGGTATATCGGTAAGCCATATCAGTTGGGTACTACTGTACATACCTATAATGTTGTTTAGCATTTTTTTACCATTTCAGAGATGATTCGTGGATTGTATTTATGGTGTATTGTTTATGGCGAATTTATTTAATCTTTGTTTTCTTATTGCGAAGTACTTATTATAGATATACTAAGAAAGAAAATCTAAATATCGGAATCATCAGTTCAGTCTGCGATTTTGATGTAAATATCTACTGAATAATATAATACTAAATCGTTTCCAATATTTTCTTATGCGACAAAGGTAGCAAACAATCATACGGTCCTCCAAAGTACATAAGTCAGACTAGATCCAATCCTTTCAATTCCAATCCTTTGTGCGCACGTAAATCTCAATGCAAAACAATATTATATCTAATTTTTATATTTCATTGTTAATCGATAGATGCCTAATTTTGAAGAAATGTGCCGGGAGCTCACCGAGACCCTGAGCCAGCCGCCGAGAAAGAATAAAGGAAAAGGAAAGAAGGTAATTCATTGATTGATAATAATTGAATTCGTTAAAAAAAGGAAAGAATAAGTCACTTATACGAGATTATTCCTATATAGGGTGACTGGATCATGATAGCAAACAATATTTATACCTTTCCTCTATTATATTATGTCAGTCAGAAACAACATGCAACCAGACAGGTTTTGGTCATTTTTATCACGGTGCTTAAGAGGACTCAATTCGTCATACTTTTCATACAAAACCTCTGTACTTATTACGGCGTTGTTAAACATTTTTCGTTAGATGTTTTGAACAAATTAGTATCTTGTGCACTATATCTAGCCTTGTATCTAGGCGTAATTTAAAAAAAGTGTGAAACAAATTCAGTCAAAGCCTCCGAAAAACAGCGTTTTTGCCTGAACTTTGGCCATATCTAATGTACCTATAAATTGTAAAAGTAAAGAAAACTTTTAGATACCAGGCTTGCAAATGTAATGGAGATTCTAAATAACTAGCTTTTTTTTCACAAACTTGTAAGATTTTTTCACAAGAAGTATACTCCTGGAACAAGTTTTATGAATGCGAAATCATGAATGACGACCTAGCGAAGCGGCCGCGAGTGAGCAGCGGAATTAACCGACTGATAACCGACGGCTCTAATGCTATCTCTCTTTTTTCGCAGTCAAACACTACATTGGATGAAACAACAAGCTTTTAGACTATGCTCGCGTTGAAGTTGCGCCGGCCGCAGTGGGCCGCCTTAATTTTCCAGAATTAAATTAGATTATACCTACCTGTATTAAAAGATAATATTCTGTTTTGTTTAGATACTTTGTACCAAAAAGAAATACACGTGATTTTGGATATGGGGGCGGGGTTAGTCTAAAATCTCACAGCGTCAAGCATCACCAAGCGGGAGGGATAAAACGTCATGTGATTATTGCAAGACCTCTTATTTGAGCAAGAAATTAAATTTTTATTTATTTTATATAGACATAGCAAAGCGATGTCCTCCAGATTCTACGTTAGGTACCGAGTGCAGAATTTTTCGACTCCACGCTTCAACCGCTCACAAACAATAAAGCGACTTATTATATGATTCCAGACTAAGAAGACAGTGAAAGATGAAACCGACCGCCCGCCTACTCCGCGGCCTCGATTTTCAGAGCCATTCCAAACTGTCCAAGTCTCCGACCATGCCACGGAGGTGGGTCCGAAGATAGAAACGGGGTTGCGCGACTTAAGCGTTACTGCTCCGGTGCCACCGGAACCGCGGTATGTTTCTGGGCTATGTGTCGGAGAAATAACGCTTTATACGTCCTTTATAATACTAGCTTTCACTCCGCAGTTTCACCGGCGTTCTCGAGGGATCTAAAAGTATCCTATATTAATCCAAATTATGATCCACTTGCGCAGGGTTGGATTCAGACCCTCAAAAAATTATTGTCTATGGAAAATAAAATTATACTACTTGTCAAAAATAATACTAAGTTTCGCTTTTCGTCTATTTTCAGTTAATAACAATTGAAATAAAAATGAATTTGTAAGAAAATTTTAGTTGTATTGTTATTGTACAAATTAACCAAATTTAGGTAAGTAGATGTTTATCTCAGCCAATTCGTCAATCGAAACTTCGTCTTTGGCATTGAAACGACATAGCATGTCGTCAGATGGAATAAATCCAATACAAATTACATTTACTTTCTTTCACAGCATCGCATGAAAGTATCAGGAGTATAGAGCGATTTACTACAACTAAAACAACTATTCATAATTAAAGTAATATTTTTTAATTTATTTCAACAAATAGAGTTAATCGATATGAAGGTAAATGTATGGTATTTTCGCGTTGTAACCTGGCATTACAATACTATATACTACACATCATAAAATAATGGTACAAATAGTATAATTATACTACGAAATCCAACCCTGCACTTGCGTGAAAATTTCATAACTATTGGTTTTGCCAGATAAGTAAGCGTCAAAATGTAGTAAATAAACTTTTGCATTTATTATCTATATATCAGTAGGATAAAGTAATCTGTGGTTTCAATGAGTTATTATCTTCTGGGTCTATTTAATACAAAAAAATAGAAAACATTCCAATAGCTATGTTTTCAGGAGCTTGGCACCCGTTCAGACGTCCACTCTTTTATCGGCGACGCCGACAACCCCGACCATCGTGTGTTGCGGACTTTTGCTCCTTTTCACGTTAATGTTTTTGGTGGGATATTTTTTGAAAAGTTTTACCCTTTAGTTTAGGTATTTAAATAAATACATGACTTTTTTTTCTAGCGATTACAATACTTATCTTTTCATTATGAAAATCCTATGGAAAAGAAGAGAAAACGTGTTGATATACCTACTTATTTAAATACTGATGGTCTCCGATTGGTCGAAATTCTACTGCTTTTTTTTAGTTATAATAAATAAATAAAATTTTGCTTTTTGCACTTCTCCTACATATAAACTTTACCTGTACCGAATCTCCTCCGTGCGCGCAATATGGTTTAAACCATGCCCCCCATGTGTATCCCTTACACAAATGATTCTTCACGTAATAATTTATGGATTTATAAAAGTAAAACCTGTCTGACCGACATCAACACACTGCTCAAACAGCAGCGTTATAAAACTTGAAATTTTGCTCTCTGAGGCATCCACTAAGCTGCTAGCCCTACAATTCTTCTCAGTTGAAGGCCGAGTTCCGAACCGGTGGTAACTTCAGTAAATGTGACCTTCATAAGTGCCCTTCTGGGGCCTAAATTGAATAAATGGCTTTGACTTTGACTTTGACTTTGAATTAAAATAATTATATTCGGCCTTACTCATAAACGCTATTTAACTAAATCTACTGAATAAATAAAATAAAAAAAAAATAGTCAAATAAATAACGTCACCTTGCTGTCATTGTCAAACAATTTGACGTTATTTAGGTGACCACTTAATCAGCTTATTAGTTAAATAACGTTTTATGAGTAAGGGGGATTGTTATTAATTAACTAATAGCTATCAGATATTAAAATACCGAGTAATATTACACTAAATAAATTATGTACTTACTATTAAATTATATATTAATTATTAGTATAATTAGATGTTAATTATAATGGCAGATAACATTAAAAGTAAATGATTTAAACGAAATTACCCGAATATTCCTAATAGAACGACCTACCAGATGTTTATTGATGAAACGTATTTTATATTTAATTTAATATGTCAATAAATATATTGCATATGGGTTGCCTAACAAATTTCAGTCCAGGATATGATTAATTAAAAATTTGAAAAAAAAAATAAACATTTCACTGATTTGATTATTAGACTAATTCTATACCAATCGAAAGTATGAAATTAAATATAAATACGTTTCATCAAATAAACATCTCGGTGAAGGTTCTATTACGAACGAAATTATAATAAACATCCTCCTGAATAAACAACCGTGTTTTAATGCCTTTCATCGAAAAGACAACGCCCGCCGTGATTTTTAATCTATATTTATTATCATTTCAGTTAAGCGAGGACACTAACGACGACGATGGCAGTGATAAAAGCGATGATAGCCAGATCACCACCCTCAGCGTGGATGATATCGCAGCGCTTGTCAACTGTCAAAAGTTTCTGTATTAGATTACTAGCTGTCCCTCGCGGTTCCCGGATAAAAAGCCAATTAGTTAACCATCAGAATAAATATCAAGCCACGAAATATAATATGTACTTACATCATAATAATATGACTATGTTATCTTTAGGTATATCTTTTATGCGTTGGTTGTATTGCAACGATTAGTCATAAGAATTTGGTTATATCCTGGCGGGCCAATACCTATACGCACAATCTATATTATCTTATTCTATCAATTCATCGAACAATTCAATAAACTACAGATATTATGTGGAAGGAATTTCTATAAACAGATTTTTTTAACACTGTTTTCCACAGATTACATAATAGTAGGCTGTTTCATACAATTTCTCGGCTGTTATACCAGTATATTATTTACTCTATGGTTATACACTGTTTACTTACCAATGGGCCAGGTTTAGTATTTATAAGTTAGGAATATATAAGTGTTCTGTGTTTAGGACTAGTTGTATGTACTTAATAAACACATTAGAAAATAAGACACATTCGGCCTAAGAAGTTCGGCCTCTTGGCTATTCACCAGACATGCGCGAGGTAGTGATGACGTTTGGTGTGAGGGAATTTAAGAAAGCTCTCAGAATTGTCTGATGCACTATAATCTGCATCCTATCTTTAGCTACGCTGCACATCTCTGATGGAAAGCCAGCCTAATGCGTCACATTGTACACACAACAATGATGCCCGCAAACAGGGTTAGATTAATGTAACTAATATAAAAATAATTATTTTTCTGGTGACTGTACTTTTTGTTGATTTTACTTGCATTGTCTTCCACTATTCCAAATATCAAGCAAATTCGATCACTGTTAGTGAGTGAAATTCGACTTGCAAGATTCCACTCCAACAAACTACATGCATTGCAAGTTAAATAAAAGGTTGTCATTTGGACGACCGATTAGTTATATTAGGTACTTTCTAAATTATACATAATTTCTGTTAAACAATACATAACCATATATTCATCCTGAGTTTCTATATGCAATAGGGTTATTCCGGTTATTCATACAATATGTATTTCTTATTTATAAAAATTAGATATATAGAATTTAGATACCTAAAATAAAATGCTTTAAAAATTGTCCACAAAATTATACGTTATTTACAGTAGGTATACAATATTTTGTGAAACTATTTCGGAATATAAACAAGTAGGCACTAAATAACACAATTATGTATTAAATTAGAGATTAATCAAGTTGACGACAGATGTTGGGTGATATATGTTTACCGGGTACAAGGTTTTAATTAATTTTATTTTATTTAGGGCAGGACCTTTATTAAATATATGAATTTAAAAAATATATGAAGCGCACAAACTGACGCCTTAAAATATTATAAAACATTTACAATATAGGTATTTGTGTTTTTCAGGAATAGTGTCAACATTTTGTTTCATCCTTTATGGTTTTTATTGAATTTGAAACTATAACTCAATTCTTTATATAGAAATATTTTCATGTTTGTAACAAGTAAAAAACTACGATTAAATCGCCGCCAGCGTATGTAGATGTAGCTATTAATTTAAATTGTAATCAAATTAATAAATTAATTGTCTGTAAAATTAATTGTTTGTAATTGTTTTTACAATACAAGTCATCGTTATATTTGTGTTAATTTAAAATATTAATAAATTTAATTGTTTAAGAAACTATTTATAGTACTTAACTTAACGTACTAAACTATTTTCTTTCTCAGAGATTAGGCTTTATTAATACGTTTTTTTTCTATGTATAGATTATAATTTCAGTATGTGTTTGATTATAATTTCAATATTATAGTCAGTGATGAATAGCCGAAGGTGTTTACCATACAAAGCATAGAAGACATCGGTTAACTTTTGGTGGAATAATGATGGTCAATAATAATCTACCAGATGACCGAATCTGGTGCGGCGAGCCATCGAACAGAGGGGAGAGACAGCGCTATTCGTTAAAAAGAGAAAGTAGTACAGCTAGGCGTCACGTTCTCTTTTAAACGTATAGTGCTGTCTTACTCTGTTCGGCGGGTAATGCTATTAGTAATTTTGCGCCCGTCGTCCCAACTCTGTCTGCCGGTTTTTGAGGGTCACCTTTTCTATTAGCTCTATACGTTCATGTAACATCTAATCGATTGCGATTAAACTTTGGTGACTTGTGCGAAGGCCGGGGAGGATTCCTGATATTGAAAAAATAAGAGGCATTGCAGAGAGTACGGCGGAAATTATCTATTAGAATTAATCTATAAAATTGGAACTCTTTCATTCGTTTATTAGTTTCCGTCATCAGAAACTGTTCGGACCTCATCAGAGCGCCTGAGAAAGTGCAAATAGCCAGAAGTTATTGAAACTTATTTCGAAAAGAATCTTTGAAACCAAGCCCGTATAGCATCGAACAATTTTTAATGAAAATTTTATTTATCGATTGTTTTTATTCAATTATGTTTTGTTTAAAATTGTTAGTATTAGGAATTTCTGGCGGTCCTCATTGCCCCACATTGTTCGGTGTATCTACATAGGTACGTATTTTAGAAAGTGCGAGTACGCACAGTTAAGGTAGAAAATAAAGAAGTAGCATAAGTTTTTCTTGCATCTATGTATATTATTTTTCAACACACTTGCTCATAAAGTGACTTTTATTGCACCGATTTTAGTTTCATAATGCAGCTTAGTACGCACTAGTGCTTTTTACTTTACATTACCACACAGTTTTATATTTATACTATAATGTACTACTGTTGGTTGTCCAAAATAAAATAAAATAAAATAGGTATAATCTCTCACTGCAAGTGATATGTGTGTAGACGAAGCATTCTTAATTTAAACGGGTAAAAAAGCCCGCCTCGACAAGATGGTTGTCGACAAACGATCAACCTTTGTATGGGAGTGGCATAAGAGATTGTTTAAAATCACGTGATATTTCGGTTTGTTTCAAAGTTTGATCGTTTACTAACGATGACGATGTCGACAACCATCTAGGGTCCCAGTTTGATAGCACATCGCTGTCAAAAAAATACCTGCGCGCCATATTTGTAACCGTTCTCATTGTGTGGTTGATGATTATCAAAAAATACAAGCCTGTTTTTTTCCTCGCAAGTGTGTTGAAAAACGTCGTATGATATGCGTGTGCATTGATCATTACACTCTCAGCTCCGTTATCGCGTTCACCTGCTCGTCTGTAATGACCAACTTTGCATTTGCACACATGTATCATAATGTACTATTTATCACAGTTGATGTTTTTACTGCACTAGGCAGTTTTCATAAACCAAAATAAAATATATGATTGTTGTAGTTTTAAAGTATCTAGATACTTATAATCATTAATAAATAAATGTCTGTACTTATATTTGTTTTATTTATACAAATCCGTATTAATACAATGTGTAAAATCATCTATATTATTTGATTGAGATATCAGTCAGTCGATTATATAATTTCAAAGTTTAAAAAGTCAGCTCGCAGACAATTTTACTTACCATCAGGCGGGCCGTATGCTTGTTTGCCGACCTAGTTGTATAAAAAAAAAAAAAAAAAATTTTGAATGAAGGAATTTTGTACAAAAATTCTATTGTATATATATTTCCGACTTGTTGACTTTTTTACCTTTTAAGTGATACAACATACACGGCCTTACTCATAAACGCTATTTAACTAAATCTACTGAATAAATGGTCAAATAAATAACGTCACCTTGCTGTCATTGTCAAACAATTTGACAATGACAGCAAGGTGGTTATTTAGGTGACCACTTAATCAGGTTATTAGTTAAAAAACGTTTTATGAGTAAGGTGGTATATGTATAAATATTAAACTCCTACGAAAAATCCCCCTGTCCATAAATCCAGTCACCATGTTCGGCGAACCGATCCATTGGGGGAGGCAAGCCAAATATCTAGGTGTAACTCTTTATGATCGATTGAACTTTAGCCCTTTTTGTGATGGGTCGCCTTCACTTCCTCTTAAATAGCACGTGTGAACTCGCCTTAAAAAGCAAGATTAGACTCTACACTGCTTGCATTTGCCCCATTTTCACATTATGCTTGCGCTGTGTTCGCACACGCAACGCTCAGACGGATCCATAGTCTTCAAGTGATTCAAAGTTGTATGTTTATGTTAAATAGTTTTTGAGTTATTAAGGGTTCAAAAGTGGCTGCAAGTGGTTCGTGAAATATTACACACGGTGCTGCTCACCAGTTTTCTTTTCTTGTCTTGAACTTGGCTTGACACGCTACCGCGCTTTTAACATTTGGTTAGCCAATCAGCATCCAGGCCAGTGACGTTATACTGAGTAGCTAATGATTGGTGTTTTTGAGTTACGTTTCATTCCATGAGAATTAGCTGTTCCGACGCACAATAAAACCACACTTCTTTCATATTTTTTGACATTATTTTTATAATAATTAAATGCACGACCCTAACAGTCCCATTTATAAATTTCACCGTATTTTTGTGAAAACCGTTAGTTTATAATCTACCTAGCGAGATTATAAACTCCCCGATATATTGTGGACTGTACCATCCTGCTTAGGTACAATATAACGTATAGTTTATAATCTAACGTTGTCACAATATATCGGGGAGTTTATAATCTCGCTATGTAGATTATAAACTAACGGTTTTCACAAAAATACGGTGACATAAACACCCCAGTCTGATTCCAACATAAAATACGTTTGTAAACCGCGACCTTATTGATTTTATTCAAGGTTGCAATTGCACATGCGTCAGTTACATGCAATGCAACTGTGTTCAACGCTGGGGTAACTGACGAAGCTTGTATTTGCCATTTTCTTTAAAATTCATTGTTTCAATTATGCATGACGATAAGGCCGAAGGAGATATCAGTGCGACAGAGTGGGCCAGGGTACTTATATTGTTAGCAATTTACATATTGTGTTTCGTGTGTATCTTAATGCAATGTATGCATTTGAAAGATTTGATCAGAAAGTACATGAAAGCCCGTAAACGGAATAAGTAATTATGGACACAAAATGTAAGTATTGTTTTACTTTCTATTTGTAACTTTTAAATTGTATGTGTATTTCTTTATAATTAATGTACTTACTTAATATTATTTTTTTTACTATTTAGAAAATAGAATTTAAAATGTGATGACAAAAATCGTAGCGAAAGAATCCGAGATCTATATTTAAATGGCTTACTTATGTAATTGATTTACCTACAGATTATAATGAAATTCACTGTAATTTTGCTTGTTGTTTTTAAAATAATTAGTATAATATTTTATGTTAGGTAATATAATTTGTCTGGTTTGTCACAGTGATAACAATTTAAAGATATACTTAAGTTAGTCACGCTCACTTAAAAGTCCATCGCAGATGTCGCCCATGTCGTTGGTATATGCCAATGAAATGGCTAGCCTATGGCATGCCTAGCTACACATAAGGTACATTACGATATATTTTTACCCGTCTGACCCGGAAGAAAGGTTATTTCAATATTATTTGAGTGACCGGACAGGAGGTTCTTATTTGTCCATGATTTCTGTTCCGATTTCAGCTTATAAAGTTGTAGTTGAAGGCTAGTTCCGAATCGATTGTAACTTCAGTAAATGTGACCTTCATACGTACCCTTTTGGGGCCTAAATTAAATAAATTAGTTGATGGCTTTGACTTTGAAAGCTGGATATTTTCAACCCTTACAATAAAGTGTGCAATAGACTGCGCAGAATCCATAATTGTGATGTCTAGCTTTGCATTAAATGTTTTGGAATGTGGGGCGCGATTCTTGTATCTTCGCGGAATGTCGATGATGGCCATAAATATAATCTATCCCCCTTATTCATAATAAAGTTATCAAATGTTGATTAGCTATTATATATTATAGACATTTGGTGATCGAAAGAGTGAGACGGAGGACACTATTACACTGATTTAGTTAAAAAGCGATTATGAATAAGGGGTTATGTCTTTAGTATTAGATTATATTATTTAGGTACCTAATTGATAAGGAGCCTCTATACGACCATAAATAAAAACATAGGTGTGTGTGATTGTACTATTCTTTGTGATTTTAAAATAACTTTTATGTTCTATTAGCCGTAGATAAACATTAATAGATCCCATACAAAGGTTGATCGTTTACTAAAGATGACGATTGTTGGCAACCATCTTATCTAGGCACCCAGGTAGCCCTACATATTTCTTTAGCAAGGATAAAAAAGAATTATATTACATATCATAAATAAACAAAGAACTAACAAAGAACATAAGAAAAGGATGTATAAAAATTTAGTCCTGTCAAATTAGTCCAATGCTTGTTTTCAATATAAATTTAGTCGCCATCTATCGCTGTCACGCCTAAATACACGCAAAATAAGACGGCAAAGATTAATTTGACAACTTAAAATATGTTCTATCCTTTTTCAATCATCTTCGTAAGAAAGAGATGAGATGTGACTAAAATTCGTTTAGTGCGGTGTACAACAGAATCGGCACCAATAATTTATAACCAGAAAGGTAAATTAGAGTAAGTTATTTAAAAGAAATAACCTTAAACATATCAAGGACTGGGAGACACCGCTGTGCACGATCGAAGATATCTCACCCTAACAGGGAAAAAAGAGCCCCTGGATTGTAACCTTTTAATAATTTACTATATTGCAAGTACGCAGGTCTTCGTCAGGAAGCTCAATATTTCATCCATCATTAATTTCCGTATCGATTCTCATGCGCTTAGTGTAAATGCAATGTCATCTTCTCCTTTTCAGCCCCTGTAATAATATTCACGGTATGTGGGGAACACCCCCGCATCTTGTCCCCTTCTACTGCTGTTTGGTGCTACGTGTAAGGGTGGCATGGAGTATCACCCTTCATCAGTTTCAAATGCCTTTAATATTGTTAGTTAATCCCCTAAATAGGCTAAGGGGCGGTGCCAATATTGTCTTTACACTTGAACCCCACGAAAACACCGAATCCCACATACCCCACTCCATAAAAAACCCCAATAATCAGTTAGACAGAATTAATCAAATAAACATTTTACAAGCTTGTATTTTATTCTTGTTTCAGTATCAACGTCATGGGGTGCCGCGCGGGCGAGAGTCTACCACCATCTAATGGGGACTCCAATAAGGAGAATCCGATATTTCAGCTGGAAATAAGTACAACAAAAGATACTACACACTAAATACGAGATAGTATATTACTCACCTAGGGCAGGAAAGTAAGAAATGTCTCAGATCACACGTAATTGTTGGCCGAGGCGAAGCCGAGGTCGACAAACATGTGATCTGAAGCTTTCTCACGTCTCGGTGTGAGCTGACCCTTTGATTTGATGGAACATTTTTTTAAAAAGGAGATAAGAGTTGAGACTTCTTCGTAACAATCCTATCAATTGGTTATTTGGTTGTTACGATTTAATCATGTGACGATTTTGTCCATGACCCCGCAATCCGCTCAGTTTTACCAATTATATGTATTGATTTTAAGATTACATATAAATATTTTCGAATTTTATAGTAATTTTTATTGGATTATTAAAATGCCAAATGTATTCTCTTCTTGTGCCCAAGTATTTTCTACTGATGAGTTTTTGGGAACTCTATTAGGTTATTAGTGTATTTAAATATCAAAGCGTCTTGTGGTGATTGTAATTTAATAGGTTAGGTATAAGCAATTTAATGGGTCATATTGTGGCATATTTTATGTAAGAATTGATGTTATCTTAATATTATTTATATTTAAGCGTAGTGTGCCGACCAACTTTGGAAAAATATTGCGCGAACACGGCACATTTTGACACCCCCCCTTGTTTACCGGGTGCCAGGGTTTTCTTATATACTAAAAACAGTTATTGTAAATTTTATATAATCGAGATAGAATTTCAAAGTTTCCGGTATACGAGTGTTTAAGATTCAGTAAAAAGATTTCCGGTACGAGTGTTTAAGATTCAGTTTTTAGCCGCGTCTCTACACACTATTTTATTTTAATATTCATAACAGCTGTCTCGAGCGGTTTCACCCGCGTTGCCGTGATAAATAGTAGCTTATAATACTCGGGAATAATGTAGCTTCCTATCAGAGTGAAAGAATTTTCGAATCTGACTGATAGTTCCAGTGATTAGCCCCTTAAGTATATAGATAGTATAGAAGAGATAGTTTCAGGAAATGTAGTTGTATGAAAAAAAAACACGTGATTTGTACTTTTTATATGTCATGCAGATTGGTTTAGTAACACTAAGATAGTTCACACACTGAAAGATAGATGGCGCCACATTATCCTACATCCTGCATCGCGCTTAAGAAGTTTTCTCGAGAATCTGCATATATACAACTGTCCGACATGTACAGTTGGACCGCGGTCCCCAGGCACGATGACCCAGCCTGGCGGAAGATCTTCCCTTTTAAATGGAGGTGTCATCCACCGTGCACCTCCATATACTTATGTAGATATGTCTAAAAGCATTTATAATTCTATTTACTTGATAAGGATCTTGAGGGGGATATCTGATGTGTACGATTATAATGATTTGAGTTATCGTATACATTGTACTGCCAACATAATGTTTATGTATCTTCCAATTATATTTGATCAATGTCATCTGACCTTTGTAAATTAAATTGGGTTTAGTTGTTTGTATGGTTTAAATATTTAACGATTTCTCAATACATAATAGTGTAGGTGTCTATCTAACGATTAGCTGATGGTATTTCAATTCATATAACCTTCAAAGTACTCTGTTCCATGACTTCCATGTGATTTCATGTCATAATGTTCTCTGTCTGCTTGCTAACTTACCTGCTTGCTTACTTAACTGTTCACGGTTGTGCTATAAAAGGGTTTACTATTTATTGGTATTTAACGATATATGGGAATTACTCGTTTTATTATAAGAAGGTTTAGCAATTGTTTCAGTTATAGGGACATGTATGTAACCATGAATATTTTATACAAAATAATTTCTTACTAAACCAGGGTAATAATGACTAAATTAAAGCTAAGCCTGATTTCTGGACTGATTAATAATAAATTATTATTATGATTATGAAGCGCATGGGGCCAATTCTCGTGCTTTCGACATCAGTATCTCATTAGATATTTGTCGCCAAATGGTAGGAAATTCATGTCGAAGACGCGAGAATCGGGATCCTGCTTTTTTACATCGAGGAAACGAGATTAATGTTTGTACACTAGGTACCATGATATTGTAAATTATTGTATAACTCGATGTCATCTTTTCAGTGTTTTTCTGGATATTAAAGATGTATGTAATATAAAAGAGCTTTAATTTGAGCAAGTGTTACTGTGTTACACCACGGACCGGCTCATTCCTCCGGTAGGCCTAGTAGGTATAGTTCATAAAATATGTCATTGTGTGTATCCATCCATCTATATTCAGTAACCAGAAGGTTTCAGAAATCTTCCCTGGCCTGTAGTTATATATATGTATGTTATGTGTATGTTAGTCATGGTAACTAATTATAACAATCAAATTTATTCATACTATAGCAAAAATAAAAGATGTGTAACTATCTTGCGAAGCGCTCGTGGTGTAGCTTGATTAGCCGTTCTTAATTGACCTGACATTGTCGTGGTCGGTACCTGGATGGGTGACCGCCTATAGTGGTATTTCAAATCGAGCGTTTCCGTGCTTCCGAAGGTACGTAAAGCCGTTGGTCCCGGTTTTGTGATAATCGTTAAGCTAGTTGGAGGCCTTCAAGGCGGCTTGAAAACTCCAACAGTAGGTTGACCACTAGCCTACCTCCAGTCAGCAGTGGGCACGCGTGGTGGAGTATCTGCCCACTCCCTTTCACCCTTATTTGTGTGCAGGAGGCCTGTGCTCAGCAGTGGGACATTATAGGCTGATGATGATGATGATGATGATCTATCTTGAAACGGAAAGATGCTTTGCAATAGAAAATCAATATGAGTGTTCTTGGTACCCAGGTTAATTAACCTACCACTGTATGATGGGTACTTCACGAAGTTTTTATGTTGTTGCCATGTTGACCTGAACCCCTGGGACACAGGGGTTCAGGTCATCAAAGTCCGCATCGTGTGGCTGTTGGTTCCCACCGCCCTGAATCCCATATGGATCATCATACTGAAACAAAAGTCATTTACTAATCGATTTGGATTTTTTTTTGTTTGGAAGGGTACTCTTCCCGTTTGGTCCCATAGTCATCAGGTCAGGATTTGATTACTTCTTCTTAGTCTTAAGTTTGGCAACCAAATCCAAAATAGGACTTATTTCTGCTAGTGTCGAGTTCTATTATAATTTCCAGTCACAATAAAATAACGTTCACATATAGTCCTCAGTCAGTCACCGTCCATAATAGTACATTATGATACATGTGTGCAAAGTTGGTTATTAACACTCCAGGCGGTATTAGGCGGGATAAGGGAGCCGAGAGTGTAAAATCAATGCACACGCGTGTCATATGACGTTTTTCAATACACTTGCGAGGGAAAAACAGACTTGTCAACACACCAATCAACCAAACAATGAGAACTTTAACAAATATGGCGTGCAAGTTTTTTTTTTGACTGCGGTGAGCTGTCAATCTATTTTACCCGTTTAAATTAAGAATGCTTTATCTACACACATATCACTTGCAGTGAGGTACAAACTTATCATTATTGGGATTATACCTATCATAAAACTGTGCGGTAATGTAAAGTAAAAAGCACTAGTGCGTAATAAGCTGCATTATGATACTTAAAACGGTGCAATAAATGACACTTTACGAGCGAGTGTGTTGAAAAAATAATTATAGTAGTTATGTAAACTTGTTGGTAGTAGGTAGAACAAAAACAGAATACGAACATTTATTTATTAAATAATTATATAACTACTTAAAACTAAAACAATGATATATTTTATTTCTTATCCTACCCTACCTGCGTGTACTCGCACAATTAAGATAGAAACACCGAACAATGTGTGGTAATAAGAACCACCAGCTTATCCTAAACGTTATAAAACTATACTTACGAATACAATTTTCGTTAAACACTTTTCGATGCTAAAACGGCTGGTAAAAGCCTAATGGAAATAAGATTTAAGAATATCTAGCTGTTTGCACTTTCTCAGGCACTCTTTGACGAGGGCAGAACATCTTCTGGAGAAGAAAACTGTATCTTTTGATGTTTGAGTAATTCTAATGAACAAATTCCATTGTATACAGTTATATAATATAGACATGCAGATATATTAAAATATGTCACCTTCAAAAACCGGCAGATAGTGTTACAATGAGGGGACTACAATCAAAACCGTTTATGACGATTTACAAGGGACTATATACTAAGAAATTTACAGTAAACAAAAATGACTGGACCTCAACATTTCCGGTACGTCGTTTTAAGCGATGTCGTTATAAACAGTTTTTACTGTAATAACAATGACAAAGACATTGTTAAGGTATATGTATACAATAATCTCACCAAATTACATTTGCATTGTATGATGTGGTTCCATGCTTCTTCATTCTTGGCTAATATGGCCAGTAGTCACTTGAATTATGATAATAAATAATAAATGTTACTATATTTTTCAGTAAATTATATAGTAATTCTCGCAGTAACATTAGGTACCTATATTATGAGAAATCTTAGGGTAATCCATTATTACTTCTCCACATGTACTTAGGAATTTGAAAAGTCGTGACAAAAAGCCTGACCTTTCCATAAAAGTCCGGACATTTTAGTCACAAGCGAGAGGGTTGGATGCGTGGTGCAGGGGCGGGGATTACGCGCGTCACGTTCGCCTTGCCTCGCCCGCCGCGTCGGCGGCCGACTAGTGAATTATTTGATATAACTTAATAATATAGTTTTATTACTCATATTCCATCTAAAAAAAAAAAACATATCCGAACAAATCCGGATGGATGGTAACTCTATCCACATGGAGTTCTGGCGAATGTTATTTGGCTATGATCTTCTGTAAGGTGGAAGTACTTCCCCAGTCGGGCTGCTGCGAATTGAACGGAAGAACCCGTTATGCCCTACCTCTCTCCCTAATATTTTAAAAGTATTAAGTATTATTTATTTATTATAAGTCTTAGGGTCACCGCTCACTATAACAGTACGGCTACGCCTCGGCATTTACCTTGCCATGCAAGTGAGGCCTTTAAATCGTATGCGTTAAAGTAAATTTTACAATGACTAGATAAAATAGTTGAAGCCAGCAAGCGGTATCTTGCCAAAGCCGCGAATTTACCCGGCGCCGCGCCACCCGCGAACTGTCACCTCTCAAGCGGTACGCTGGCAGCTACTGGTTGGATTGAGTTGAGGCGGTGCCGGCATTGCTGCGATGGAGCAGTGCTGACATAGTGAGTGATGACCCTAACATTGAAAAGCGTCCAATTAGGACCCAAATTATGATTGTTTATTCCACAAATATTTAATTACCACCAAAATTTACACAAAGCATAATCTTGGATCTAATTGTATTTTCACAGTTCTAACGTAATCTAACCAAAACTGTATTTGGAGTGCCCCGAGTCCAGAAATAGCGCTAGAATTTTCTCATTAAATTTGGTGATCATTTACTAAATTTGGTTACATAGTAAAATTTTAGAGATATTTGGTTTTCTGCCATTTTAAATCCTACTTGTTTATATTTAGAAACAGTACATTCAATTAATATTTAACTTAGGTTTCTAAATAAAATTTAATATTAGGCTATAACATTACATTACATACATACATAACATTACATTACATACATACATAACATTCCATTACATACATACATAACAGATACATTTGATTGACCCGGATGACTATATTGTCTGGGTGTACATTGAGGTCCTACATATTTATACTTACTTACATTAATCTAACCCTGTTTCCGGGCATAAACTAAGTTTTGCTAACAAGTACTTAATTGTCGGTCACCATGTAAATTTTGGACCGCCTGGAGGGAAACAATTACTTATAACTAGTCGTTGCAATAATAATGAAATGGTAATGAATGTATAAAAGACAAAATTAACTTGCTCCATATTACACCAGCGGTTTTATTTCAATACTGATAGCGAAGTTAAATCCACGTAGGTACAGATTATATCTAAAGATACATTGGCCCTGATTCTGTTGTTCACAACTAAACTAATTTTAATCTCACTATGTCTTTTTCTAACAAAGAACATAAGAAAAGGATGTAAGAAATTTAGTCCTGTCAAATTAGTCCAATGCTTGTTTTCAATATAAATTTAGTCGCCATCTATCGTGGTTACGCCTAAATACACGCAAAATAAGACGGCAAAGATTAATTTTACAACTTAAAATATGTTCTATCCTTTTTCAATAATGTTCGTAAGAAAGAGATGAGATGTGTCTAAAATTAGTTTAGTGCGATTTACAACAGAATCGGCACCATTGTCATGATGATTCTCTCATAGCTTGATAGATAGACTCAGCATCCTTTTCAGCATTCTTTTTTCTCTGATAGTTGACAAACTTACTCCTCGGTATCATAAATATTCAGAGATCAGTAGGGGGCATCCACTAACTACGTGAGGCGTTTAGGGGGGAGGGATCGAAAAATCGCCAAAACACCTCACGTAATTTATTGACGCCCCCCCCCTTGTGAATATACGTAGCGCAGTTTTTACGCTGATGTATTGATGGTAACATCCACCAAACAAGTGGAGTTGGTGGTACTTACTATAGACATTTACTGTTCCACATCGCTGCTGTCATCGCTGTCGTCGCTACCGGTGTCGGTACTGTAATGATAATAATTTTTCTTTTAAGAGCACTCAATTCGTCATACTTTTCATACAAAACCTCGTTTTTTTCGATAGATGTTTTGAACAAATTAGTATCTTGTGCACTATATCTACCCGTCTATCTAGGCGTAATTTAAAAAAAGTGTGAAACAAATAATAATAATAATAATAATATAATATAAGCTGGCAACACCGTGTCAACACAAACGTCTCATTTTCACAATTTCAACAGAAAATAATTTTCGCCACAATGTTGACGAGATCAGCTGCAGCTAGAGCACGCCCACCACCTCCGGACTCGTCGTTCAGCTCCGCCTCGCCGCCGCCGGTACCCAGCCCCACCGTAAGAGCTGTGACGACACCGGCCGCGGTAGTTGCGTCGAGCTTGGACGACGAGTATTTTTCCCCGCCGACGTCGCCAACACCTGTATGTCGGCAGGGGAGAGGCCGGCCACCGAGGAGCTTGGGACTTAGGGGCCAGCCGGCCCCGAGCCGGGTCCCCGCTACCGGTGGTTGTGTGCAGCGCATGAGATGGACTCAGTCTATGAACGAGAACGTCATGCGCGCATATTACGGGTCTGCAGAGGGGGGAACTAACCTCACCGCGTACCGTGCTAGGATGCTGTCTCTGTTTCAGGAACTAGAGCCAACCGTCAACGTTTCGGCCCAACGACTGTCGGATCAGGTGCGGGTCATCCAACGCAATCATAGGTTGGATGATGCTGCACTTGATAGGCTGCGCTCAGAGATACTGAGCAACCATATCGTCTCAACTTCGGCACAAACCGCGGCACAAGCAACAATTGATGCAATCCCGCCGCGGTCCAATCATCATGTTGAAGAGGAGGCTGATAGGGTTGCCACAGTAAGTAGCCAGTGCAACGTCCGATTGAGGAGCGCTCTGGAGGATGCGTTTCGCGAGTATAGGTACACTTCTACCGAACTTAGACCCCGATTACCACGCCTGCCTATGCACAACAAAAATAGGGCACTGGTGTGTGCCTTGGACTCGCAGCTTAATTTTTTTTTTGAAAGCAGCGAGGACCTCGTCGATACACACTCGATTCTGTATTGTGCGGCTGTTGCGGCATGTCGTTTAGCTAACGTCAAGTTCCCAAAAAGTGACGAAGCTACTCGACCAAAATCGGCCGTACCAGCCTGGCAGTGCAGGATCGAGCGTCGTATCGACGGGGCCAGGGTACTCATCGCCAAATTATACTGCTTCAGGGAGGGCAATACACGACCACGAGTGATGCGCTTTGTGAGGCGGGCATTCTCGGGGACTGGAATCAGTCCTCCAGAATACATGTCCCGTGTCACAGAGCGCATCGACTTCCTGAAGCAGAGAGTTTGTGCATGGGCGAGCCGTATTCGGCGGTATAAGCGGCGGGTTGACCGATACACGCAAAATCGCATGTTCCAGAGCGATGAGAGGTGGGTATACAGAGCTTGGGAGCGACCTGAACAAAATGTGACGGACGTGTGCCGCCCGGATGATGCCGCTACGAGTGCATTCTGGCGCAGCATTTGGTCGGTGCCCGTCTGTCACACTGAGGCTGGCTGGATGGGGGATGTCTGGCGAGTGTGTGAAACTATAACAGAAATGGAAAAAGTCGAAATTACACCATCAGACGTAGCCAGAGCAGTCCGTCCGTTACCGAATTGGAAATCACCGGGACCAGACGGACTGCACAACTTTTGGCTCAAATGGCTAAGTAGTTCACACACTTGCCTGGCATCTCAGTTCCAGTCATCCTTAGAGTCTGGGTCGCTACCCCAGTTTCTAACAACAGGCGTTACCCACCTGCTCCATAAGTCAGGTAGTCCCGCGGAACCCAAGAATTATAGACCGATCACATGTTTGTCAACGGTTTATAAACTTCTTACATCCATTTTGAGAGCGAAAATTAACACTCACATTGAAAATAATTCAATTATGTCCGCCTCTCAAAATGGATGTAGGAATGGGTCCCGCGGTACTAAGGAGCTACTCCTCATTGACATGGCCATAAGCCAACAGGTTCGTCGATCCCGCAAAGATCTGTCTACATGCTGGATAGATTATAAGAAGGCCTACGACTCAGTGCCACATACATGGCTCTTGAGGGTGCTGGAGTTGTATAAGATTGATGCAACTCTACGCACCTTCCTTGAGTCATGTATGGGGCAATGGAAGACGGTCCTTCGCTATCCGGGATGTCGACAAATCCAGGGGAATGATGAACCTGTATGGATTAAACGGGGAATATTCCAGGGCGACAGTTTGAGTCCACTTTGGTTCTGCTTGGCCCTGAATCCTCTAAGCACACTGCTAGAGGATTCAGGTCTAGGCTATCGGTTGAGGAGAGGTGGTCAGGTTATATCTCACCTCCTCTACATGGATGACCTGAAACTCTTTGCCCCCAACAAATTGCGACTGATGGAGCTACTGAAGGTAACTGAAACATTCAGTAGCGCCATCAGGATGGAATTTGGTGTGGACAAATGTGCAGTTATGCATGTAAAGCGAGGGGAGCATTATGCATGAAAAGACAAAGACCTCTTAAAAGTTAACCACGCTCTGGAAACTGTGTCTCAATGGTTTGCTGCCAACAATCTAATGCTAAATTCTAAAAAAACTAAATGTATAAGATTTTCATTACCAAACGTACCAAAAGTTGATACCAATGTTATTGTGGACGGTACTAAACTTAATGTAGTAGATAAGACTGTTTTTCTTGGTCTGACCATAGACTGTAGATTGCAGTGGGGTGCTCACCTGGAAGCCTTAGGTGGTAAACTGAGCTCCGCTGCTTTTGCAGTCAGCAAAATAAGGCAACTGACGGACATTAATACAGCCAGATTAATTTATTTTGCATATTTTCATAGCCTTATGTCTTACGGTATTTTGCTGTGGGGTTCTGCCGCAGACTTGGAATCAATTTTTGTATTGCAAAAAAGAGCAATTCGCGCCATCTACTGTTTGGGGTCTCGCGAATCTCTGCGAAAGGTATTTCCGGAAATTAATATATTAACTTTGCCCTCTCAGTACATTTTTGAAAATATTATGTATATTCGTAAAAACATTAATTTGTTTCCAGTCAATAGTGATTATCACGATAGAAACACTAGAAACAAAGACAAAATAACTGTGCCTAGATTTAGATTAGCTAAAGTAAATAAGTCCTTTCTTGGGAATTGTATCCAATTTTACAATAAAATTCCTCATAGCGTGACCAGTATGTCCTTTTTTAAATTTAAGGAACATATCAAAAAGCGGTTGTTGAGTAGGGCCTATTATAAAGTGTCTCATTATATTGACGACAAGGATGTATGGAAGTAGCTTCTCTCTGCACCTGCTTCACTTAGCAGCTAGTTCAAGGTCCATTTTAATTCTAAGTATGCTATTATTATTATAAGTTATCTTTTTTTTTATTTTTTGTTTAATTTACAGATTATTACTTATAGTAATGAATTCAATTTAATGTTTTTCATTTATTTCTAAATTCTTCAATAGATTATGTCTGTCTCCTTAATTGTTATATTTTCTATACATATACCTAAATGATATTTAGTATAAACTTGTCAATAGTCACAGTGATAACAAATTGCGTGTTTAGTAGTTTCCCTTTAGTTTATTTTTTTATTTCTAAGCCAGACTTAAGTAAGTCATGCTCACTTTAAGGCCTTTGCTTGCGGCGGCGTCGTGTGACGGGTCGCTCACTTCCCTCCAATATGGCGAGGAGGGCGATGGCTGCCACACGCGTCATACTTGTGAACAGGTGCTGCTTGTGGGGGTTGGTCTGCTTAAGTTTGCCATTTATTTTTAAATATAGATTCAGTCTACTTTGTAGTTTTGCGGCCGCGCCGGGGCACGCAATTGTTGTCAGTGCGATTAGAATGTAAATATTATGTAATGAATCTAAGCTTGTTTTGAAAAGAGTAATTGCTGAGTTTATTGCCGGCTCTTCTCAGCAAATGCAACCTTCCGAACCGGTATTAGAGTATTAGAGTCAGACTTTTCATAAGTGCCTGCGAAGGTCTATTTGAATAAATGATTTTGAATTTTGAATTTTGAATTTTGAGATTATGGAATCCGAGGGAACCCTACTCTCGGATTCCATACAACTTAGATCCCTCTCCTCATCCGAAAGCTATAAGTATTTGGGTATGTCGGAAGCGTTAGGCATCAACGTTGCTGACATGAAGCAATCGTTGAAGGAGCGCTTCTTTGGTCGCCTGAAGAAGGTATTAATTAGTCTTCTTTCAGGCGGAAACAAGGTGCGCGCCTTCAACGGTTGGGTCATGCCGGTTTTGATGTACTCTTTCGGCATACTCAAATGGACTCAGACTGAACTCGACGCCCTGGATAGAAGGGTCCGTACACTGCTGACCGCAAACCGGATGCATCACCCACGCTCATCGGTGATGAGACTGTACATCCCGCGGAAGTGCGGGGGTCGCGGCTTTTTAAATGCTAAGACCCTCCACAACCGCGAGGTGTGCAGTCTCAGGGAATATTTTCTAAAAGCCGAAGTGGGTATGCACCGTGATGTGGTGGCAGTGGACAAGGGGCTTACCCCGCTCTCCATGGCTAAAGAGAACTGGCGCAAACCTGTGATACTTACCACGGATAACCGCAGGGAGATATGGCAAAGCAAGGAGCTTCACGGGCGCTTCTATCGGGCACTTCATGAGCCCGGTGTAGATTTTTTAGCGTCCGTATCCTGGCTACGTTTTGGTGACCTCTTCGGGGAAACAGAAGGTTTTGTCTGTGCAATTATGGACGAAGTTATCTTGACGAATAACTACCGGAGACATATCATGAAGGACGGGACGGTTGACGTGTGTCGGGCATGCCACCGTCCGGGTGAGTCCATAAGACATATTATCTCTGGGTGTTCTCGTCTGGCTAACGGCGAATACTTGCACAGGCATAACCAAGTAGCCAGGATTATTCACCAGCAACTTGCTTTGAAATATAATCTTGTGGATGCTGAGGTACCGTATTACAAGTATGTGCCCGACCCAGTTCTCGAAAATGACCATGTCACGTTGTACTGGGATCGGTCTATCATTACTGACAGGACTATTGTTGCCAATAAGCCTGACATAGTGGTGATAGACCGATTAGCGCGCCGCGCAATGATAGTAGATGTTACCATTCCACATGACGAGAACCTCGTGAAAGCTGAGAAAGAGAAACAAATAAAGTATCTCGACTTAGCACACGAGGTTGTCGACATGTGGAATGTGAGCTCGGCTATCATTGTGCCGATTGTCGTAACGGCCAATGGCCTGATGGCCCAGAGCCTCGACCAACATCTCTCGAGGCTCTCGTTAGGCGGTTGGATCAAGAACCTGATTCAGAAGGCAGTACTCCTCGATACGGCTCGCATTGTGAGGAGGTTCCTGTCTCTGCAGCCCTAACCACCGGTAGCTTGGACCCTGCTCCCGACATCGGTGGACAACTATTTTTTATATTTTTAAATGTTTTTTTTTAATGATTTTTATAAAAATATTTAAAAATGTATTTAATATGAATAGTAAAATAAATAAATGACATAATAATTTATTTGGCTATGATCTTCTGTAAGGTGGAAGTACTTCCCCAGTCGGGCTGCTGCGAATTGAACGGAAGAACCCGTTATGCCCTACCTCTCTCCCTAATATTTTAAAAGTATTAAGTATTATTTATTTATTATAAGTCTTAGGGTCACCGCTCACTATAACAGTACGGCTACGCCTCGGCATTTACCTTGCCATGCAAGTGAGGCCTTTAAATCGTATGCGTTAAAGTAAATTTTACAATGACTAGATAAAATAGTTGAAGCCAGCAAGCGGTATCTTGCCAAAGCCGCGAATTTACCCGGCGCCGCGCCACCCGCGAACTGTCACCTCGCAAGCGGTACGCTGGCAGCTACTGGTTGGATTGAGTTGAGGCGGTGCCGGCATTGCTGCGATGGAGCAGTGCTGACATAGTGAGTGATGACCCTAACATTGAAAAGCGTCCAATTAGGACCCAAATTATGATTGTTTATTCCACAAATATTTAATTATCACCAAAATTTACACAAAGCATAATCTTGGATCTAATTGTATTTTCACAGTTCTAACGTAATCTAACCAAAACTGTATTTGGAGTGCCCCGAGTCCAGAAATAGCGCAAGAATTTTCTCATTAAAATTTGGTGATCATTTACTAAATTTTAATGAGAAAATAGTCAAATTTAAGAGATATTTGGTTTTCTGCCATTTTAAATCCTACTTGTTTATATTTAGAAACAGTACATTCAATTAATATTTAACTTAGGTTTCTAAATAAAATTTAATATTAGGCTATAACATTACATTTCATACATACATAACATTACATTACATACATACATAAGATTACATTACATTACATACATACATAACAGATACATTTGATTGACCCGGATGACTATATTGTCTGGGTGTACATTGAGGTCCTACATATTTATACTTACTTACATTAATCTAACCCTGTTTCCGGGCATAAACTAAGTTTTGCTAACAAGTACTTAATTGTATACATATGTAATTGTCGGTCACCATGTAAATTTTGGACCGCCTGGAGGGAAACAATTACTTATAACTAGTCGTTGCAATAATAATGAAATGGTAATGAATGTATAAAAGACAAAATTAACTTGCTCCATATTACACCAGCGGTTTTATTTCAATACTGATAGCGAAGTTAAATCCACGTAGGTACAGATTATATCTAAAGATACATTGGCCCTGATTCTGTTGTTCACAACTAAACTAATTTTAATCTCACTATGTCTTTTTCTAACAAAGAACATAAGAAAAGGATGTAAGAAATTTAGTCCTGTCAAATTAGTCCAATGCTTGTTTTCAATATAAATTTAGTCGCCATCTATCGTGGTTACGCCTAAATACACGCAAAATAAGACGGCAAAGATTAATTTTACAACTTAAAATATGTTCTATCCTTTTTCAATAATGTTCGTAAGAAAGAGATGAGATGTGTCTAAAATTAGTTTAGTGCGATTTACAACAGAATCGGCACCATTGTCATGATGATTCTCTCATAGCTTGATAGATAGACTCAGCATCCTTTTCAGCATTCTTTTTTCTCTGATAGTTGACAAACTTACTCCTCGGTATCATAAATATTCAGAGATCAGTAGGGGGCATCCACTAACTACGTGAGGCGTTTAGGGGGGAGGGATCGAAAAATCGCCAAAACACCTCACGTAATTTATTGACGCCCCCCCCCCTTGTGAATATACGTAGCGCAGTTTTTACGCTGATGTATTGATGGTAACATCCACCAAACAAGTGGAGTTGGTGGTACTTACTATAGACATTTACTGTTCCACATCGCTGCTGTCATCGCTGTCGTCGCTACCGGTGTCGGTACTGTAATGATAATAATTTTTCTTTTAAGAGCACTCAATTCGTCATACTTTTCATACAAAACCTCGTTTTTTTCGATAGATGTTTTGAACAAATTAGTATCTTGTGCACTATATCTACCCGTCTATCTAGGCGTAATTTAAAAAAAGTGTGAAACAAATTCAGTCAAAGCCTCCGAAAAACAGCGTTTTTGCCTAAAATTTGGCCATATCTAATGTACCTATAAATTGTAAAAGTAAAGAAATCATTTAGATACCAGGCTTGCAAATGTATTGGATTCTAAATAACTAACTTTTTTCACAAACTTGTAAGATTTTTTCACAAGAAGTATACTCCTGAAACAAGTTTTATGAATGCGAAATCATGAATGACGACCTAGCGAAGCGGCCGCGAGTGATCAGCGGAATTTACCGACTGATAACCGACGGCTCTGATGCTGTCTCTCTTTTTTCGCAGTCAAACATTACGTTGGATGAAACAACAAGCTTTTAGACTATGCTTGCGTTGAAGTTGCGCCGGCCACAGAGGGCCGCCTTAAAAGCAGTAATTGCCTGTCCAGAAGGGGCAAAATCTGGGAGTTGCGTCCACAAGCATCGCGCTATTGCGTGCACTTCCCCCATACTTTGACTCGTAATACCCGCGAGAGAATCGCGGCGAAATTGCCCCTTCTGGACAGGATCTTAGTAACTGTTGACTTTATTTAGAGTAGCCTGACTGGGGAAGAAAATCACAGCAATTTCAATGTTATGTCGGAATAAATAAGAGCCGACCAAGTGCGAGTCGGACTCGCGCATCGAGGGGTCCGTACAAACTTTCATCACGGGAATCAAGTCTCGAAGATTTTTCCTACTATCTTAATTTATTTTTCCGTAAGAACTAAGAATCTTCTCCAGATTATTAGGAAACTTAAAAAAAAGGATTCATTTTATATAAAGATAGAAGATGCTATAAAGTTACGGTTTTCGGATTTCTTCCTTTACTTGTACTACATGGCAATGCTTCTTGCCAAATTTCATGATTCTATGTCAACAGGAAGTACCCTATAGGTTTTGATTCTCTTGCGAGCTTCAAAATATGCGGCCTAACGGCTATATCTTTTGATAGCGTTGACTTAGAAGTCTGATTTATTCATTGCTTCAAAGAATGTTCAATTAATTGAATTGCAGACCTGAGTAATTGATATTAATTTCAGCTAGCGAGCTGATACGTCTACGCATTCCTGAGAAAGTGGGTCTTGACAGACGGACGTTACGGAAAACAAAGTGATCCTATAAGGGTTCCATTTTTTTTCTTTTGGGGTATGGAACCCTTTAAACGACCAAATATACATAAACCCTAAAAACATTTTTTTTGCACCGAGGATAAATTGGCACTTGAGGTAGAAGATGAAATATATGGAAAAATTAATCCCACCAAAACCATTTTTATGTAAAATGTTACCAAGACGAAAGTTAAAAAGTTATCAGCCCCCCTAAAAAGGAAACTAAAGCAATATTGCTAATGCAATTCTTTTTTCGAATTTACGGCAGATCTTATGCAATTTATCAATTCCGAATCTTTTATTGAATTGAATTGTATATAATGAGTGACTAGTATACCAAAAAATATTGAAATTCCGTAGAATCTGCCGAGAATTCGAAAAAATTAATTGCGTTAGCAATATTGCTTTAGCTTCCTTTTTAGCCCCCCTGATCTCATGTAGAGCCAAGCTTATAACTCTACATGCACTTACTCTACAAGCCCTAACTTCACAAACATACACCTTAGTAAAAATCGGCTTGGCCGTTTCGCTACCGTCACATGGGAGTAAGGTTCATTACTTTTTTGTTATTCAATAGTTCTTGTAGTAGTGAAACGGCCAAGCCACATATTTTGACTACGGTGTGTAGAGTTTGTGAAGTTAGTGGTTGTAGAGTAATTGCATGTAGAGTTATAAGCTCTACATGAGATCTGATAACTTTTTGACAGTGCGAGCCATGTCTTGGCAACATTTTACATAAAAATGTTTTTGGTGGGATTTCACTTCTTTTTGTAAGTTGCTTATGATTATTTATTTGTTTGAAGTTTCTAATTTTTATATTTTTTTTTTGTTGTTTGTGTACTAATACAAGCTTACATACCGAATTTCAGCTTTCTAGGACTTCAGGAAGTACCCTATGAGTTTTGATGATCATCAGTGAGTCAGTGACGAAATCGGGGTTTTTTAGATATCAATAAAATCTAAAGTAAAAAGTAAAGCTATGTTATTGAAACATAATAAGTTTAATAAGTTCACTATTGACATCATATGCTGAGAATTTTCTTTATCTGGTATAATCCAAACCCAAGTTCAAAAAAACGACGAAGCGATTCGAGAAAAGGTAGGTAGTGCCCTTTCGCTTCTTTTGGCTATCTTGGCGATATCAATAAAATCTAAAGTATAAGAGCTATGTTATTGAAACTTAATATATTTAATAAGTTCACTATTGACATCATATGCTGAGAATTTTCTTTATCTGGTATAATCCAAACCCAAGTTCAAAAAAACGACGAAGCGATTCGAGAAAAGGTAGGTAGTGCCCTATTTTTAATTATTTGGAAAAAAAAAGCCAAACATAGTCAGATTGTCCAAAAAATATATAAAAAATGTAACCTTGCTGAGTTTCTTGCCGGATTCTTCTCAGTTGAAGGCCGAGTTCCGAACCGGTGGTAACTTCAGTAAATTTGACCTTCATAAGTGCCCTTCTGGGGCCTAAATTGAATAAATGGCTTTGACTTTGACTTTGACTTTGACTTCGCTTCTTTTGGCTATCTTGGCGGGGGCACGGAAGTGCCCCTAGATTTACCTATTGGGATCAGATTTTAAAATCCAAAAGGCCTGAATCTGTAGCCACTTGGCCCTTTTTGTACGTTGTCGATGCGACTGCGCCTGATGACGTATTTAGAATAGCTGTGAAGTTCTGTACAATCAAAAATAAACTTACTCATATCGTTTAAGAGTTCTCTTGGATTTTGGTATAAGACCTCGCATTAATGCTTTTTGCGAGGCCAATGCCGATGATTTTGGATGCTTAGTGTTGCTGCTGGATTTGGACTTTGCTTTTGGTTCTTCTGGGACAAGCTTAAGCGTTTCTTTTGGTTTTGGCTGTAAATGGTTAATTGTGTTAGTACTCAGGTCACAGATATTAATCAGAATCGGAGTTATTAAAAGCTGTTTAGTTGCTGTCCCTATTTGGATGACGGAATGAGGTAGTCGATCGGTACATAAATATATAATTAGATAAAGTTGCCCCCCGCGGTTTCATCCGTGTATCCGAGGGATATATTGCTTTCCCGGGATAAAAAGTACCCTTTAGATGTGTTAAAGAACATATTCTATCAGCGTGCCAAATTTCATCCAAATCCGTTCAATCGTTGGAGCGTGATTGATTAACAAGCATCCATCTATCGTGAGATACTGAGATTTGGCAGGGCCGGCAACAAGATTGATTTCTCTGGTGTTGTAAGCATTTTGACGGGGCAGTTGGCATGCTTGCTTAAGATTAATATCACGCTGCAGGTCATGGGTTAGATTCCCACCCAGAAAATGCATTTGTGCATGAACATGTCGGCATGCGTGTCCTGGGTCTGGGTGTAATTGTGTATCGCGCATCACGCTCGCTCGGTCAATTAATAATTATTAATTGACCGAGCGAGCGTGATGCGCGAGTAAAGTATCTCCGTTTCAGCTTGAGCAAAAATGCTTCCGTATGGGTGTCCAGTTGTTCTCTACAGGTCGCATTTCTCAACCGTTTCTTGTGTTTTCTGAGCAGGTTCTATAATTTTAAGGTTTTTTTGTCGATTCATTTGGCGCTTTTTTTACAAATTACTCAATCTATGCTAAGAAAAAGACTCGCGAGCTCTACAGTTCATAGGCTAAGGTAACAGCTATTGAATAATATCAAACATATGAGCTATGCCTGAATAAGGGATATTATGGAGAAAAGTGCGGTGGAACTCATCCAGCGCATTCTACTATTACTATTTTAATTTATGAAATTACCTTCAATACTTTTGTCCATTGATAGCGCTGCTGAGTGTATTTAACTACTGTAGTATATTTAACACCTGTAAAAAAACCGGCCAAGTGTGAGTCGGATTCGGACACGGAGAGTATCGTACAATAATAATAATATGAACTAACTCAAATTGACTACGAAATCCTTCTAGGCTTTGTGTGCTTACCACCTTCGGCCGCATCATCACTTACCATGGTGAGATTGCGGTCAAACACAGGCCTATAAACAGTAAAAAAAAAAAAAAAAAAAAATGAATATTAGGCGCAACATAAAAAACACCAAAGGACGACGTGTGAACTGTAATAGGTAGAAAGTTGACATTTTCTCAGTAATGTGTATTTCTATAGCCGCTATAACAACAACTAACAAAAATAAAATAAAATTAAACCAATCAATAAACGTTTTTACGGAACACTTCGTATGCGAGTACGACTCGCACTTGGCCGGTATTTTTTTTTAATCAAGTTTCAAGCTGTAGGTACGTACACAATTATAAGTAGGAATTAAAGTTGGTATAAAACTTCAATGCTTTTCTATATTGTTAACTTTCTCGAGGTTCGCGATTTTTTTTTGACAGTTGGTTTTTTCGCGAGCCTTGTGGTTAAAAATTGATAAGAAAGATAAAGAGAGAAAAGCGTTAATCATAATTATGTTACTTATAGGTAAGTATAAGTTGAGTCAATTTTATAACTTACCCGTATTGTCAAGTATTAATGTTGGTGATCTCGCGCTATATGGTTTGGGGATTTTAAACGGGCAATGCCTGAAATTATAAACATTGTCAACATTTTTACTCCACTTAGTTTAAACTTTAGTTTCAACTTTTGGCTATCCAAAGAGGAAACGCTACCAGCCTTCTGGGAACCCTGCCGTTAATCGGAAGCAGCGGCAGGCTTGAGGAAATTTTCTATATATAGATTGTATTTGTTGTTAATTAAAGATATAGTTATTTACTTAGTTTAGTTCAAAATAGATAAAAAAATACTAAATTATCATTTCATATAGAATTAAACCACATCTTTTTTTTAATGGTAGACCAATCTAAACACATTCGATTGTCGTACATACAAAAATGATAAAATTAACATGTTATTAGCTTAATTATTTAAGGCGTTGATAGCTCTGTAGTTTTGACATAGAATGCCATGACAAAGATTCGAATCCTACAATGATCTTGAGCTTTTGGTGAAGTAAAACATCATGAGGAAACCATAGGTAGGGTAACCATAGGTTGTACTTTGTAGTAGGTACTTGGCTGGTTGGTGCGGTAATGTAAACTAAAAATCACTAGTGCATAATAAGCTGCATTATGAAACTAAAAGCGATGCATTAAGAGTCACTTAACGAGCAAGTGTGTCGAAAAGACTATTAATTGCCGAGTTGGTTTCCCGGTATTCTATAGTACAGGGATATTTCTTCGATGGTTAAACTCAACATACCATGCTACCAATGGTACGGGCTGAGCTAAAAACAAGTTACGCATCTGGTTGGTAATCAAATCTTCTGAGTCTACCCGCGAGGTGCGAGGCAGAGGCGTCGGGGACCAAAGCACAGCACGACATGGCAGAATGCAAATCTGTGAATAAAATTACATAAATTGGCAAATATAAGGAGCATCAGATAAATCTTGATCTACAAAAGTACCTAATTCGATTCAAAATTTTTTGAAGCTGAATTACTTACTATACCTGCGAGTCTTTTATAACATTTAATAAACTTGGTCCCGGCCCGCGGTTTCATCTGCGTTTCCGAGGGAAATAATGTTTTCTCGAGATATAAAGAAACCTATGTGTTAATTTCGTACATATAAAACTATTATCTGTGTACAAATTTCATCCAAATAAGTACACACAGCCGTAATGCGTAATTGAGGCATAAACCTATCACATTTAAAGTAATAAATAGTGAAATTGTAATTACCGGTAGGTTTCTGATTCGGGTGGCTGGATTAGAGTAATCTGAAATAAATTATTTTGTTAAAAATCAAATTTTTTATACAAGCTTTTTTTGGTGACTGTACTTTTTGTTGGCTGTACTTGCATTGTTATCCAATATACTAATGTATACCAAATATCAAGTCAATCCGACCACTGGAAATTCGACTTGCAAGATTCCACCCAAACATAATTACATACGTACATTGCAAGATAAATAAAACAAAAGTACTTCTTTTAATTGATTCTTGTTTCATACGGCTATAGCACAGGCTATAGGCTATTATCGGGCTATAAGAAAGTATGAGTATTGTACTTGTATTTTGCAATGTTTCAGTGAGGTGAGCATAGCGTTTGTTCGCTCAAAGAGTAGCTCTATGGAGGAAGTAGACCTTACAGAATACCGCAGCTAAATTGTAAATTTAGGCGCCGATCCCACAGAGTAGAGTTCTAGATTTCTGCGTTCCGAGTTCTGCATTCCGCGTTGACTGTAAGCTATGTGGGGCCTTTGAAAGTAAAAAAAATGTGTATGATGTGCGATCAGTAGCGAATATTGCAGAACTCTAGAACTCTAGACTGCTTGCTGTGTGCATAATAGTCAACACGGAATGCAGAACTCGGAACTCGGAACTCTAGAACTCTCTCTGTGGGATCGGCGCCTAATGTTGTGTTCCTGTGCGTGAGTAAGGAAGCCACATATTTAGACTACGGTGTGTAGAGTTTGTGTAGGGCTTATAGAGTAAGGGCATGTAGAGTTATAAGCTTGGCTCTACATGAGATCTGATAACTTTTTGGCAGTGCGAGTCATATATCTTGGCACTTGGTGGGATTTATTTTATGGCTTCAAAACGCAAACCTTCAAAACGCAATCTAGGCCAACAATACGTTATGTGCTTTCACAAGACTAACCTTATTTTGTTAAAAATGTAATAACTTACCCATGACTTTAATCAGGTCTTCGAAGGAGAGCACAACCATTTTTTTTTCGTTACTCATATCGGCGTCAAGGGAACCGGTGAGTCTGAAAAATCAAATTTTAAGTTGAAACCCAGTTACTATGGGAACCGTCGTTTTATCCTCGTTCTAAAGATGATTGGATCAAATCCTATAAGTGACTGTGTGATTATGATTTTTCTGAAAAATGGATTATTCTTTATTTTTTAAACGATCACTTCAAGTGTGTGAGCATAGCGTTATTTTGCTAAGTGCAGCTTTACTAGAGAAGACATCATATTATAACAAAAAAACTGGAATTTCCAGTTTTTTTTTCACATCAGGCCTTTGTGATGACGACCATTCTTTAATAAGAAGATTTCAGAAAAATCAATCGTAATAAATAACTACACCACGTTAATATGTAGATCCAATACGGTGGAAGCCGGGAACCATTTCCAATATGGAATGTGAATTGCATAAAAAAAATCACACAGACCCATGAAACAACTTTAAATAGACGCAAATATTGATCAATACACGCGTAGACCTACCGGGGACCGGGATGAATGCATCACCCGGTAGCTCTACCCGGGTCCGGTGCGGTGCAGCTAGGGTCTCGCCTGGGCCGCCGCGCGCTCTGCCCGGGCCGATGCAACCTCGCTGCACGGAGTGGGCGGTTTATCGATTACCTCCTACTTGTTGGCGTCATCTGGCCGTTTAATTAGAATTGGGAGGACAACGACACACGTGGGCTTGCAGCAAGCTTAGCGACAAGTAACAGTGGAACAATACCTATTACATCTCGTTATCTAAATTTTTTAGCGTTTAATTTATAATATAAATTGATTTAACATTATCTGATAATAATAAAAAATTGTACAAAATACAATCTATATATAAAAAATTTCCTCAAGCCTGCCGCTGCTTCCGATTAACGGCAGGGTTCCCAGAAGGCTGGCAGCGTTTCCTCTTTGGATAGCCAAGCTGACGCGTTGGCGGAAAAAGCTCCCCGCCCGCTGGTCTCCGGAGGTCTCGATCAATTTTGATGACAATTAAATTAAAAATAAAATCCTAATTAATATTAGACAATTATCGGAGTATGTATTTTATAATCAACGCTAATATTGATCAATAAAAATACTCTGGCTTCGGCGCCGGTATGCATGCACTCCGGCAGCTCTACCCGGTCCGTTCCCTGTCGTCTCGCCCGGGCCCTATACAACTTTCACGTAAGACACTTGTTGCCTTCATCCGGATGTCTAAGGGTAGGTAAGGGGGAGGGAGGGTACGTGGGCTTGCAACAAGTTAGCAACAAGTAAACGTGGAAAGGCGACGCGCATAAATAAAGGAAATAAGGTTCATATTATTGTGTATATAATTACGATGTTTTTCTTTTGTTGAATTTCCCTTATTATAAAACGTAAATATATCTTTGGCATCATTTACAGTGAAACAAAAATTGAATAAGAAATAATCTGTATATTAGTTAAATAGCAGTTTATGAGTGAGGCGGTAAATATTTAAACATAAACTAATAAGCGATAACAACTAATGTACGTGCGCCGTCCTACTACTAAGATTGCATCGAATGAACGATGAATTAAATGTACGAAAAAACGATGGAAGGTAAAACCATATTCTGGGACAAATAAATATAAAAAGACAAATTGTCATCTTCACATCTACTATGCAGAACTTGTAATGAATCGGAATCGGATCCATATCGGAAACGGATTCAAAAAATTTCGAGGTGAATTTCAGCAATTGCTATTTTAATTTCCGAAAACTTTTCGATGAATCGAATTGATATTTCGGTAAATTAATAAAGCAATTGCGCAATATCGCCTCGGTAGTTTTTGAATCCGTTTCCGATATCGAAATCGAGCGTTTTAAAATAGCCCTGCAGATAACTGATACATATTTAATATTCTACATAATAACCTACCTACTCTTTGAACATGTACATATTTATATAAACCAAAAAGTGGTTGAAATTCGACCGTAATTCATAGAAGATTAAGTTAGATCATTTAACTAATAATCGGATTTTACTTGATTATTATCAGTTTGGATCTTTTGTAAAAAAAGGCCGGTGTACGAGTGACGCAGGTGCCAAACTTTTAAAGCATAGTTTTGAGGCCTGGGAGAACTCCGTGATGCGGTTTGCGTATTTTGTGATCTTTTCAAGGCATTTGATTGCGTAGGTCATACTTACACCCTATTGTTTTAAAACTTCAATAATTTAGAGCTCGTGGAGTGGCACTTGGTTTTATATTATCTTATCTATCGAGTCACCAACAAAAAGTAGTTATTAGCGGTACTTAATCCCCAGGGCCTTTATTGAAAACGGGCGTACCACAAGGATCAATTTTAGGTCCATTTTTGTTTATGCCATATATTAATGATCTGATTTGATATGGTCTGGTATATTTGATCTGATAGTAAATGAATTGTCTTATATATCTTTATTTGCTGACGATACTTCCTTAATTTTAATGTCAATAGAAAAAAGTACAGATCTTACGCAACTCAACAATACCTTATCGGCTGTATCGAAATGGTTTACCCCAATGCTGGAGTGACACTCATATTTTAGTCGACGGTAAAAGACATTACATCGTAAAATACAATGGGGTCCTTATACAGAAAGATTTGCTGATTAGTAACATAGTTCCCCGCCTTCGCAGTTAGAAGTCCGCAGTTAGATCTATTGTTTGGGCACTTACGAATCACTACGAAATCAATAAAAAATAAAAGATTTTTGTACATTTATGAAAATACTGTTTATCTTTTTTTTAACTAGGTTTTATACCACTTAGGTAAACAAGCATACGGCCCGCCTGATGGTAAGCGATTACCGTAGCCTATGGACACTTGCAACACCAGGGGTATCACTCGCGCGTTGCCGACCATAATTTGTCTTTATTTACAACAAATATGTACAATATACAATCTATATATAGAAAATTTCCTCAAGCCTGCCGCTGCTTCCGATTAGCGGAACTGTTAATATGTTAACTGTTTGTCCATAAAAAAATTAAACTAGTAGTTGCCGCCATAGCTTTAATACAAGAAATAAGGATAAAATTGTGACACCTACATTCATATTCGCCTAAGTTAAAAAGTTTTTTCTCAGCGTTCGATTCTATAATAAAATCCCCCTTTAAATAACTAAAGTAACTAACATAAGAAATTCACAGATTCGTTAAATGATAATGCTATAAGGTAGCTTAGACAGTATCCAAAAGAAAAAAAAAACAGCACGGTTTAAATGGATTTTCATATACTTTTCTACTCGCTCAGCACGTTCAAAATAGATTTTAATAAACTTTTTTTGGTCGCTCAGCACGATGACAATGGATTTTCATCACTTTTCTTGCTCGCATATTTTTACGATAGTCATAGCGTAGGTACTAGGTAGGTACCTACCTACATCCAACCTCATTTTAAAACAGTAGGTACTTAGATACTCGTACTATACGAGCAAGTGTAGTATAAATATAATAATAATAGTATTATACGTACCTATCCTTTTTAATTGCCACTTAGTATTGCACTAACAGACACTTGCAGCCTTTCAGGTACCCGGACGCGAACTGAATTAATAATATCCGGGACAGCGAGGGCAGCTATTACACACCGGTTGCACATGCGCCTTCTGCATATAGCTTTGCCCGGGTTGCAACAGTTGGGTGAACTAAGTATATCTACATATTATGCGTTACCGAATATGTTGTATCTTAGGCACTTGTCCCACCGCCGACGACTAGCGAGGAGCGAGTTGAGCTATACATCAGTAACGAGTTAGCAAGGAACAAGAAGCGAGTGAGTTATTTATCGCTGAGTTATGAGCGAGTGTGCGAGTGTGACTCTGACGCGCCACTACTGGCGTACGTATTATACCAAATGTCGCTCAGCGAATGTTCCTCCCGCAAAGAGAGCATCGCTGAGCATTTTTCATCGAAGGCTTTTGTCGCTGCGAGGAACAAGTGAAGCCTACTATGTGAACAGTTAACTATCAACTTATATTATACGTACCTATCTCTTCCAGTTAAACGACAGCTATACACTTTTTCAGCTGGCTTAGGTACTCGACGATGCTGGAATAAGTACCTAAAATATACCAAAACAACTACAAAATAATATATCGAATTCAAATGTCAAATGACTACTTAATCACGACATGAGTGGCGTTGAAGTATTTTATGCATTAAACCTGGACCAAAAAAATATTAAATGGTCCAGGGTCAATTGTAACGTTTTATGTATGAACACAAATAACACGGCTGAGAAGACTCCGGCAATAACTCATTTTAGCAAGGATTCATGTGGATCTGGTGGGACGGGAGTGCCACCCGCCAAGACAGCCAAGCGAAGCGCAAGGGCACTACCTACCTTTTCTCGAGCCACATATTTTAACCACACACCGTAGTCAAAATATGTGGCTTGGCCGTTTCACTACTACAAGAACTATTGTATAACAAAAAATGTATGTACAGTGAATAAATTTTTCACCTTACTCCTATGTGACGGTATCGAAACGGCCAAGCCACATATTTTGACTAAGGCGTAGAGTTTGTGAAGTTAGGGCTTGTAGAGTAATGTCATGTAGAGTTATAAGCTTGGCTCTACATGAGATCTGATTACTTTTTGACAGTGCGAGCTATATGTCTAGGCAACATTTTACATAAAAATGTTTTTGTTATTCTTATTTTTAACCGACTTCAAAAAAAGGAGGAGGTTCTCAATTCGAATGTATGTTTTTTTATTTGAAAGGGTACGCTTCCCGTTTGGTCCCATTGTCATCAGATCAGGATTTGATTACTTCTTAGTGTACTTTGAAGTCGGTTTAAGGTTTTTGTAAAACAGTCCAATTATTCCGTTCTGTTTTGTTTTATCACTTAACTATGCATGCTTTCTATTGAGTTTTGATGACAAATTGCAGAAGGAATTCCAGAATATAAACAAATAAAGACTTTGTTGTTTGAACGAAAATATTTGGAGTTTCATTTTCAAAAGTTATTCGAAATTCAGAGAAGACAGATAAAATTAAGACTTGGTGTAGAAGTTTATGAAGTTACATGATGTTTTCTAAATAAACGCGCATTAAGTTTGGCAACTCATGAAGTTTGAGTGTGAGTTATTAAATTGTTAGGTATTTATTTTTACCAGTTTAGTGTTATGGGGTGTAGTAACACTAATTGTTTTGGGGTTGATACGGCGGGCCGTAGTCAATACAAATAACTACATACTCACGGTTTAATCGTCCCACACATAAAGCACATCAGATATTATCAGGATAAGAAAGACACAGATTCACATGACAGCACTGAAGACAAACATACACGGAGAAGAGATTACAGAGCTAACTACGTAATCTATAAGAACATTGACATGAAATGAACGAGATATAAATTAGCGAATGTAACACCATGAAATGTAGCACTCACTTGCGCTTTGCGGTTTCTCGTGTAAGTCGTGTAACCCTAGAAACTGCATCAAAATCCGTTCGGTTGTTTCGAGACAAACGAATAGAATGAACCAATATCTTTCTGATTTATATTTCCTACTCGTATGTTGTTTTATTCGTTACAAAATACGCAAAATTTATAGAAAATGACTGCCGCCGATACCGATCCCAATATGCCTACCATTAATTTCTAATAATCTCAAATCGTTTTCTCATTTACCACACCACAAAATAAAAAACATCTGTGATACGTTATCAGGTTTACCTGGATATTAATATTTAAAAAAGATTTTACCTTGATTAGAGTTGTGGCGTTGGGGTTTTTAAGGGGCTGTACTAAAGTGTATTACTTGAACTAGATCTTTACAAGTAAGCCAAGAGTGATGAAGTCCCCAAAATGGAGATCAAGCAAAGTTGCATCCTTTGCTTGATATCCCGGTTCTAACATTTGAGGCTTCACTCGGGTTAGAACTTGCAGCATACACTTCGTGTAGCGTGCATACCAGACCGAGCAGCCACCGAGTTACTGCACGAGGCGAAATAACGCTTCACATGAAACTATACTAGACACTTTTATAATAAAAAATCTTTGTTAAAAAATAATATTCAATACATATAAGCTTTTTTTGAGTAACTTTACTTTTTGTTGATTGTACTTGCATTGTCATCCAATATACTAATATATACCCATTCCAATTTCTTTGTGTATACCAAATATCAAGTCAATCCGACCACTGAAAGTGGGTGTTTGACATGCAAGATTCCACCCGAACAAACATACATTGCAAGTTAAATAAAAGCTTGTAAAAACAATACATTCTCATGTTTTACGCATTGCATTATGTACGCAATATAATTACGTAAGCTCACACTATAATACGCACTGAAGCGCTCGTGGTGTAGCATGATTAACCGTTCTTAATCGATCGGAAAAGTTAAGTTACGCCTGTCATGGTCGGTACCTGGATGGGTGACCGCCTAGTGGTATTTCAAATCGAGCGTTTCCGTGCTTCGGAAGGCACGTAGAGCCGTTGGTCCCGGTTATCACTTAATTGTGATAGTCGTTAAGCTAGTTGGATGCCTCCTAGGCGACTTGAAAAATTCCAACAGTAGGTTGACCACTAGCCTACCTCCACCGATCCGCAGTGGGCACGCGTGGTGGAGTATTGCCCATTCCCTTTCACCTTCATTTGTGAAAGGAGGCCTGTGCTCAGCAGTGGGACATTATAGGCTGATGATGATGATGATGACACTATAATAATGAATCTTGTATCTTTTCATACTTTTCAGTCTATCCTAAAAAATTAATAAATAATTAAAACTCGCCATGTCATTTTCTACTTTTAAGAGTAATCTTACGTATAAATGACAGCGACATCTATTAGCAGTAGAGAACACACGACGTGCAAGCTCGGATTTGCGTTTGTGTGAAGGAATGCACTCCAATAGTGTAGACACAGAATAGATAATAGTACGTAGTAGTCTAGGTGGAGTGGCTCCGGAGTTCTAAAATATAACTGATGCTTCCATCAACCTGGGTTATCTGTAACCTGTAACTCAGACATAATAATCCCAGATTAGCAACTACCTCTACCTCTGCTGCAGGAGCGGCTTAGTAAGTATACAGTTTGAAAAAAAAATATGAGTTGTTATCATGTCCGTGACTGCTATCAAGCTAGTGTCAATTAATGTATAGACAAACCACAAAGTAGGTACAGTAGTATCCAACTTATTCTATGTACCCAACTAATATGGCTTACCGATGTACCTGCGCAGAAGATACATTTTCAAAGCGCGGGAAACGCTATTGGTCGGCAGCTGCCGCCATGATAGCGCGCCGTGCATGATAGCGGGCGTGACTTGCGAGTGAGACGGAACCAACGGCTGCGGTGTATTATGAACCTTATAGTAGTGATCACAGGTTGATTGTAAGTTTTAAGCATTCTTTCGTTAATCTTCGGGGCCATACTTTCTTTTCTGTGCGAACGAAGATTAACGACGCGCCATATCAGTTGGGTAATACTGTACCTAAAGTAATTAAAACGTTTGGTTAGAAGAAAACTCATCGATGATTCTTCGAATATACCTACTTAATGTGTATTTCTATATAGCTTTAGTGGGGATGCCTACACTACCTAAATAATAAAACAGGAGCATTAAATTTTGTTGAAAAATGTTAGTAGTATTTTAGCGCACCGGTTTGTATTGATTTGTAATGCCGCTTACAGCGCACTCTCCGCTCTATACCTCTGGTACAGCTAGCAACTGAAACTTTAAATTAATTTTGTTACTATTTTTCGAATTATTTTTATTTTTCTCATTATTATATAATGAGATTCGTTTTGGCTAATAAGCTGTGAATCTATGAAATAAATAAATAAATAAATTTGTGTAATAGCTCCTGCTGTAAGTAGATTGAGAACCATTATGCAGTCATTATGAAGCGCTCGTGGTGTAGCATGATTAGCCGTTCTTAATCAATCGGCAAAGTTAAGCTACCACCGTCGTGGTCGGTACCTGAATGGGTGACCGACTAGTGGTATTTTTCCTTGAACGGGTATTTCAAAACGAGCGTTTTCGTGTTTTGGAAGGCACGTAAAGCCGTTGTAGTCGTTAATGGTCTTTAATCTAGTTGGAGGCCTTCCAGGCGGCTTCAAAACTCCAACAGTAGGTTGACCACTAGCCTACCTCCATCGATCTGCAGTGGGCATACGTGGTGGAGTATCTGCCCATTCCCTTTCTCCCTAATTTATGAAAAGAGGCCTGTGCTCAGCAGTGGGACATATAGGCTGATGATGATAATGATGATGCAGCCATTCGCCATAAATTATATGCACCTAAACGAGAAATAAATGCATTGGACCTTTTGCAAATATCGGGAATTCTGCTGTCCACTGTAAAAACCTTTTGTTAGATAAAAATGAAATAGAAAGCTCCAAAATAGGTAATTATCATTGTCAGAAAAAAATCATTGATGATTTTGGAATAACTTCACATTGACACTAACCCCCTTATTCATAACTAGCTTCCGCCCTGCGGTTTCACCCGCGTTCCCGTCATAAAAAGTAGCCTATGTCAACCGCTGTTAGTGTAGCTTCCCAACAGTGAAAGAATTTTTCAAATCGGTTCAGTAGATTCGGAGCCTATTCAATGCAAATAAACAAACAAACAAACAATCAAATCTTTCCTCTTTATAATATTAGTAAGATAAAGTTATCAAACGTTAATTAGCTAAAATTCCGAAGTCTTTATCTGACCGGTGACATTTGGTGATCGAAAGTTTGAGTCGGGGCACTCAATTACACTGATTTAGTTAAAATGCGATTATTAATAAGTGGGTAATATTATAAAGAAGTAGACAAAGGTTGTTAGTTTGGATGTAGGAGGTCCTAAACTACTGATTTGAGCGATTTTGATTATTATACACACAGCGTCCAAGGCGGTCCATAGATAACTCACGTAGAAGTGAAGAAGAGGACCGCTCGCTGTGAGATCGGCACCGTACATCTCAAGAACGCTGGTAGACCAGTGGCGAGGAATAACCAGTTTCTAATAAAGGGGATTCTACAGGGGGGTTAGAACTCATGGTTAATGCGAAAGAAAAAGTTGATGCAATCACTGTAAATATTTATGACTAAGTATGCAGCAAATGAAAAAGAAATATCGTTGGTCGAGATGTCGCTATTGAAGGCATAATCAAAAATTCATTGTTATAAAATTTGACTAGAGAGAAGATTCAGAGAATTAAATCAATGATGTCCCGTATAGAAACATACCTATATATCGTCATGGAAAAGGACTTTCCGCCGCAGTGTTCCGTTGATTCTGCGAGCAAATGTTACATGATTGTACATTGACTTACTAACATACTTGTAGCGAAAAACTACATAACGAAGTTCACACGCCGATAGATAGATGGCGTGCCGACACATTATCCTGCATCGTGCATACATCGCGCATACATGCCCACTACATCCTGCATCGCGCTTGCAAAGATTTCTCGGCGATCTGCATATATACAACTGTCCGACATGTACAGTTGGACCGCGGTCCCCAGGCACGATGACCCAGCCTGGCGGAAGATCTTCCCTTTTCAATGGAGGTGTCATCCACCTTGCACCTCCATATTGGTGACCCCGACGTGATGGAATGGGAATAATTTCCAACCCTTCCAATCACTGAACATGCAGTGGCATCCTTCAGAGCAACTTCCAAGCTCATCACTCCCCACCGGCAAGCAGTCACACAGCAAGCCAGCTTCGCCTTAACCAGTTCCAACGCAGCCGATTCACCGTGCTTCCTGGTCCTGCAAGGCTCATCACAGCGACAGCACTCATCGCCCGCACAGTCCACCGCAGCACACGTCCGGATCTCTTCGGCTGGATCACCCTCTCCGGCGTGGCAGTCTCTGCACCACGTGGACTCCCATGGCTCAACCCGTCGCAGCAACCCCGCTCAGTCTCGACTCACCGCAGACTTCCGAGCAGCACTGGCACTTGCAAGCTTAACGCAATGACGCAACTTATAGATCGACCTCTGGTCTAGGAAGGGAGTGATGTAGCGAAAAACTACATAACGAAGTTCATACGCCGATAGATAGATGGCGTGCCGACACATTATCCTGCATCGTGCATACATCGCGCATACATGCCCACTACATCCTGCATCGCGCTTGCAAAGATTTCTCGGCGATCTGCATATATACAACTGTCCGACATGTACAGTTGGACCGCGGTCCCCAGGCACGATGTCCCAGCCTGGCGGAAGATCTTCCCTTTTCAATGGAGGTGTCATCCACCTTGCACCTCCATATACTTTTTAAGCTAAACTGTTTTATTTTAATATATGATAGTTTGTAAAAGGGACCAAAGTAATCTTATAATAAAGATATTATTATTATAAAAAAATGAAATCTTTTCGCCTGACTCTACTTTTAGCAATTACTCACACAAGTGCAAAACTCAGCTTACTCCTTCCGAATACTACTCATAGATGACGCTGTAATGGATGATCAACATGAAACCTGCATCGCGCTATTGAAGTTTTCTCAGACTTTTAGTATATATACTAGTTACCAATTAATACTGCTGGGCCGCGGTTCGACCACCATCTTTGGGCCGTGGTAACCAGTTACTCTGTAGGAAACCCCTACAGAGTAACGTTATGCATATCTACACTATCATTACGGCCCTTTTTGTATCAGATTACCGTGTATGAAGAATTTCCCAGGATATTATTTTATTATTGTACCAGACACCGGAGCATCAAAGCTGACATTCTTTTATCTTGAATTTTTGTTTTTTGTTGAAAAAACACCAAATTGACACAAAAAAGGAATACCCATTTGGACAAAAAAAACAATTGGGCTTAAACAAAATAATAATAAACACAATAACAAGAACAGTTTTCATATGAGTTATCAGTGGAATCGCTTATCTGAGATTTATCTAGCTATTGAAAAATTTGACCTAAGATGGACGACTTATATCTTTTTATAGTAATATCTGTACCCCGCGGTTTCACCCGCGTTCCGAGATAAAAAGCCTATAAAACTCGTGGATAATGTAGCTTTCTATTAGTGAAAGAATTTTACGAATCCGACTAGTAGTTCCAGAGAACAACCCGTTTAAACAAACAAACAAAAATTCTTCCACTTTATAATATATATGAAAAATTGGTAAGCGATATATACTTAATATATCGCTTACCAATTTTTCATTGCTTTCCTATATTTAGAGAAAGCGAAGCGAAAGCGAAGAATCAAACTTTTGATTCTCAGCTTTTAGCACCTCAATATTTTTTATATAAAGATTTTGTAAACTTTTCATTATAATTAATATAAACTTGCACGGGAACGGTGCCTTGTTAATTTTTGGTTCCAAAGCTGCCAACCTTCTTTCGCGATTCTGTGTATTTAGCGTTTTGAAAATTGATCGGGAACTTAAACGTTGAAGACCAATTTTTCGAGGCTTCTTTTCTAATTTTCAGACGGACAAATGGACGGGGACGGGGTGTGATAGACAAGAAGTACAGTTTATCCACTCAATTATGTACAGAAAAGACGCACAAAAAAAGTACATTTCTGTTACAAACATCTTTAATATCCAGAAAAATACATGGAGATCACATCGATACCAAACATTTAATACAACATCAGTGTAGACAAGAGACTTGCTTTACCTCATGACAATCACATTTTTCCTTAAGTAAATAAGTACAATTAAACATATTTAAATATGTATCATTACCAATAAATAAGTATAATTAAGTTTAAAATATATTTCCGGGTACATCCCTCTTCCGCTTATTAAACGAGCCTTGTAATAAGAAAACGAGTAATTTCCTTCTTTTGTTCCTACTCCGTGCGTAAATCCTACAATTATTTGATAAAGCAGCTGATAAGCTTAATAGAACAGAGATTAACAAGCGAATAGATCAATATCGCGACATGAAATCACATGAAAAAGAGTACCTACATTCAAGCTTATATCTAACAGAAATTCTATTTGATAAACATTGATATACGCGTATTAATTAAGAAAGATAGAAATTTTAAACATTTAGAACTATAAAAGTAAATTAGTACAATTCAAATAACAATAAATTAGACCTCGTAATTTTTAACACAAATCCAAGCCTTAAGACACTGATATCCACTTAACTAACAGGTTATGGAAGATCGAAATTTTGAAACATTTTAAACCATAAAAACAAAATGAATGCAATAAATTGAAAACAAAAATTAATAACTTAATTGAAACCACCATAGCGAAAATAAAAAGTACTTATACAAATATGTAAAAAATAGACACAGTATCTAAGTGAAATTGTTAGAATAGTGCTTACCTAGACATGTTTCTAACACAAGTACATTGATAATCATCAAAAACCTTAAAATTACCAAACCAACCATCGGCAGCTCTGCGTGACATACAAAATATAGGTTCTTAACAAGGGACAATATAAAGCCCTTTCCATACGCAAACATGTACTTAAAACTCCCATCCATCTGCTATATTTAATAGTCACAAAACAATGACATTGGAACAAGTATTAATAAGAATTTATATGGTCCGTTTCTTCACTTATCTTATAAAAGTGAACAAACGTGCCATGAAAAAGTAGTTATAGAAATTGAGCTTGAAATAAGTCAAAAAAAGAAAGCAGTTGCCAGCATTGCTTGAAGTACCTAGGTCGGTGACAGCGGTAAGGTGTTAATAGTACACAGCTGGACGCTGCTGCCCGTCCACTGGAGTCCCTTAGTCGCCTCTTACGACACCCACGGGGAGGAAAGGGTTGACCCTATTCTAGATAGGAATGGGCGATTGTTACTAATAAAGCAATCTTAAGAGTAACAATCGTTCATTGCTAGGCCGGGAGTCACACGGCACGCACGTAATTTGTGTCACACTGCAGTCACGGCAACGGGCTTATTATATAAGGTCGTAATAAATTTGTGAACTTCCTCTTGAGGGATGAATGTATAGGTCATTAGTAATCAAAAAATAATATTAGAAAAATTCCGAGGAAAAAAAAAAAGTTTTTCTCAAGAGGAAGTTCACTAATTTATTACGACCTTATATAGCGTAAAGCTAATACTATTTTAGTAATTTATAAGTTTTAGGCATTTATGAACGTTACAGTTGACTCTACCGCAAATTTTATATATGAGATTAACAAGTCTATATCTTAGGCCAGATGGCATATCGTTTAGGACATTTTTCGAACCAGCCATTGCGACGACCGCCAACGTCGCGCGCTTACATGAACCTGTAAGTACCACAGTATTATTTCTCAAAAAATAAAAATAAACTATGTTTTGTTGCCGAATGTAGTCAGTTTTAGGAGAGACTTTGCCTCCTTATTTGTGTGCTACCGCCTGTACAACGGACAGTGTTATGAAGAATAGTTTGACCTGATGCATTGACTCATACATTGGAACCGAAATGGTTTCATACTGTGCGGTTTCAACGGAGCTTCCTACCAAGGGCGCTCAGGCTGTGGAATTAGCTCCCGGCTGTTTTTTACCCAAACGAGTACAGCATGCACTTTTGGATAGTCGGCAAGGCCCGAATTTCACACCTGCTGTTACAAGCGTCCATAGGCTTCGGTAACCGATTACCATCAGGCGGCCCGTATGCTTGTTTAAAAAAGAAAGAAATAGAATCCTCAGAAGGTATACAAGATGAGAAATGGCGCAAATTTACCATATTTTCAATTGGAAAGTTGTAGAGTCCTCCACGTAGGTGCTTTCAGCTGGAACATTACAGTTCTCGTTATCAGAGTCCTCGTCGGGAGGCAGTTGGCTGGCATCATTGGTTGATGATGATAGATAATACATCAATCTGAAACAAAAGAAACTTCTGATGAATAATTTCGTTACATTAGAGAGAAAAAAATATTATTTCTCATATAAAAACGAATTGAATTATCCAAAAATATTGTGCTTTTCTGTTTTCCATTTGAGATAAAAATATTACGTACCCATAAGATTGCATATACCATAAAGAAAATCCTAATATCCAGTGACACTAAAGTCAAAATGCAAGGAACCTTACTGTGACACTACTTTAAACAGACTGCCGACTCACACAAAGCTATATCCAGGTCTCAGAGCTCGGGCTCTACCCGGGCTAGCAGTGCATGACGCATGTGCAAACCCTTACCACCTCACCCTCTTTCTACCCTTCCTTCCTTTCCTGATTTATATGCAATTTTACCCATCCCACAGAATTAAGCTAGCCCCCATGTACATCCCTTACTACCCATCTCACCATCCTGCTTTAGATGAAATTATACCCATCCCATAGAATTGAGCTAACCACCTGCACAGCACTTATCTTTTTTTTTTTTTTTCTTTTCTACATGATCCCCTGATTCCTTCCGCATGCAACGCTGTCGACTCCCATCTACTGTGACCTACTTATGTATTTATTTTGTATAATATTTGTTTGTCCCCGACTGCAATACCTTATAAAATTCAAATTATATTCAAAATTCAGATTATAGAGCTTTTTTTTCTCTTTTCTTTGTTTGACGCAGTCGTTTTTTTTGTATTTATTTATTCAAGTTTATTGCAAAATACAAAAGCATCATTTCGCAATTAGCAATATTATGAATAGCTCACATTTTATATTATAGTGTAATAATAATAAGCCCTAAGTCAACACTGGAAGATTATGTCAGAACGTGGGAACATGCTGTAAGACATAATTATTGGCACAGCTCCTAACCGATAGTCACCCAGGGGAAGCAACTATTTAAATATCATAATATTTGAGATGTGGGTGGTTCTCTTCTCCTCACAAGTACACATTACCAAGCGACCGCCAGTCCGAGGGGAAGGGGCCGGAAACACCTCCACTCGAAGTGAAAATCATTGCAGTGGGTGGAGGGGAGGTTCGCCTCTTCGCTTTTGCACTCGGCGCATGTTCGGTTGCATCGATCACACAGGTCCTTAATACGTAGATAAAAGCAAAATAGAACGTTACATAGAGTTGCCATAGCTGCCTATAAACACATTTATAGCCGAAATGCAGAGTTTACACTCTGCATATTGCACTCAACTACTACACTCTGCAAATTGGTGTCCGAAATGCAGAGTTTACACTCTGCATTTCGGACACCAATTTTTATTTTTCAATGTACATTATTTTTATTTTAGATCTGAGAGCCTAATCACCCGTACGCGGACTTCAACTACACCACAGTTTATATAGTGATAGATCGGGAGATACTGGCACAAATTTCCTAGTCATTTGTACCAAGGAAAATGACGGTCATAGCGCTGGCTGGCTGGCGTTAATCGAACGTGTCGGATAAATTACGAATGTTGAACGATTTGTTCCACAAATATTTTAGTATTTTCTGATAGTCAATGAAAAAGAAATAGGTGGTTGCGCGTATTAAAATGAAATGTTTTAGACTTAAGCTAGTCATCAAAATTGATCGAGACCTCCGGAGACCAGCGAGCGGGGAGCTTTTTCCGCCAACGCGTCAGCTTGGCTATCCAAAGAGGAAACGCTGCCAGCCTTCTGGGAAACTTGCCGTTAATCGGAAGCAGCAGCAGGCTTGAGGAAATGTTCTATATAGATTGTATTTTGTACATATTTGTTGTAAATAAAGCTTTATTATCTCAGCTAGTTATTAAGTTGGTTTCAATAAAGTATTATTATTATATTATTTGTACCAGGCTAATTTTTGCATAGCTAATCATCGTCGAGTAGTCTTAGAGATTTATGAAAATCACCATGCCATACTTCTCCGAAGATTCCAAATGGCCGCCATACCACCGCACGATTGGGCCGCCGGTACCAGCGCTATGACCATTATTTTCCTTTTCATTACGTAATTAGACCCCTGAACGGTCGCCATACTGTTACAAATGACCAGGAAATTTGTACCAGTATCTCTCGGTCTATGTAGCACACATTTTGCTAACCGTACATAAGCATCAAAATAAACGAAAACAAATATAAAAACCAAATAAACGAAAACAAATAATAAAAATAACATTTACTTTTTTCAAATAGTTTGATAGTGGGATTTTGGTGATACGTTTTTACTCTACTAATAGTGCGAAAAAAATCATTCAACTTGAGAAATGAAACTTTTTAATGATACTGATATCAAAAATTAATTTTTAGTATTATTTACAGCTTAACCATTAAGAATACACGCTAGAATTATGGACATTATCACATCACATAATCCATATAAATCAACATTAACAAAAGCGAAAGAAACTTCTAGAAAAGCTTTATAAAATTACACACTAACCTATACACGATCCAACACACTAAAGAACCCCACAGCACTGAGTCACTGGGGTAAATCAATAACCTACATTTAAAAATCCAGACTTCTGTGCTATATATCATAAACTGGTATTTTGCGCAGGCTATTGCGCACTCAGCTTAAGGTTGAAAATATCAAGCATATCTAGGGTAGACTTAAAATCAATTAGTTCTCAACATGAAAACAAATAATAATAATATAATACACTATAGCATAATTATATATATCCATACTGACTTGGGGTTAGCTTAGAAATCCATAATAATCATGATTTTATTTCCCCTAGCGTTGATCCATCTTCTCTAGGGTTAGCACTATGTAGTGCTTTAGGCTGTGTTTAGCATCATAACAGTTCCGATGTTTCGAGGTAGATGGCATTATACTTGAATAGCTAATTCTGGATATCTTTGTTTGTTCGTGCCTTTAGATTATTTAATAATCTTCATCCATACTCTCGAATCTATACAGGATGACAGAGAAATTCAACCTATCCCTTGAAAGGGGTTATACTATAGGTCATTAGCAACAAATTAGGTCCGTTAAGATTAAACATCAGTAACGAGGCAGGAAATTTTATTTTTTTCGAGTTTTTATTATTTTTTACCTTTGTAGAACAATATGGATAGACGTTTCAGTGATTAGCGACCGTAGAAGTTCATTTAAGTAGTAGCATTTAAGCGAAATGAATTCTAGATTCAGCGCATGCCTAGATTTATTGATTGCGTCTTGCCCCAGAGAGGCACTTAAGCGCAGTGGTGTGCATAATTCAGTTCATCAAGTGCAACGATGCAGTGAAGTTCATTTCGTGTTGATAGTGTTTTGGCATTGTCATTTCATACAACTGTGACAAAATTATTAAGACGTTGAAAAGTAATTCAAACATGTGCGTGTTTTAATTATATAGTATAATTTTACGTTATGAAAATATATTATATACCTACATACAAGAACAGGCTCGAATGTTTGAATAAATATAGGTAGACATCATTTTCTTATAGCTTAGGGCGTATTAGATTATCCGAAATTAGGAGTAAAATAGGGGAAAGCGGGGCGGGATGATAATTTGATATTTTAAGGGAGTGGGCGATCAATGCAACTGCTCGCTCATGCGCAAGAACGATTTTTCCCCCTCTCCTTCACCCACTGCAATGATCACTGTGCAGGGGTGGTTTCAGCCCCTTCCCCTCCAACTGATGGTATTAAGTGCAAGGGTGGAGTGGAGAACCACCCTTTACCTGCATCAAATCTTTTGATAATCATGATGCGCATTAAAATAGTGCTAGCAAATAATAAAATTATTGCGTATTAGCACATTTATTATTACGTTCTGACAGGATTTTCTAGATTAAGGTTTTGGTGTTCCGATAGGTTGTTCCTTTCTTGAAACTGTATAGTATCTACAGTAGTAGGTACTAGCCATGTGCAAGTAACGATTTTATAATTGATTTTAATATTTACCTTGTAAATGAAGTTATTATAGTTATTTATTGCTATGCGTACTTTGCTTATTGCGAAATAACTGTTATGATGTTGTTCATTAAACAAGAAACAGAAAAATATTTAATTATTTCATGATTGATCTTTCTTTATTAAATCTGCTGGAGTATGCGAAAGAACATATTTAATTTATACTTAGGCGTACAGTAGTACCCAATTAATATGGCTTACCGATGTACCTGCGCAGCACATAAATTTTCAAAGCGCGGGAAACGCTATTGGTCGGCAGCTGCCGCCATGTTAGCGCACCCCGTGCGGAGGGGCGTAACTTGCGAGTGAGACGGAACTAACAGCTGCAGTGTATTGAGAACCTTATAGTAGTGATCTAAGGTTGATTGTAAGTTTTAAGCATTCTTTCGTTAATCTTCGGGGCCATACTTTCTTTTCTGTGCGAACGATGATTCACGACGCGCCATATAAGTTGGGTAATACTGTAAGTACTTACCAATTTAACCAGCAACGGATAGCACTTAAATACTGTAAAAATATAGATTTGTGATATAATTATTATTGAGAATATTTATACTATAAACTCAACGTTGGTACAAATTGGACATTAGGACAATAAAAAAAAATATTCGGGAAAATTCTGTCAGACGTAACGTGGTTTTTTTTTTGTGGGATAGGTAGAATTGCATCGAACACGGGTAGGGTGAGGGTGGGTGGTAAGGGTTGCTCATGCGTCATGCACTTTTAGCCCGGATGTCCCGGATGTCGATACGAGCTTTGAGGTCCGGATAGATCTGTCTGTGTGCGTCAGTCTGTGACGTGCATCAGTACAGTACGGTTCCTTGCATTTTGACTTCAGTGTGACTTGATTTTAGTTTTTTCTTTATCGTGGGTGATTTGAATTCTTCTGGATATAGATATTTTTTATCAATCATGGAATGTTTAAAATATAACTTTTATTCAAATAATTTTGATACTTGATTGGATATATGGGAATGTTGGAGGGAGGGGGTGAGAGGGCGTGGCCTTATCTTCTACGCAGTTACTGCGGTGCAGGTAGATAGAGCACAACCCTCAGTTGTAAATTTACCGAATCTTCGTTTTTATTCAAACAAAAACTAATGACGAAAGGAAATATAGTTTGTATTGTGTCTGTAAATTCCGTATTATTTTTTATTTTTAGAGGAACTTACCGACCTGCACAAAACAAGTTTTTTTGTTTGTTTCAGCGCTATATGTATTATCATGGCAGCAGTGCGGCGCGAGCCAACCTTGCGGCGAGAACTCAGATGTCGCAGCACCGAGCAATGACATACGAGACATCCCACATCCCAATTGATTAAAGGTGAGGAGGATAGGAATTGGTAGCAGAACACAAACATAGTCGTAGCGTAAAGAACAAGTTTTTTTTGTTTGTTTCAGTGCTATATGTATTATCATGGTGGGCAGCAGTGCGGCGCGAGCCAACCTTGCGGCGAGAACTCAGATGCCGCAGCACCGAGCAATAACATACGAGACATCCCTCATCCCAATTGATTAAAGGTGAGGAGGATAGGAATTGGTAGCAGAACACAAACATAGTCGTAGCGTAAAGAACAAGTTTTTTTTGTTTGTTTCAGTGCTATATGTATTATCATGGTGGGCAGCAGTGCGGCGCGAGCCAACCTTGCGGCGAGAACTCAGATGCCGCAGCACCGAGCAATAACATACGAGACATCCCACATCCCAATTGATTAAAGGTGAGGAGGATAGGAATTGGTAGCAGAACACAAACATAGTCGTAGTGTAAAAAACAAGTTTTTTTGTTTGTTTCAGTGCTATATGTATTATCATGGCAGCAGTGCGGCGCGAGCCAACCTTGCGGCGAGAACTCAGATGCCGCAGCACCGAGCAATAACATACGACACATCCCACATCCCAATTGATTAAAGGTGAGGAGGATAGGAGATGGTAGCAGAACACAAACATAGTCGTAGCGTAAAGAACTGAATAACCAGCCAACAAACTTAGTGTAACTTTTGTTTGCTTAGTTTTTGATTAGATAGCCATATGTGTAAAAATGACAGGATATTGTTTTATGTAGAGTTCTAAATTGTTATTTAATTAACTGATACACAAATATAATAATATGATGTACATTAAATATAGAATAAACTAGTACTAATATAATAATAATATTAATTTCAAGCTCTTTAGGGATAGTATTAATACTGTGGTACTCTTACAGGTTCAATTTAGTTCACGATGTTGGCGGTCGTCGTTGCTTGAAAAATGTGCTGAACCATCCGCCATCTGGCTTACGATGTATACATTTTTATCTAATACATATATGCAACTATCGGTGAAGTTCGGTGAAGTAAACTCATTTTCTTCTTTTTCTTTTTTTTCAATTTATTATCAATAATTCATACAAACGGAATGAACTTGTTCACAAAAAGTGCTTACCAAAAGCTATACCGACCACTTTACTGCACCACGCACGAATCACACAACGACAGCCGTTGTCGACCAACGGACGTCATTATAACGTGCGAGAGATAATAATCGCTTGCTATCGTAATGTAACTCAGTTAAAGGTCAAGTTGTTAACGTATTTTATCTCATCTCGTTGACCTTACTTAAGTAGATGTATCAGTTATACCTGGTTTCCATAATATTGAGCTGTGCGTGAATCTCGGTGTGAAATCCATGTGCCGTGTGACTCCCGGCTATCTAGAATAGGGTCAACCCTTTCTTCCCCGTGGGTGTCGTAAGAGGCGACTAAGGGACTCCAGTGGATGGGCTGCAGCGTCCACCTGTGTACTATTAACACCTTACTGCTGCCGCCGACCTAGGTACTTTAAGCAATGCTGGCGACTACTCTCTTATTTTCATGTTCTGACTTATTTCAAGCTAATACTTCTTTCACACTCTTCAATTATAACTGCTCTGTTACATTGCAAAATCTGGAATGGCACTTAAATAGCAAACAGAACTTGGATTGATCGTGGCCCGATTATTAACTTATCTCCTCGTGTATTCTTATGTTTACTTAGTTTATGGTTTAGATCTGTTCTACATACGCTAGTTCCAATGTCATGGTTTAGTGACTATTAATTATAGCAGATTGATGGGAGTTTAAGGATATGTTTGCGTATGGAAAGGGCTTCACTTTTACTATTCTACTTATAATCACTTCTATTATTGTTTATAATCACTTCTATTTTTGTTTATAATCACTTCTATTCTTGTTATGTCACGCAGAGCTGCCGATGGTTGGTTTGGTAATTTTAAGGATTTTGATGAATATCTATATGTACTTATTATATGTTAGATTCAAGTCTGCTTGTGATATCATAATAAAATATAATTTATATGTTGAGTACCTTTTGGTTTCATACGGTGGTTATGTTGCTTTTCACATTCTTATCATGTCACTTATGTTTTTTATACAATTATTTGTTTTTATATACAATTTCGATCTTCTATAACCTGTTAGCGTAAGTGTATATCAGTGTTTATCAGATAATATTTCTGTTAGATATAAGCTTCAAAGTATATCGATCTATCCGCTTAGTGATCTCGTCTGTTCTATGTAAGTTTTAAATTGCTACATAATTGGAGGGAACTTATTTTACGCAAGGAATAGGAATAAAAGAAGAGAATTACTCGTTTTCTTATTAACATTAAGGTATCGTTTTATACGCGGGAAAGGAACAAATTATGTACCCACAAATATTTTCAACTGAATGTAACTCTAAATCAGTGTAATGACTAAATTAGCTCAGTGTGAATTTCAAATTCTTCAAAACTTTTTGTATGTATTGTATTTAGGACGAGATAAAGATCTCTTGTCTACAGTGATGTTGTATTAAATGTTTTGTATCGATGTTGTGAATGTTGTCTCAATAACCACCTTCATGTATCTATATTATTTTTCTGGATATTAAAGATGTTTGTGATACATGTGCTTTTTTTTAGCCTTATCCTTTATAGAGTGGACGGAAACATAGTATCAAAAGTTTCTGTAAAACAGTTTTCAATTATTTTGTTCTAGTTTTTTGGTGACAGCTTATTTATTTATACATTTTTTTTTCTAACATATAATAGTTTATCTTTGATAAACATATAATCATTATTTTGTTTACAAATTGTTTTTAAGATTTTCTTTTTTAAAACTTATCTGTTTAATGTCTTTTTGTTTACTTTTTTTTGTTATTTTATTAAGATTTTTACTGGACGTGTCAAATATATTTAAGTAAATTTTGTTAATTCTCATGAAGTGAACTATGTTCTTTTGAGAAATAAAGTTTCTTTGAACCTAATAATGAATCGGGGTTATTCAGTGCTGCTTGGGTGTGGTCCTAATTCGCCTGACGACTAGTTAATACTAAAACGGTAAGGCTACCGATTCGCATAGACTTGATGGCCCTCTCTGTGAGCTGGTACGGAATCAATTTATTAGAAATGTCAACAAGCTACGCAGATAGGGCCCGTCTCACTGCTGTTAGTGCTTGGGAATCGGGACTTTGGTTACAGGTCTACCCATCGTCCGTCACATATGGGGACACTTTTAGAACTGCCGTTTGTTTACGTTTGGGCTTACCCATTTACGCATCACATCGTTGTCAGTGCGGTACTGCTGTCGACCAACTCCATAATCTCATGCAACAAAAGCGATGACAAATTTTCCAGACACAGCAGTCTTAATGATATCATCCGCCAGACCCTTACCAGCGACAACGTAACAGCTATTTTATGATGAACCCAATGGCCTGTTTCGTAATAATGGTAAGAGACCCGACGGAATGAAACTGATGGTACACTGGAAGTTGGGACGGCCTTTGGTATGGAATATCAGAAAAACCCTAACTAATATTATATTATATGCTAACGTAAGCTTCTATGTTACGCTTTCACGCCTGAACCGCTAACTGATTGCGAGGAACAGTAGGGAATCGCCTTTGATGTCGGGCCACAGTCGAGCCCGTTCCGCCTTCCGTGTATAGTGCAATTCTGTTATTTTTTTGACAGCCAACCGCGTGAACGTATGACGTCATTCGACGACGCTGTCTATTGTCTATACATTCATAGTGCGCGGCAACATTTTTCATTTTTTTATAATAGGTACAAAATACATCCTAAAGATTTTAACATAGAATAGATAATAGTGAATATGTTTATAAGCATCAATATTATTGAAAATAGACAATGAAGTGTATTGTATTACATATACAGGTTGATACAACAATAAATTAAACCACGTGAAGTAGTCATAAATACGAATAACTTTTAGTATGGTACCAAATTCGAAATGCAGCAAAAATCCCAAAGATAAACATGAAAGGCCCCTTCACTTTACGAAAAAGCTATTAGATTACACATCTAGATTTAAAATTTAACATCGTAATTTTAATTTAAATTCATGTCTAGTTATCTATCATTATTACATAACTAATAGTGGTTACACCCGCGTTCCCGTTTGATAGTGGGATTTTTATGATACGTTTTTACTCTACTAATAGTGCGAAAAAATTCATTCAACTTGAGAAAAGAAACTTTTTAATTCAAATTCAAATTATTTATTTGCATATTATGCCTATACATTAAATATTATACATTTAAAAAATATTATTAATACATTCCAAAATGATACTGATATCAACAATTAAGTTCACTCACACACACACAGTATTAATTATAGCTTAACCATTAAGAATACACGCTAGAATTATAGACATTATCCCATCACATAATCTATATAAATCAACATTAACAAAAGCGAAAGAAACTTCTAGATATTTTTTATAAAATTACACACTAACCTATACACGATCCAACACACTAAAGAACCCCACAGCACTGAGTCACTGGGGTAAATCAATAACCCAGAAGTCTGGATTTCTTAATTTATTAAAAAATCCAGACTTCTGTGCTAGACGACATAAACTGGTATTTTGCGCAGGCTATTGCGCACTCAGCTTAAGGTTGAAAATATCAAGCATATCTAGGGTGGTCTTGAAATCAATTAGTATAAGAATCTGTATTATGTAAAGAGAAAATTGTTACCCCTTATATAAGCATTTAGCTCGCATGGAGGATTGTGACATTTTGGTAGAGTTAATGTTTGATAATGGACAAGTAGTGCAGAAAGCAACAAAAAATTGTGTACTTAGAACAAAACAGAATAGTAGCTAAAAATGAAAAATCTTATACTTTCCAATTTAAGTTCTGTCAAAATCATTTCAGTCGTTTCAGAGATAAGCGTGGACAAATAAATAGACAGAATCACGGCCAAAATAAATCAATAAACCAGCCAAATGTGAGTCTGACTCGCGCAACGAGAGGCGAGGTTTTTGAACTTTCTTAGACGTATAATTCCTTGTTTTGGAACTGTTTAAAAAAAAACTGAACCGCATAACAAACGTTTGTTACAGAAGTTTGATGAATTTTAAAAACTGTGCAGGTTAGAAACATCGGTCTATTTTGCCTGAAATATAATTATGTTTGCCAATAGTAATTATTCCAGCTTTTTACTTCACGAACTTCAGAGATAAGGAGAATGGAGAATTAAAATAAAAACCTATTTTGAAAAATACAATTAAAGGCCTTTCATATATGAACGTTTCATATATGTATATGTTTCATATATGTATATATGTTTCATATATGTATATATGTTTCATATACCTACATAATTTTTCTTTTTGTTCTAGACGTTATTGGTTCTGAACTACTAATAAAATAACAATTTACCTATATTATTTATCTTGAAGCTAGAATGAAAATCAACCTGTATATGAATATAAATATACCCCATTTGAACTAGAAGCCAAGATTATTCAATAGACTAACTAATTAAGTTATACTTATTTATTTTTATCATTAGCAATAAAGTTTCGTACCTAAGCAATATTTAAAACGATTTCAAATTTCAAATCGATAGCATTTGATTATGGCGCTATGATGAACGGACAGCCAGACGGACTGAGGATTTTCCTTTTAGTACGGATCCCTAAATCACCGACTGTGAACGTATGCTAGCGAAAAAAAGAGAAGCGAAATTAATTCTAGATTCAGCGCATGCCTAGATTTATTGATTGCGTCTTGCCTCAGAGAGGCACTTAAGCGCAGTGGTGTGCATAATTCAGTTCATCAAGTGCAACGATGCAGTGAAGTTCATTTCGTGTTGATAGTGTTTTGGCATTGTCATTTCATACAACTGTGACAAAATTATTAAGACGTTGAAAAGTAATACAAACATGTGCGTGTTTTAATTGTATGGTATAATTTTACGTTATGTAAATATATTATATACATACCTATATAAAAGAACAGGCCGGAATGTTTGATTAAATATAGGTGGACAGCATTTTCTTATAGCTTAGGGCGTATTATATTATCCGAAATTCTACGGAGTAAAATAGGGGAAAGCAGGGCGGGATGATAATTTGATATTTAAGGAGAGTGGGCGATCAATGCAATTGCTCGCTCATGCGCAAGAACGATTTTTTCCCCTCTCCTTCACCCACTGCAATGATCACTGTGCAGGGGTGGTTTTAGCCCCTTCCCCTCCAACTGATGGTATTAAGTGTAAGTGGTGGAGTGGAGAACCACCCTTTAACTGCTTCAAATCGTTTGATAATCATGATGCCTTCAATAAATAGTGGTAGCAAATAATAAAATTATTGCGTATTAGCACATTTATTATTACGTTCTGACAGGATTTTCTAGATTAAGGTTTTGGTGTTCCGATAGGTTGTTCCTTTCTTGAAACTCTATAGTATCTACAGTAGTAGGTACTAGCCATGTGCAAGTAACGATTTTATAATTGATTTTAATATTTACCTTGTTTAAATGTAGTTATTATAGTTATTTATTGCTATGCGTACTTTGCTTATTGCGAAATAACTGTTATGATGTTGTTCATTAAACAAGAAACAGAAAAATATTTAATTATTTCATGATTGATCTTTCTTTATTAAATCTGCTGGAGTATGCGAAAGAACATATTTAATTTATACTTAGGCGTAAGTACTTACCAATTTAACCAGCAACGGATAGCACTTAAATACTGTAAAAATAAATATATAGTTGTGACATAATTATTATTGAGAATATTTATACAATAAACTCAACGTTGGTACAAATTGGACATTAGGACAATAAAAAAAAATATTCGGGAAAATTCTGTCAGACGTAACGTGGTTATTTGAAAATAGGTTTATGGGTTAGTAGGGCCCCACCCTAGAAACCGGCGATTGCTCTGTACATTTTTGTTAAATCACTATTCAGTACGAGAAAGCGATGAGAAACTTGGGTGAGAAAAGGGTGGGAAAATCCACCCATGGATGTATCTACAGTTGCCAAGATTTATTGATTTATGTAGTGCAGGGGATGGAACGGGCTTGGGCTCTGTTCTCTGGGATAGGTAGAATTGCATCGAACACGGGTAGGGTGAGGGTGGGTGGTAAGGGTTGCTCATGCGTCATGCACTTTTAGCCCGGATGTCCCGGATGTCGATACGAGCTTTGAGGTCCGGATAGATCTCTGTCTGTGTGCGTCAGTCTGTGATGTGCATCAGTACAGTACGGTTCCTTGCATTTTGACTTCAGTGTGACTTGATTTTAGTTTTTTCTTTATCGTTGGTGATTTGAATTCTTCTGAATAAAGATATTTTTTTATCAATCATGGAATGTTTAAAATATAACTTTTATTCAAATAATTTTGATACTTGATTGGATATATGGGAATGTTGGAGGGAGGGGGTGAGAGGGCGTGGCCTTATCTTCTACGCAGTTACTGCGGTGCAGGTAGATAGAGCACAACCCTCAGTTGTAAATTTACCGAATCTTCGTTTTTATTCAAACAAAAACTAATGACGAAAGGAAATATAGTTTGTGTTGTGTCTGTAAATTCCGTATTATTTTTTATTTTTAGAGGAACTTACCGACCTGCACAAAATAAGTTTTTTTGTTTGTTTCAGTGCTATATGTATTATCATGGTGGGCAGCAGTGCGGCGCGAGCCAACCTTGTGGCGAGAACTCAGATGCCGCAGCACCGAGCAATAACATACGAGACATCCTACATCCCAATTGATTAAAGGTGAGGAGGATAGGAATTGGTAGCAGAACACAAACATAGTCGTAGCGTAAAGAACAAGTTTTTTTTGTTTGTTTCAGTGCTATATGTATTATCATGGTGGGCAGCAGTGCGGCGCGAGCCAACCTTGCGGCGAGAACTCAGATGCCGCAGCACCGAGCAATAACATACGAGACATCCCACATCCCAATTGATTAAAGGTGAGGAGGATAGGAGATGGTAGCAGAACACAAACATAGTCGTAGATCGTAGTGTAAAAAACAAGTTTTTTTGTTTGTTTCAGTGCTATATGTATTATCATGGCAGCAGTGCGGCGCGAGCCAACCTTGCGGCGAGAACTCATATGCCGCAGCACCAAGCAATAACATACGAGACATCCCACATCCCAATTGATTAAAGGTGAGGAGGATAGGAGATGGTAGTAGAACACAAACATAGTCGTAGCGTAAAGAACTGAATAACCAGCCAAAAAACTTAGTGTAACTTTTGTTTGCTTAGTTTTTGATTAGATAGCCATATGTGTAAAAATGACAGGATATTGTTTTATGTAGAGTTCTAAACTGTTATTTAATTAACTGATACACAAATATAATAATAATATTAATTTCAAGCTCTTTAGGGATAGTATTAATACTGTGGTACTCTTACAGGTTCAATTTAGTTCACGATGTTGGCGGTCGTCGCAATGGCTTGCTTGAAAAATGTGCTGAACCATCCGCCATCTGGCTTACGATGTATACATTTTTATCTAATACATATATGCAACTATCGGTGAAGTTCGGTGAAGTAAACTCATTTTCTTCTTTTTCTTTTTTTTTCAATTTATTATCAATAATTCATACAAACGGAATGAACTTGTTCACAAAAAGTGCATACAAAAAGCTATACCGACCGCTTTACTGTACCACGCACGAATCACACAACGACAGCCGTTGTCGACCAACGGACCATAGATAATACACTATACTGGAGACAACGGACGTCATTATAACGTGCGAGAGATAATAATCGCTTGCTATCGTAATGTAACTCAGTTAAAGGTCAAATTGTTAACGTATTTTATCTCATCTCGTTGGCCTTATTTTAGTAGATGTATCAATATTGAGCTGTGCGTGAATCTCGGTGTGAAATCCATGTGCCGTGTGACTCCCGGCTATCTAGAATAGGGTCAACCCTTTCTTCCCCGTGGGTGTCGTAAGAGGCGACTAAGGGACTCCACTGGATGGGCTGCAGCGTCCAGCTGTGTACTATTAACACCTTACTGCTGTCGCCGACCTTTTAAGCAATGCTGGCGACTACTCTCTTATTTTCATGTTCTGACTTATTTCAAGCTAATACTTCTTTCACACTCTTCAATTATAACTGCTCTGTTACATTGCAAAATCTGGAATGGCACTTAAATAGCAAACAGAACTTGGATTGATCGTGGCCCGATTATTAACTTATCTCCTCGTGTATTCTTATGTTTACTTAGTTTATGGTTTAGATCTGTTCTACATACGCTAGTTCCAATGTCATGGTTTAGTGACAATTAATTATAGCAGATTGATGGGAGTTTAAGGATATGTTTGCGTATGGAAAGGGCTTCACTTTTACTATTCTACTTATTTATAATCAGTTCTATTCTTGTTTATAATCACTTCTATTTTTGTTTATAATCATTTCTATTCTTGTTATGTCACGCAGAGCTGCCGATGGTTGGTTTGGTAATTTTAAGGATTTTGATGAATATCTATATGTACTTATATGTTAGATTCAAGTCTGTTTGTGATATCATAATAAAATATAATTTATATATTGAGTACCTTTTGGTTTCATATGGTGGTTACTTATGTTGTTTTTCACATTCTTATCATGTCACTTATGTTTTTTATACATTTATTTGTTTTTATATACAATTTCGATCTTCTATAACCTGTTAGCGTAAGTGTATATCAGTGTTTATTAGATAATATTTCTGTTAGATATAAGCTTCAAAGTAGGAAACATTGTTCATGTGATTTCATATCGATCTATCCGCTTGGTGATCTCGTCTGTTCTATGTAAGTTTTAAATTGCTACATAATTGGAGGGAACTTATTTTATGCAAGGAATAGGAATAAATGTAGGGAATTACTCGTTTTCTTATTAAGATTAAGGTATCGTTTTATACGCGGGAAAGGAATAAATTATGTACCCACAAATATTTTCAACTGAATGTAACTCTAAATCAGTGTAATGACTAAATTAGCTCATTGTGAATTTCAAATTCTTCAAAACTTTTTGTAGGTATTGTATTTAGAACGAGGTAAAGGTCTCTTGTCTACAGTGATGTTGTATTAAATGTTTTGTATCGATGTTGTGAATGTCTCAATAACCACCTTCATGTATCTATATTATTTTTCTGGATATTAAAGATGTTTGTGATACATGTGCTTTTTTTTAGCCTTATCCTTTATAGAGTGGACGGGAACATAGTATGAATAATGAATGAAGAATCGGGGTTATTCAGTGCTGCTTGGGTGTGGTCTTAATTCGCGTGAGGACCTATTTGCTAGGCTACCGATTCGCATAGAATTGATGCCCCCTCTGTGAGCTGGTACGCAAATAGGGCCCTCTGGTTTTAGTGCTTAGGAATCGGAACGTTGGTTGCAGGTCCACCCATCGTCCGTCACATATGCGGACACTTTTAGAACTGCTGTTTGTTTACGTTTGGGCTTACCCATTTACGCATCACATCGTTGTCAGTGCGGTACTGCTGTCGACCAACTCGGTCACCACGGACTGTCATGCAACAAAAGCGATGGCAAATTTTCCAGACACGCCAGTCTTAATGATATCATCCGCCGGGCCCTTACCAGCGACAACGTAACAGCTATTTTATGATGAACCCAATGGCCTGTTTCGTGATAACGGTAAGAGACCCGACGGAATGAAACTGATGGTACCCTGTAAGTTGGGACGGCCTTTGGTATGGAATATCAGAAAAACCCTAACTAATACTATAAATGCTAACGTAAGCTTCTATGTTACGCTTTCACGCCTGAACCGCTAACCGATTGCGAGAAACAGTAGGGTATCGCCTTTGATGTCGGGCCACAGTCGGGCCCCTGCCGCCTTCCATGTGAGCACATATGAGTACCAACGCCTGTCACGAGTAGATATGTAAGGGAAATACAAAATGGAAAAAAATAATATTATTGTTATGATAATGTCATCATTCATGAGTAATAAACATCTACATATAATGGCACTGCACATATTTAAGTACACAGCATTACGCAGGCCAAGTTTCTACACCACCGATGTACTCACCCCGCGCAATATATAGTATAAGGCATGAGTCGTGAGCACAGATAGGCAGTAGTGGGGGCAAGCTCACGCATGTACATTTTTGACTAAATTACAGTAGCCAAATGTCACGCAATCCACTCCAAATCCAATAGACGACGAGAATTGACTGACGAACCAATCGTGTGCAGCTCTGCGCTCCCCCCGTCTTTTATCCGCCAAACAGACCGAAAAATTTACTACTGCGCAGGTGTCAATTTGTGCTTACGACTCATACCGGTTACTGTATCTACTTACACGAAACGTTTCATACTAACGTTACGAAATTAACTTTTACCTGCGTAAAAAATACACTAGCACTAAAGCAGAATGCCAATTTTTATAAGTCTAACCTTGAATATTACCTGAAATACTCGCCTGAGAAAAAGCTAGTTTTGGCACTGACGGACTGACTGATAGGTAATTAAAAACTATAGCAATTCTGTCCCTCTAGGTCTTTTTGAATTATCCTGAAGCCATGAAATTTCGAAACATAGGAGTCTAATATTTAGACCATACAAAATATAGAAACCGATATTACGAAAAAGACGTACTTGGCAGATTTTTAACTGCAATTATCCATACTAATCCATATCCATACTTCCATACTAATATTATAACAGAGTTACTTTCGCATTTACGCCGGGAACGCGAGTGAAACCGCGGGGCACAGGTAGTTGAATATAAATGGTGGAGTCAAGGACTTCACGATAACCTGCCAAATTCATTTATTATTATTATATCATAGTCAATTTGAGTTGATTAATATTATTATTATTGTACGGAACCCTCCGTGTGCGAGGTTGACTCGCACTTGACCGGTTTTATTTAAACAGTTTTAACTGTTTTTGGTGGATTATAATGTAATCATTTTGTTTACCATTAATATGATATACTAGGATATACCTAATATAGTATATGCCTACATTTACATGTGCTGCACTGCAAGATATACATGAGACAAATTATTTTTAGATGTTTTTAGTTATCTTTTATTTAATTTCTCTACTCAGGGTTTTATTACATAAATTTATCTTGATCCTATTGCATAGGAGAGGGTACTGACTTCTGTAACACAGGTTTAGACCTAGCACAGACGTCAGGGACTTCGATTAATGTCTGTACTATGTATTTATATCAATAAAAATTATTATTATTATTATTATTTTACTATAAGTGTATTCGCATTCGGATGAACAATCTTATCATAAAAGTTTTAGATTTAAAAAGTCAAATAATTTATCTGAAGTATCGAATACTTATACGTATAAACCCACAAATGAACACGACGACGCGCCTACCTTTCCAGCCGGGCTATTACGTATCTTTGGTGGTAATCGTAACGAACACCATTAATTATTTCATCCAATGACGCGCACGCGGTACGACGAGACGATGTCCATTCACGGGCCGTGATTGGATGAAATTAATTAATGGTGTTCGTTACGATTACCACCAAAGTTACGCGGTAGAGCCCCCGGTCAATCCTCCACGGCGGCGTGGAGGCACAGTGGATTGTAGGCGGCCGCGCCTCGACAAACCCGCGAGTTCCCCTACATTGCTCTGCGTAAGTACATTCGTTTCCCAATAGTAAAACTGTGATGGAGAAGGATCTAATGTTTTATAATTATAATGTAGCCTGTACTGTGTTACTGTAGTTGTAGTTTTAGTTAGTTACTTTCACGCTCTGCTGACTACCACTCTCAACATGAATATCTGTCATCAAGCGCCTACCGGCAACTGCATTGGTTTTTTTTATTGTATTTAGTCGCCAAACAACCCACCTGGTGGTAAGCGGTCACAGTAGCCATATGGACGCTTGCAACACTTGAAGCAGCCCGGGGCATCACTCATGCGTTACCGACTCTTGACCCTTCCCATTGTTACGAGAGCCAGTGAACCGTCGGTCGAATCATCAGTTACTACAGTGAGATTGTCTTCAAATCCATCTAAGTGGTTAAGGAAAATAATTTCTAACAATTATTATTTTGAAACACTTTAATTCGTAAAAACACTGAAAATATTACATTTACGATATCTATTAATTTTGACATTTATAAATTTTTAAAGCATAAATCATCATCAAGGTATTTTAAAAATATATGCTTATGTTCATGATTTTAATTTTTATTGACATTTGACCAAGTGTAGATTTAATTTATTAACCCCCTTACTCATAAAACGTTATTTAACTGATATACTGTTTAAAAGGGTCACGTAAATAACGTGACTCTATTGTCATTGTCAAATAACGTGACATTATTTACGTGACCATTTAGCCCTTTATGAGTAAAGGGGTTAGTAAATATTATGATTATCATATCCCTTAACTATGTATTATTATTATTAAACATATTGTCGTTCCTTGTAATTAATTTCATGAGTAAGTTGTGTTATTGTATGTAGGTACAGTGACGAAATGAAAAGGTTCGTTCAACATGTTTTGATGAACTAAAACCTTCTTGATGGTATAATAAAATTGAATCTTGCAATAAAAAAGCAAGCGAAAAAGGCTCTATAAGGTGACGAACCTTTTTATTCCGTAACTGTACCTACTTGGAATGGCAGAATTTGGAATGGTCCTAATAATAATAACATCTTTTGTAACAAAAATTTACACAATAAATACCTACTTATTACTCATTACATTTGTCACACAAAAAGTAGTGTAGAAATTCAGTATCTTAAGATATGTTATACATTACATGCCATTTCTGATAATTTATTTTAATACAACATTTATGTCAAGTGAGTTTGTATTATACTGGGCCCGAAATTTTACGTTTTTACCTTAATTATAGTTAATACATAGTAAGTAATAGCCCAAAGAAAAATAACAAGTAAGATCCCCTTTCTAATAATTGACAGAAAAGTGGATCGACACAGCCCCACGCACTTATGACAGGTCGGAATTGTTCCTTTTTTTTCTACATGATATAATAACACAAGATCTATCGTTATAACAAATATCTTGGGAGTTCTTTATGAAGGGTCCACAGTTAGTTCCTTCTACCCAACCACAACAAGGAGCCAAATTCCAATTGCCTGTATAGCCTGGTTTTCACTAGACCAGAAGCTGGCGGACAGTAAAAGACAGTAACTGTCCGTCAGTAGCTGACCCTTTGAAAACTGTGACCCTTTGAGCTGTGTCTATAGGGAGTAAAGTTCGTCATCGCAACAACCTGTGGAGCGATTCTGGAGAACTAGGGATACCTTAGACTAAAACCAAGCCAGAGCCAATGTGGACGGCACCACGCGCAAATGCATAATTTAACCTTATATTTTTGTAATCCCTGCTCATTATAAAAAATGCAGTAAATATAGCTTATCAAAATATTCAATAATATCTCAAAAAATTAATGTATACAATGGCATACAAAATAAATATCGTAACAATATAAATATTAAGAAAACATACAATCTTAAATACAGAATAGACTTACAAGTAAAAAAATATAAAAAATTGTGAAACCATTTTATAATTTCGAAATAGCGTAGGTAGGTAGCGTATAATTATATTATTTCTATGATAATTAGACACATATTTTTTATCACGTTAATATAAATAATGTATATGAGATATTATTATTTTACTTACTAAGAACTTATATTTAATCTAAACCACATTACACCAAAACATCAACACTATCACGACACTGCCACAAAATTATGATTACAACCCAAGCCTGTAAAAACTTCCATGTTGTCATTGAAATAAACGTCATTGATATGAGATAGGTACAATTTAATTGACATCACTCGAAATGGAGTAAAAATGAGATGCCAGATATAAGCATTTACAGTTTGCGTAATTTAAGAAATTTTAACATCATTTAGGCTTCATAAAATATCTCACATTTTATCTTTAGCCTTTTGTTGAAACATGTGAGTGAAAATAAAAAAAAAAATTACGGCAAGTTTTTATTTTTATTTGAAGGCCGATTTTCCAATTGCCCTCAAATACAAAGAAAGCTGTATCTTGCTGATATTTTTAAATTATAACAGTTTTTTTAAGCATAGACTTTATTACAGGAAAAGTTATCTCTTAATTACTCGCACTAAGAAAATTACATAACTGCTCGCATGGGGTCTCAGGTGACCCCAAATTGTAGGAATATTTTTTAATATATACGAAATAAATATGTAAACACAATTATATTATATCAAAAATGCTTTATTTAAACTATTATATTTTAAAGAAATAACATGAACAAAAATGTCATTGGACAAAAAACAAACATAAGTAAAATAATTACGAAAAATTTGGATTTTGTACTTATGGTGAGATCAAAGTTAAAAATAATTATACTTTTAGGAACTATCCGAATTACCGTTATTACACTGTTGACAATATGTCTCAGAGTGATCATTGCACAGAAATTTTGCGCAATTTTTTATATTTTGTAGTACTTTTTCATCGCTTTTCCGCGCACTGTTTTTGCATAGCCCACGTTTTGCTGTGGTTGGTGTAACGATATTTTCCAGGTACATGCACTTCCCTTTGACGTTTTTTTAACATTATTAGGAGTTGCATTGACTTCGAGTCAATGCAACTCAACTTTTCTGGCAATTTTTAATTAGTTCCAAACAACTTATTTTTATAAATTATATATATTTAAACTGTAAATAATATATGTATGACGTACATGTATATACTAGACTAATAATAATATAAATTGAAATAATAATACATAAAAAAATATCATAAAATAAGCAACTCACCTCTTTCAAAAAAGTTACATAATTACTCGCACGGGGTCAACGCTCAAGAGAGCAGCGACGCATCCATCAGCCCCCGGGACTTGATCGCTGCTAAAATGTTAACTTTGACGCGAGTTAGGAAGCTAGCAGGGGCGTGGAGAAAATCGGAACATGGCAAGTACTTTTTTTTTAAACGCAAAAGTATTTTGACCCCATGCGAGTAATTAAGGGTTAATCTGAAGTTTTTCAAGCGATTATATACCTGCAATGATGTAGCCATCAAAATGTAAGTTTATATTTTAATGGCACACAACTATCACTTATTTTATGTATGCAACATTATAGTTACCTCTACCTGCAAAAAAATAAATATAATTATTTTTATGTATTTTAAAATTATTTCCACTGCCGCAACCCGATTAATTTTTCGTATAAGTACCTATCTACAAATTTTGAACGAGTTCTTAATTACTTTACTATGTTTTTATTTATTTATTTATACAGGGTTATTGGTAAAACACTTATAACCTTGCATGTACCTATTACTAACATCAAATTTTTTATACTTTATTTGTAAATAGGTATATTATGAGTTATCTTAAGCCTAATAATGATAGTAAATTACTTCTTTTTTCGGAGTGGACACGCGACATCATATACCGGGATTCAATTATTAATAAATTTTATTATTATCGCCTTAATTTATCTAACATACCTACCTAACAACAAATGTTTGGTAAACTTATATTATTGTTGTTAAATTATATCTAAGACAGTGGCCCTGATTCTGTTGTTCACTACTAAACTAATTTTAATGTCACTATGTCTCTTTCTAACAAAGAACATAAGAAAAGGATGTAAGAAATTTAGTCCTGTCAAATTAGTCCAATGCTTGTTTTCAATATAATTTTAGTCGCCATCTATGGCGGTTACGCCTAAATACACGCAAAATAAGACGACTAAGATTAATTTGACAACTTAAAATATGTTCTATCCTTTTTCAATCATGTTCGTAAGAAAGAGATGAGATGTGACTAAAATTAGTTTAGTGCGATTTACAACAGAATCGGCACCAGTGTGATTATGCCTAACGATTTATTAAGAGCATCTCACAATACATATTCATGCACAATTTGTATTTATGTCCATTACATATAATAATAATAAATTTATTAAAAAAAAGAGATGCAGTACAAACAAGGACACAAATGTTTATATTAGCTAAGAATACATGTATCGAAAAATAATAATAAAAATAAAATAATACATTTGCATCAAGCGGGCAGTTACACCTAAACTAGGTAAGACCTGTATTTTATAGGTGTAATTCTCTCCCTGTAATACTCTTCCATCTGTTATGGTTCAAAGTATAGTATTGTACATAACTTGGTATGATATATTACTTAACTTATTAGCTATTATAAAAACAGAAAAAATAATATTTTATGATTTAAGACGTTCGTCGTACCACGTTTAAGACGAGCGTACGTCATCACACTACTGGCTGCGAAAACTAAGGTGGCGCCTATGAACAAGAAGACAACTCCTACAAAAAATAATTAAGATATTTACAGATTACGATCTAAAGATATCGTGTTGGTTTGACTCTAAAGTAGTCCTAGCATGGCTTCAGGGAAGTCAAAAGAAATTCGAAAAATATATAACCAACATAACTGTACTTATAACAAATATCGTTCCGGCTATAAACTGGGGTTACGTGAAAAGTAACGAAAACCCCGCCGACTGTGCAACAAGAGGCCTTTTGCCATCAAAATTGAATAAGTTTACTTTATGGTGGGAAGGACCTCAATGGCTTAAGGAACATGGAAAACAAGCTCTTATATCATCTGAAACTTATACTACAAAGGAGGGCTTTATAAATTGTCATATGACGGAACCCGTGATGAATAAAAATGAAATAATTGAGTCATTATTAGAGCGACATAGTGACATAGATTGTATTACAAGAATACTTGCTTGGGTAAGACGATTTATCGATGCAGTGCAAAACAAAAGAAGGTCAAATAGTTACAACGATCTGAATCTGATTGAAATAAAACAAGCAAGATGCATTATTAAATCAATTCAGAGAAATTCTTTTGAGGAAGCTGTCAAATCCCTGAAAGAAAGCTTGCAAAAGGGACAACTAGTCCTTGTAAAAGAGAGTAATTTACCTCCAGGAAAGTGGGCTATGGGCCGGGTAATCGAATTGCACCCGGGGAGCGACAACTTAGTTAGAGTTGTGACGCTGAAGACCCTGAGAAATGGTATCCTGAAAAGGCCCATAATCAAATTAGCTCCACTACCTATAAATGAGTCACATAAAGTGAGTCCTGAAACGAACGAGAATAAACCTAAAACAAAATCAACTAAATGTGTGAACAGTTTGTTGATTTATTCGTAGCGTTTACAACACTAACCTGTGGACTGGCAGCACTCGTACCACATTTTAAAACAACCCCACTGACTGGCATACACCCGATCTACTTTGACCCCGTGGGAAATGTTCAACTGATTCACGACGAATGGAAACTTTTGGTTTACTACAATCTGACAACATTTTGGCAAAGTACAACAAAGGTCGAAGAATACATTAATCAGTTAACGAAAGTGTGTGACACAATGCCTAATGAGCCATGTTCTCAAACAATTAAAGTTTGAAATGGATCAGCTAAACGAATATAACAAACTGCTAAGATCCCAGCATCAACAAAGGAGGCGCCGTGGTTACGTCAACGGTATCGGAGACCTTGCACATGCACTGTTTGGAGTTCTCGATAGCGATTTTGACGTTCATATTAAACACTTGGCGGATACGCCGTTTTGTGTATGTGGGGCTGGCTGTATGAGAGTAATTAGATGCTGGTTGAGTATTACCTGAGATGCATACAACTGCCTAACTGTGATTACCTGTCATTCTTTATATAGATCCTTGGTTGGATATCGGTATGGAAGGGAGCTGGCAACTTTTAGTATTGCTCTTTGAGCACTTTCATGTTGGAGCAAAGTGGTTTTACAGCTTCTCCCCCTTACCGATAAACAATAAGTTAGAAGCGATTGACACAGAGCCAAGTACATCATTCTCATGACTTTGACATTTCCAGCAATGCGGATGTTTTTAAAAATAGTTATCAGCCTACGAACCCCCTGTTCACACAGGGGGGTTCACACAAGGTGATATGAGGGATAAAGGTAAGATGGCTATCAATTTCCACTCCGAGGAAGCGCACACACGTAGCTTGCTCAAGGGCAGCACACGTGCAGTGTTGGAGATTCAAAGAGTGTGAGTGTGCTTTAATTTGCAGGGTTTCGTCAGTATCCACGAATAGAAAATTTTATGTATTTAGTCTTTGCAGTGTTGAGAGTCAGCAGGTTTTGTTTTAGCCAGATATTTACTGTTTTAAAGCCCACCCGGTCATTTTCAAATACCTCTTCCCAATTATCTCCAGAGAAGACCAACACTGTATCGTCAGCAAAAGAGAGTATCTTGCCCCTGAATAGGTCAATCTGACAGAGGCTATTTATATAAGCCAGGAAGAGGGTAGGGCCGAGGATACTTCCTTGAGGAATGCCAAAAGTAACAGGGATTGGGTCGCTAACTACATCATCAAGCTTTACACACTGATGTCTCTCGCTAAGGTAGTCTGAAAATAGTTCCAGTTGTATACCCCGTACTCCCATATTTTCCAGTTTTCATAGGAGGATCGGTATGAACACAGTATCGAAGGCTTTGGCCAGGTCTAGGAATATTGCTAGGGATTTCTTACCTGCATCTAGATCATTGACTACGATGTTTACAAGCTTCGATACTGCGTCCGCAGTAGATTTCCTGCGGCGGAAACCAAATTGATTTGGGGAGAGTAAACCAGAACCTTCCAGATAGTTAACTATACATATATTGATAAATGAATGAATAAATAATAATAATAATTATCACATAACAAAACACAAATACACAAATTACCTATGTGTAAGTTACATATATAAATTAATAAAAAACATCAATATAGCATTTTATTTCTTTGTTCTTTCATCATCCATTACACCACAACAACCATTAAATCACAGGAAGAAGATAATATACATATAACAATAATAATCACAACATCATATCCAATCACCACGCTGAACATAACATCAGTTTTTTTTTTTATGATCCTTTAAACTATTCGGCCCGCGGACCGAACGAGGAGCGGACCGAATAAACTAAACACCCCTATATCAACCACGAAATCACAGATACTATCCCATAATATCTGTTAGATCACAAAATTACTCCAAATCACCGACATAAAAAAAACCGTAATTAAACAATTCCAAAGCATCACAAAAAAATTATCACAACATTACACCTAGTTTTTTATATCATCAATTACACCACTAATCACAATATCACAGATATAATACCAAAATATCTACATACATAATAATACACATATAATGCTATGATTATATTACATTGATTATTATTATATTACACGAAAATACAACAACACTGACAACAACATGTAGTTTTTGGTTTTACCATGATCTATTGCAAGAATCCTTAAATGAAGTTACTATAAATAAATGATAGCTTCTTAATCAGTTATTTATTACTATTATGCTGTTTTAATAATATTACTGCCATCACAGTGATGTGATGTGTGAATGTTATGTGGAAAGTATCAGGTACTCAGTAGCACTTTTATACAACTACAGATATCTTAGTACTACGATACTTGGTACTTAATGTTACTAAAATCATCCACAGACGAACCAGGGTGCGGGCCCGAACCATCGATGTTGTTTGGTGTCGAACTATAGGTATACCGGTCGTCTGTTGTGTACACCGCACCACACCGAGCCGAACCAAATCATGTTCGATGATTCGGCTGCTTACTTCCCATGTTTATATAATAAAATTGTTGTTAGACTAGTTGTATCCGGTTGTCCTCGGGTTTTATAGATGTTACATAATATCGTGATTTCGAGGGTTTCAATTTAGGACTTTATATCGGGTGAAAATATTGATCTTCTTTTAAAAGGTACGGCTAAATCAACCTGTGGCTTTTAGGGTGCATAGGAGTTCCAAACATTTCCTAGGATTTCACGTTTATCTAACTCCAAGTACGCTTTGCTGAAATTAAAATAATTGTAATTCTATAACAAAGTAAACGAATTGTGATAATATCAGCTAGTGTTAAAATATTAAAAGATATTTTTAATTAAATAAATTTAACCAAAACAGGTGTAAAATAAATATAAACCTATTTATACTATAAGGGCACAAATAGATGTTACAAATAGGAAAGTTATCCTAGTTCTCGCGAGGTGTAAACTTACCAATAATATCGAGGTGTTTCATCGGTTTACATACTCCTGCGGGGCGGTGGCGCCGGCCATGTATTCTGTAGCCACACGTGGAGACGGTGCCAGGGTATCGATCCCATCAACATATCGCACCATTGTTCTTCCCACTCTTCAGGGAAAAAAATAAGTTTAAAATACATAAATTAAAGATTTGGGCTTCGAAATATCCGAATTAGAATTTTTCGCAATAGCATACATGAACATTCGCATAACGCATTAGAGTCAATCTCAATTTAGAAATTACGAAATACAGTAAAGGATGATTGACTTAATTTTGCTTTCTTTTTGTGTAAGGACATATTTTTTATTATTATATTACGCTCGGCTTATTAATATTACAAATAAATACATGAGAATACACATATCATACACGTTTAGAAAGAATCGATTATGTCAATAATATAAATACCAAATAATAATTGAATTAAATGAAATATACACTAGAGGACAATGTAGGTAGTTATGTATTCATTTCTATAGTATGGGGGACATCAGGATTCGGTCCATGTATTTATAATACACAATGTTCACAAAAAAGTTTCTGACGCTACACAGTACTATAGAATCAAATTGTTAAAAATGTTATCCTAAAATACATAGTTTCTTTAATTATAAGTAGGTGCTTGTGTGTATGGCGGGGTGTGTTTGTGAGTGAGGGGGTGTGTTTGTGTGAAGGTAGTGTGTGTATTTGTGTGGGAGGGGGTATGTTTGTGTGAAGGCAGTGTGTGTATGTGAGTAAGCCAGTGCGTAAGATAATGTATGTGTATGTAAGGACCCCAGATGGGTTTGTCATTAAATAATATTAATAAGTGGGTGAATATGTGTAGTACATACGGCTACACATCAAGCTATACATTTCCAGTATAAGCTGATCTCGCATTGTATAGGATTTCCGTACAATGAGAGATCAGCTTATATTGAAAATGTATAGTTTGATCTGTGGCCGTGCATACCAATAAGTCGGGGAATTATAAATAAATTATTTAATCCTTTTTCCATTACAACGAACAAATCAGTCGTGGATTTATTCAAAATAATAATTTTACTTTATATTATTGATGACATACGAACCTTTCGGTAAACAATAGAGGCACCATATCAACGTAAGCTTCACAAACCAAAGTGCGATAGTAAGTATCAACAACGGCAGGTTGTCCTAAAAATAAAAATTAATAACATTAACTTTCTGAACATGGCCAAAAGTATTTTATTTATTTTAAATAACTAACTAAATACTATATTATTAATTATGTTTTTTTTTTATATCCGCGTGGGTTTAGTAAGATGTTACTGTCCTTTATGTTGTAATGAATCCTAATTTATCAAAATACGAATAATTGTTTAGGAGCTCTGTATGTACAGTATTCAAGATAACAAGACACGCAAGGGGCTTCCTCTCGGGCACCCACCCTCCCCAGCCCACCCGATTAACTCCTGCATCGGAGCTAGGCTGCACCGGGCCCGGGCAGCCCGGGCATAATCAATATGCAATGCGCGGACGGTGTTCGGTAAATTTGTTTAACAATCATCCACACAAATAAGTTAGTTGAGCATGTTAATTAAGAAAAGTCATAGAATTATCAATTAAAAAAATTACTATGATCAATTGTTATTGTAGGACGTGCGTCCCTTGCGAGAACCAACGGGCTAATTATTCATATAAGAAAAACACGATAATATTCAATATTTCTCAATCTTCAAAGATATTCCTCATGCAACAAGTTTTTAGGGAGGTGGGGGTAGTTCAAGATGAGGGCAGACCTAATTCCTAGCCAACGGAAAACGAAGCGATTCCATCTAAAATTGTTTCTTTGTGTGTAATGCTTGCACATGCTATAAAACTAGTCACTTTAGTCATAAAATAAAACACTATCCCCCTTTTACAAAACCCAGGCATTAAGATAGCCCCAGCCCTTTCTGTTATATGACATTAGAAAGTGACGGATATATTTAAATCCTAGGTTACACTACACTTGAGTTAGACCTTATTTATTAATAAGGGGGTATATGCACTACAACGCCGATTATTTGAATTGTGGCGGAAATTACGTCACATATTTTGATATAAAAATGGTCGATAACTGAATAAATTTAATGTGTTTTAAAGGTAAAGCCAAAATTAAAAATGCTTACCATGATTAAATCCCAAAAACACCACTATTCAATGAAATACTTATTTACTTGAGTTATTACAACAAGGAAATACAATTGACCGTACAGAGCCAATGCACTTGTTGCAATGACTTATGCATCAATCAACAAATAGGGAGGCTGTGATAGATTCGTACTGCGCAGGACACCCAGGGCTCAAAATTAGGGCGTCTGGGCTTCCTATTTTGATGCCTGCGTATTGATCTGAAATACTGGCAGGTGCATAGGGCCACGCCTAATAAAGGGATGCAAAGTCATGCTGAATGGATTTTATTACCTTCTGTTTGAACCTTTTCCCCCTTATTACATAAGATGATTTAAAGCGTGTTTAGTAAAACCAGTTTCTAATGCCATAATAACAAAAACAGACGCTATTTTAAAACCTGGGTTTGCTATAAACCATACTTTGTAATAAGGTGTTTTATGTTTGTTCTTGAACACACTGATTAGTTAAGTATTCTAAACTCGTCATGAACAGAGATGCACGACTCTACTCCGATGATGGATGACGAGCCGATTGGGAAGATAACAAAATAAAAAGGCTTCTTGCAATCCAGATTTCCATTCGAAATGAGTTTTTCGGTTGGTACTAAGTAAAATATTTTTTTACTCAAAATTATTATATTAAAGTGGTAAAAAGTGCTTCGTTTATTGTTTAGATGACTTTCATAACAATAAATTGTATTTTTTTCATACCGTTTAGAAGTCAAAACGATTCGTAAATATGTGATATTCTAAATCTCTTATAGCAAAAATTCAAATACTGTTTTGACGTCGATTAATCAAATAAAATTATAAAATTAAAAAAGTAGCTCGTTTATTAGATACTAATTGAAATGATCTTTCATGTTGTGCATTAAAACCTAGAAACCCTATTTTAACCGTAAAATCACGTAAATCAGGGAAATCAACAAAATTTTGCATATGGCCTCTTAAGTCGGTTAAAAGAATATAGGGGTGACTTTTTTATGTAATACCTGAGATTTTGCCTTCAATATGTTTGAACTTTTTTTAACATCTTTGGTTTGAACAGGGTTTTTAAGGTGGGAGAGTCGAGACGTACAATAGTTTCAAGGGGGTGCAGTTCCTTTTTAACCGTCTTCTGAAAAAGGTGGAGGTTTCTCAATTAAACCGTATATAGGTATATTTTTTTATGTGATGACTTCTTGTTGTATGATGTTTGTGTGATGATGGCTTCGTCGTTTATGAACCGATTTTGATGATTCCTTTTTCTTGTAAAGGAGATATCCCAAGGGTGGTACCATGATAAGAAAACCAGGATCTGATGATGGCATCCCAGAGAAATCGAGGGGAACCTTCGAAAATCGTTGTGGCGACTAATGCGTTTGTTATTATTTTCATTAAGTATACCCTACTTTTTATACTACTGATTAGAATGATTAGGCGATGATAGCTCAGTGGTAGTGACGTCGGATACCGAGACGAAGGTCCCGGGTTCGAATCCTACAATGAGCTTGAGCTTTCGGTGAAGGAAAACATCGTGAGGAAACCATAGCACGGTGGTAGGGTACTTTGTAGTACCCGCCTGGCTGGCTACCACCCTCAAGTTGAAAATCTGTCGCCAAGCACCTTTCGGTGTGTTCCGATAGCTGCACTTGAGAGCCAGTTCCTTCTAGGCTTTGTGTGCTTACCACCTTCGGCCGCATCATCACTTACCATGGTGAGATTGCGGTCAAACACAGGCCTATAAATAGTAAAAAAAAAAAAAAAAAAAAATGATATTCTCGATTTAAAGTAGCAGACTTGGCCCCTGCTTTGTTGAGTCAGACCATCGTAGATATAATGTGAGGTTTGAGACAACAACCATTGCATTTTGAACTGTACGCAATATAGGTTACAGTTTACAGTCATACATGACGTTGAGCAAAAACTGTGTGCGCAGGACTTTTAAAGCCCTGGGTGGGAACAAACATGCCTGTATTGCCGAGGGTGCGATCAATAGAGCCCTAACTGCGTATTTGGCTACATTTAAATTGGTGTCGAAATTGCAACTGCGCATGTCCGATTGAACAAAACATTTTGAACTGGATCAATGACTGAGATTTTCCGAGATGTATAAATACATGGTATCTTGGATGAGGTATTTTATTAGGTAATTTGTTTCATTATAACTAAATAAATAAATATCCTGGGACATTCCTCACACACGGTCATCTGATCCCAAACTAAGCAGAGCTTGTACTATGGAAACCAGATAACTGATATAATACATATACTATACTTAAATAAATACTTAAATAATACTATAATACAATCCTGCATTTAAAAAAGACGGATAGGAGAGGAAATTTCAGGTATTATACAGTGGAATCTTCGCACTCTGAGGAATTTTCATACCAAGTTCACGTCCATAATATTCCATTCACTCCTCTTTGTTATGCTATAACAATAAGGGTACTAACCCTAATTCATAGAATTTTATTCACACCACAAACCATTCTACGATACACACACATTGGAATAGCAATATATATAATCTATTATATTATAATAGATGACAGATTATGTAAAAGGGACGTACGACTGCCGAAAATTTTCGGGAACGACCGGGGTCAAGTCGCGTATTCTATTATATCCATAAGTTCTGTGAACGTATAAAAAAAAGGACTGAGCGTCGCTTTATACGAAACTAGTTGTTCCCCGCTGTAAAAATAGCCTATGTCAAGGAACCCCAAATTAAATTTAGGGTTGTCGAAGTTTATCTGAAATTTTCTATCAGAACGGTTGGGGGAATGTGGCGAAGGGCCAAGCTGTAGTCGAAGGGGTACAGGGGGAGAAAATACCTCTACACTCAGGGCAATGCAATACATTGGAATGGCAAGGGAGAAATAACACCCGGTCAAACTAATTGCAATAGGCAAGGATTTAATAGAAGATAAGGGTGGTTATCCCTGTTGCAATCCGCGCATGTTCAATTGCATTGATTTTTCATTTGTCTGCTACGAGCTTGTCTGGTTGCCCGGGGCGCCCCGAGGGTCCTGAGCTAGTTGCAATCAATAAATCTAGACTTTGTCATACATTTTCTATATCTTTCTTTCACCCCCTATGTATCACTGAGCCAAGGCGTTTTTTCTTATCGTGACTTATTTTTATTTATGTATTCAGATTTTTTCTGGACTCGTAACGTGGAATTGTCGTATCATTACACTGATTGTTTAACTTGTTCGATATATATCGAACAAGTTAAACAATCAGTGTAATGATACGACAATTCCACGTTACGAGTCCAGAAAAAATCTGAATACATAAATAAAAATTGACTAAATTTATTAGAAAGTTAGTACTATCACAATCCATTGGCCCAAAGACTAACAAATCCTGTGGTAATTTTATAAATAAATATCCTGGGACCTTCCTCACACACGGCACATCTGATCCCAAACTAAGCAGAGCTTGTACTATATACTACATAAACCTTTTTTTGGTAAAAAAAAAACTCCCCTGGCTCGCATACATGCGAAGATCCTCCTGGACATGCTGAGGATCAAGCTATTCTTTGCAGCATTTCTTGCGGTAGCCTGTCCCATTCTTGAATAGCGGCTTCCCTGATCTCTGGCACTGTCTGAGGAGGTGGCTGACGGTTCCAAACACCTCGCTTAAGAGCATCCCACGCGTGCTTTATTGGGTTTAAGTCAGGCGAGCCGGCAAGCTAGTCTAACTTTGTGATGTAGCTTTTGTTAGTGATCGCAAACTTTTTTTGTTGTGTGTATGTCACGTTTCGTGTATGCACTTACATGACATAAAAGAGCGATGGAGTTTGATTTATTGGGTGAAATAGAGGCAACACAATGAAGACACAAACTGAATTAAGAGGTCACTATGTTGTACGTATATCAGTGGAATTGTTATGTCACCCGGTTCTGGAATCTATGATTACTATATTATATTAGTTGCGCCCCGCGGTTTCACCCGTACCCGAGGGATATGTTACTTTCTCGGAATAAAAAGTACCCTATGTGTTAATCCAGAACATAATCTATCAGCGTGCCAAATTTCATCCAAATCCGATCAGTTGTTTAAGAGTGATTTACTCAATCACGCTTCATCATCATCCATCGATCCAAACTTTTGCATTTATAATATTAGTGAGATGAGATGAGATTGTTTGCAATGACGCTAGGTTTAGGCCTACCCGTTATGACATATGGAGCCGAAACATGGACACTCACGGTACGGCTAGTGCACCAGTTTAATTTCGCTTAGCGAGCTATGGAACGAGCTATGCACGGAGTTTCACTGAAGGTTAAGATCCGTAACGAGGTTATCCGACAGAGAACCAAGGTCATCGACATAGCTCATAGAATTAGCAAGCTGAAGCTGAAGCTGGTCACATATGCTTTGGCATATGTGACCAGGCCGATAACCGGTGGGGAAAACGTGTTCTTGAGTGGAGACCGCGTCTCAGCAAACGTAGTGTAGGGCGCCCTCCAGCGAGATGGATTGACGATCTGCGAAAGGCTACTGGTAGGAAGTGGATGCGTTGAGCCGAAGATAGGGCGAAATGGCACGCATTGGGTGAGGCCTATGTCCAGTAGTGGACTGCTGTAGGCTGATGATGTCTTTGTTCCGAGACTGCCGGTCTATCCCATATCTTTGGTGGTAATCGTAACGAACACCATTAATGATTTCATCCAATGATGCGGTACGACGGTTGGATGAAATTCATTAATGGTTTTTGTTACAATTACCACAAAAGATACGTGATAGAGCCCCTGTTCTAGGTGCAATACATACCTTTATTGACTTTGCTATTTACGTTATGGTCACTATTGGCACTAGGTACACCTTTCTACCAAGATCCAACCGAGCCCGACCAACAATCCAACTTCCCGACATACATCTAATATCGTTAAACACTAGCTTGCGTAAATTATTTCTAGGTTTAAATAAAACCAACAATATTGACATCAATATTTATTTAATAAACAACATTTATAGTTAATATTATTGTATCCATCATCAAGAAGTATACATATAAATAGACACTTATAAATATCCTGCTTAACATTAAAATACAACACCGGTAATACTGGTTTATATGTGTTACAGGTAAACAATAAGGGGGTGAAGAAACAATGTTATATATTATTTAGAACAAATAAATCGGGAAAAAAACTGGCCAAGGGTGAGTCGAGGTTCTCTCACCAGTCTTACTTGAGAATTGCTATTTTTCAAAATTCAAATTCCTATGTTTAGGTTTTGATATCTATAGATTACATAACAAAAATATTCAAAAACTGATAACTTTGACGGCCCCCATTTATTTAATTTTGAAATTAAAAACTAATAATAAATATATTTTGTACTCCACTCAATAAGCTCATGACAATGATGCTAATATGCCCACGTGCTAAATATCCTTTCAGTTCTGAACCTAGCCATGCTACCGCTTAACTCAATGGTGATGAACTTCATTAAACTAGACTTCAATTATTTACGTTTCTATTATAATTATGGAACATGTGAATATCAAACGTTTCTAAAAATCCACTGACTCATCTGGTGACCTGCTTGAGGTCTTGATGTTACCTATAGATCTACTGATAATAGGATTTAAATAACAGACATAAATCTAAATAGATAACGCAAGTCCCTCCATCCGTATAAAAACAAAGCGTTTCACTTTTTTACACCTACCATAATGTCACAAGATTGATTTAGTTAGGCTGGTATTATAGCTGTAGCGTAAAAATTAATCGATCCTATTAGTCAGCTAAACACGACTCTCGCTACACATTTCTGGTGGACATGCAGCCCTCTGCGACTTCCCTGTCCGCGCGACACAGTTTCAAAAGAAGAGCATTCCTCTCTTTTTGCTTTGACACACGAAGTACATACACTCGCGTTATCTATTTAGATTTATATCTGTAATTTAAATGAAGCCCAGTTTAATGAACTTAATTACAATCGACTTACGTTGTAGTCCCGCAGATAGAGACTCGGGTGGGACAGGCAGCAAGGTGGCAGCAACATTTTGCCTTTTAAGTACTGAACCCGAATCGACGGTGCTCTTCGTTGCAATCATTAGTATCACAAAATAACATTGAATTTATCAAAGATCCAAATTTTTTAATAACTTAAAATTAACAACTTAATATTCTATAGTAGCTAATTTCACAAAGTCAGTTCTTTGTGTGGGTAGAGATGAATATATCTATGTATCGACACGATAATATTATGTCGTACTGAGCTCCCAACTCGATGCTCCCAACACACACACACTTTCATGGACGGACTTAGTGAAATAGAATACGACACGTGTTATAATTAATCTATACGAAATGGATAGGCCTCTCTTAAATAAATAATATTAATATTTAGATTTACCCAATCTTACATATTAATAAAATTATATATATAATCAATGATTGTATAAGTAGAAGAGGTAGATAGGTTATAAGTGCTCCATGAGAGGCACGTTAAAACTTTGCTAGTTAGCTCACTTTAGCGTGCTTTAGCTTGAGCACACTATGAGTCACGTCAGACCGTCAACGACATGACATATATGACAGTGTGCCATTTATATGGTTCAAATATTGTGTGGGTAACCTATATACCTCTTTACTTAGAATATCATTGCATATAATCTAATTAATACTGTCCGCTACAATTACGCTGTGCTTGTGTGAAACAAAGTCTGAATTAAATATGAATTATACAATATACTTATAAATACTTTCCTGTCATCAGTCTCGAATATTTTTTGAATGAGCACATTTTTGTCGTTTCCTAAAAAGGAGGTGTATAACCTACTTATTTATATTTTGAAATACTTTACTATCAAAATACTGTAATTTGCAAATTACGTATTAATTTGGCCAGTATTAAAGCAATTCGAATCTTAATTTAGAGAGTATGAATATTTCAATTAATTGAATTTAAAATCATTTCAATATATAATTTAAATATACAATAATTAATTTGAATAAGAATATTATTAAATGAATCTATAAAGTATGTTTTGATGTATTTACCAAAGTTAAACCTGAGTTTTTATTGTCTTTTTGTTTCTTTGTCCGGGCTAATTTCTGAAAAGGCTATGCCGATTTTGACTGTCTTTCATTGATAGATAAAGGTCTATTCAGAGAGAACTATAGCCTACATTTCGAACGCTACGTAAAAAATTAGGGGCTACGGATCCAAATGATTGAAAGCAAGGTAATTTTGAAAGGGAGAAAACATGATTACCATTAGAGTTCTGAATGCCATGGTTAACATTTAACTTCTAAAAAGTAATCACATAATGTTAAAATTGACACATGTAGTAATTCATACCTACCTATTAATATATTACTACATATATATATACCTACATATATATACAAGGTTATCGGTAAAACACAAACAACCTTGCAGGATTGAATTAAATATCATTAACAACAACTTTTGTTCTATAATTTTTACAAAACATAATGGGTACATTTACCAAAGACAAACTTTCTAGATTTCGTTGTTCTGTCTAAGACATTTCAATTCTGTATTTTGTTGTACATACGCTTTGCGTGCTCTGCCACAGTCTTTTGCTACGTTTAGAGTTCCTAAAATTTTGAGCGCTGAATTTAAATATTTTTATTTTTGTATAAAAGTCTGATAAATTAAAATTCATAGATTTTTTTTATTGTTCTCAATGTTAGTAATATAGTCCAAGTCCTGAGAGGTTGTCACTGTTTTACCAATAATCCTGTATAATTATGTAGATAAGCGCCATGCTCTGTCTGTACTCTGTCTATCCAAAAGTCCCTAAATCTAATTTGTTTTATACTAAATGGATATTCTATTAGACACCCATTAGACACCCATTTTCTAACATTTATTTCAAGTTTTAACTCAATTTATTAGGCGAAAATAATACAAAGAAATAAATAATAATACTTCAAAAAATATTTTCTCAATACAAAGAGATAAATAGATCGTAATGTGTATTAATATTAAAGCTTTTATCTTATAATAATGTGCGTCTTTTAAAAGTTATATATGTACCTAATAAGATAATAACAAAAAGAAAACAAAAATTTACTGCGTGTGCAGCGAATATAATAATTTATGGCGTTTTTTTTATAGTTATTTCTTTGGTTTTAGAATGGTACCCGATTTTTAACAATGATGTGATTTTCTATTTTAATTATTAATAAAATTGCCTCAATAAAAACTGAATACACACGGTACTGTTTTATGAAAACCATACGAAATTATAAATTAGGCATATACTACTTTATGTAAACATAAGTTCTGTATTTCGATGAAGTTTTCGTTGAGTGTGGTATATTCAAATGGATAATATTATTAAGCTAAGCTAATTACTATTGTATTTTTTAAAGGATCAGCAACTGATGTAAAGCTCTGAAAAAATATCTACGGCGTCATAAAAATAAATATTATAATATAAATAATAAATCAGAAAAACAATATACCTAAATAAATTTTCAAAATAAAACTTTTTGAATACCCGTAATATTATATTTTTCTTACGTAAATATTTTTGGTCATTAGATACTGTAGCCTGATACCTATTTTTTGTGTCTAAATGTTGGACCGCCAGGATATAGAAGATAGATACTTAAAACTAAACGTTGAAATATACTCAACGATTTATTATAATTGTAATCCAAGTAGGTTTCGTAAACACTTATTATATAGATTGATTAATTCATAGACGATTATCAAAAAGCTCGGCAGGAAGGGGAAACATGTTCTGAAAAAAGAAAAAATATTAGCTAGTACCGTGTTTCAAGCGTTGATATATGGAATATAAGTTTGGTATATTATTTCTGGCCCCATGAGTTACTCATGTATACACATAAATGTATACAACGTGTAACAGATTTAGATGCTAAACCGTTAAACGGTTAGTTCAAAATCGATTTATGTAACTTTTAAAATAGGTATTAAATCGATTCAGTAGGTAGTAGTAGACGGACCGTATAATAGTACATTATGATACAAGTGTGCAAAGTTGGTTATTAACACTCGAGGCGGTAGCCGCAGGCGAACGCGATAAGTGAGCCGAGAGTGTAATAATCAAGTCAAACGCGTGTCATGTGCGGTAATGTAAAGTAAAAAACACTAGTGCGTAATATTGTTACGCATTATAATACTAAAAACGGTGTAATAAATGTCACTTGACGAGCGAGTGTATAGAAATAGTACATTATTTATGATACATGTGTGCAAAGTTGGGTATTAACACTCGAGGCGGTAGCCGAGAGTGTAATAATCAATGCAAACGCTTGCTATACGACGTTTTTCAACACATTTGCGAGGAATAAACAGACTTGTATTTTTTTAAGTAGATTTTTTGATTATAATCATTAATCAACCACACAATGAGAACGTTAAAAAATATGGCGCGCAAGATTTTTTTTTGGACAGCGGTGAGCTGTCAAACTATTTTATCCTTTCAAATTAAGAATGCTTGGTCTACACACATATCACTTGCAGTGAGGTACAAACTTATCATAATCGGGATTATACCTATCATAAAACTGTGCGGTAATGTAAAGTAAAAAGCACTAGTGCGTAATAAGCTGCATTAAAAAAAAAACATTTTACGAGCGATTGTGTTGAAAAAAATATTATTTTCTACTCAGCAGGGACTTTTGTCATCGTGGTAGTTTTATTATGGTAGGTTTTACAATACCTAATTGGGGAAGATATTGAGCCGGCTATTTTTTCTCCTTGAGCAGTAGGTATCAAATTCTCGGTTCCTTTACTCGTCGTCACTATCTTCATCATCAGTAAATTCTAGATCATCATCGCTGTCCAAGTTACTGTAATGATAATGGCATTCGTTTGTTATATTATCAAAATAACATGGGAACGCGGACGGTACATAGATATTTATTTCAATGCACACGCGTTTCATACGACAGTTTTCAACACACTTGTGAGTAAAAATACAGACTTGTACCTATTCTTCAACCAAACGGCAAACCAAATATTTATGGAAATGGCGCACAGGTTTTTATTAAACTTGCAGTGAGGTACAAACCTAACTTAATCGGGATTATAACATGAAACACGAGTGCGCTAATGTCAAGTAAAAAGCACTAGAACACACTATGAACCTAAAAGCGGTGCAATATGAGTCACTTCATATCAAGTGTGTTGAAGAATAAATATTATTTATCCCTTTCACACATTCGATTTTTTCCGTCCAAATCTTTTTCTTTTCTATAAAATCTTATTATGTACGGTAAGTAGGTATCATGGGAAAACATATTTAGAAAATATACCATTTACACAACTTATAGAAAGTGCACGTTCGTGACATCCAAGTGTGTAGACTATGTTGTAGAATTTTAGAAAAAAATTAACTCACTATCGTATTATTCAGGTGCGAAAGGGATATACTTAAAAAAATAACAACAAAGTTTCTGATTAAAAAATTGAAGTTTTTGAATCTTTGCATTTGTAAAACTTTACAGTCGCCTCGATATTAATATTTGTTGTGATCCAAAATAAAATAATAATTCGTATTGTTTGGAGCTGGCTCGTGATACTTAATATCTTCTTAAATAACAATACACTGGTGCCGATTCTGTTGTAAATCGCACTAAACTAATTTTAGTCACATCTCATCTCTTTCTTACGAACATTATTGAAAAAGGATAGAACATATTTTAAGTTGTCAAATTAATCTCTGCCGTCTTGTTTTGCGTGTATTTAAGCGTAACCGCGATAGATGGCGACTAAATTTATATTGAAAACAAGCATTGGACTAATTTGACAGGACTAAATTTCTTACATCCTTTTCTTAAGTTCATTGTTAGAAAGAGACATAGTGACATTAAAATTAGTTTAGTTGTGAACAACAGAATCAGGGCCACTGATTACTTTTCACTTACTCTGCTAGCAATGTTATCTTAATGGTCGACATGATTGGAATAGCATTTCGTCTTCCTGATGACGTAGGTATTGGGTTATCGTACTCCTCATCAGATTGTGAATCCTCTGGGTTTGCCTGTGTATGGAATTACTAAGTTCAAATACCACTATAATCAATATAGATTAGTTTTATTATCATTACAAACCTCTCACGAATATTGGATAGATTTCAATGTATTAGAAACTCCGACCTTAGTTAAGTAGTAAACGTGCCTGTCGCTTGATGGCAATGGGAAAATAAATATATTTATATTCTTACTAGCTGCCCGGCGCAACTTCGTTCACGTGGTGCTACCCTACCCTATGGTACTACCCTACCCTACCCAACCCTACCCTATCTTAACCATCCAGGGAGTTAATTCTACTGTAAAGAAAGAAAGAAGGAAAGAAAAAATATTTATTGACCCACAAGGATAAGGTGCAGCGCCATCTGCCGGGCTGATTTGTGAATTTAAACCATCCAAGGCGCCACTCAAACGCATACAAAAGAATTCATTCAAATCGGTCCAGCCAACACGTGCAGAAGAATTTTATATATAAAGATATTATTGTTGTTTTTATTATACTATATTATGTGCCCGAAGTGAAAAAGGATCCAATATAATGGTGCGTCCATGCTACGCGAACCGAGCACGAGCCGAGCCACGAACGAACAGAATTTGTTCGTTGCTCGCGATGTCAAGTGTGGACGTTACAACGAGCCTACAACGAGCGCGATGCAAATCCCTATGTTCGTGAAAAACGCGAGCCGAACGCTCGTTCGAGGCTCGCAAGTTCGTCATCTCTACGCTTCCTTTGCGTAGTATGGAGGCACCATTATGTTTGTAATTCTACAAGAGACGTCAAAATCAGTGACATGTAGGTTGTACGCACGGCTACAGATCAAGCTATACATTTCCAATGTAAGCTGACCTCTCATTGTACGGAAATCCTATACAATGCGAGATCAGCTTATACTGGAAATGTATAGCTTGATGTGTTGCCGTGTGTACGTATTATTTTATTATCTCTGTGATGTAGGTAATTCTTTCATGCATTAATGTGTAACAAGATTTTAATTATTCAAAGCAAGAAATGGATACTCGTTCTAATAAAAAAAGCATTATTTCTCTCTTTATAGTTAATGAAAATAGCGACTTGTATCAGGGTATGAAATCATTAAAAAATCTAAAAGAAATAGAAATAATTATAATAGAACGATGCTTGGCACTCTATCAATTCACAGAATATTCGTCATACCTTTTGTTAAATTAATCTAACCTTTTCGTAGTGAATTGTCACTCGCAAATAAAATATTATATAGAATTGCAATTAGTGAATTAAGCCCATAGAAAAAAAATATGTTTCTTTCGACAATCTTTGCTGAATTTATAATCGTTGAAGAGTGAATGATGAAATTATAAAAATAATCAATTTAACGATAGTAACAATCTATGAACATAACAGGGTCAACACATTCGCTTGATCATCCAGGCTACAAGCATGCTGGAACCCTCTGAAAAACTGGAATTAATTCAAAATTTGGATGTTTTGGATCCTAATATTAAATTACTGTCAAAGGAGTCGCTTCATATTCTCTGAGCCATCCATTCCTATGGGAAAATTAAAAAAAAAACGACTCTTCAAATAGACTTTATGAAATCAATGACCACTATGCATTTTATATTGTTCGTCGTCTCAGCACGCACTTATTTAAATTCGATCTAGCATATTTAGCATATTAGATACTTTGGATAATATGATCAATGTGTCTCCTTCCAAAATTATAAAAAGCAGTTTTTATGAAATCTAGGTATGGTCTCAGGGTCTCAGGCAAATTAAAGCTGCCTCAAGGTAAATAAATATATTTCTTACATACAGGGTGTTGTTTTGGTCGGCGACAAGCGACCCAGGAGCGGTAGTACAAAATATATATTCCCCAAAAATGGACTTAATTCCATTAAATACTGTAAATATGTTGAGAAATACCTTATTCAATTTGAAATAAAATTACCGCAAAGTATGGTTACTAGGCTCGTGCACAGACTAGAGCTAGGCGCAAGCCGCCATCGCCCCACCCCTTTACTCCCTCGTACTCCCGTTGAGTATTATGTCTACACTTTAGCTTATTAAATGATTTTCAAAAATTTTTAATTTTTATTTTTATTATTTAAAAAAATTTTTTTTTTTTTTTTTTAGCACCAGTTATTTGTATTATCGACCCTGAGTCGCTCGTCGCTGACCAAAACAACGACCTGTATATTGAGTGAAAGGCGCCGTGGAAATCATCCAACAAATTAAAAGTATTTCGAGAAAAAATAAGCAATTTAAAATTACCTCCCTTTCCGTTAAGCAAATAAAGTTCGGCGTGCCGGTTTTAGAGACGAATGCAAAGTTTATACCTGTAAATTGAAAATTTATGCATTTTCATATTTTTTTATTGGCTTAGCCAGACTTAATCTCGCTGGATCAAATTTCAGGCTATAAAAACCAGGATAAGCTAGTTCTTAAAAGCAAAATAAAATTATCGGTAGGTGCATTATAAATGAGAAATTTAAAAAGAATAGAGAGGATACTTCCAGTAAAAAAAATACTTACCCAATTTCTCCATGAGATTTTTGAATTGCAGTATAAAATTACGCATTGTCATTGGTATGTAGATTTGTTTAAGAAACGAGAGTTGCCTGAAAATTTAAATACTTTATTTAATTAACTTCATTTCATTCTCGCACAGCAGTAAGCTACATAAGGACAAATAATAGTTATTTCTGCAACTGTTGTATAGTAAGGGGTATTAAAACACGAATGTGGGTTTATCACACGAAGCGAAGCGAATGTGATAATAGTATCACATGAGGATTTTAATGTACAGTTGCATACAAGACTTTATCTACACCCATGATCATTTTTGTAAACAACAATGTAATACATTTCTGCAATTCTAATATCGAACCAAAAATGGCGGGATACGACGTGAATTCGAATAACCTCTAAGTATTTTTTTTTGTGATAGTGAAACGCGCCTGCATGAAAATGTTCTTTTTTTGAAATTCATAAGGATACCACGGATAATGTGGCTGTTTGATGAGTAAGGAATGGATCGAAAAAGCAAAAAAAAAAGTGTTGCATAATGAAATTCAGTACAACATTATACACTGTTTTGGATGATATAATGGTCACTATGACACCGGATGTTTTAATGTTGGCAATAAGCTAACTGTTTCAGGAACTTTAATAGAGGATTTATAGCATGGGTGTAGATAAAATAAGTTATGAATCTCTACCAGGAAGCTGTCAGTGATAATGCATTAACAATATTTAAGAAAATTATGGGTGAAATAAATTATTATAAGAGAGAAAGAGAGATATTTTAACAGAGGTAGATTTTATTAGAGAGAGGTTTATTAGTTCAAAGAGTAGCTCGACTGGGGAAGTACCTCCACCTTACAGAATACCGCAGCCAAATATCTTTATGTTGTGCAAACTTGTGTTCCTGCGCGTGAGTAAGGTCGCCAGAGCTCATAAGGGAGGGGGAAAGGTCGGTAACGCGTGAGCGATGCTTCGTGTGTTGCAAGCGTCCATATGGCTACGGTAACCGCTTACCATCAGGCGGACCGTACGCTTGCTTGCCGACTTGGTCGTATAAAATAAAATTTAAAACATACGGAGATACTGTTATGCGCTTAAAGTATGCATTTTATGTGTGACTAAATTTCCGCCCAGAGGGTCAACCCCGATCCCTTATTTATAAGTTAATGCCTACGCTATCTAAGAAACCTGTGAGCTAATTTTAAAATTTCTGCACTTTGCGGTTTGAGCAGTGTATGCAACATCAGTCAGTCAGTTTTATAAGATAGGACTAGGTTTCCGAGCCACGATCTCATCCGCAATCACCTCTTTTGAATCAAAATGAACCTAATCAAGGTATACCTCATAATATAGATGTAATACGAGTATAACAATGCTATATTTTTGTCGTATATTTTTACGTGAATGTTTCACTTTTTGATGTACCATAGGATCATCCGAAGCGCTCCGAGACGTAGAGGTACTACGCCGCGGTCTCTTAATGTGTAAAGCAAAACATACCGCGGTCCAAATGGTTCCTGGTCATCAACCAACACTTTAAATATCTCCCCGAAAGCCCCAATATTCTTCAGACTGGTGAGCTCATGACCCTGCCCGAATAGATATAACATTGCATCCGTAAATCGAGGTAGAGGCGTCGGGGGCCGTGCACATATATTCGCTAGTGCATTCTCATTTTCCTGGGTCTGCAAACAAAATTCACGAATCGGCTGATTCATCGGTCACTCCAATTGGAAAACCTGTGATACTCAATCTTTGTAAAGCGTTTATCCAGCTTTTATAATATAGTAGTTTGGGTGTAATATATATTTTCTGGGTACCTTTTTAAGGTATTGGATTGATATTCAAATCAGCAACTTTTTATTAAATGTCAAAGCGGAAATAAGTAGTTTTGTGACGTCAGAATCAAATGATCCACTAATAGTGGTTCAACTGATTATTAAAAATCATATATAAGGTCCTAATAAATAAGTGAACTTCCTCTTGAGGGATGAATGTATAGGTCATTAGTAATCAAAAAATAATATTAGAAAAAAAAGAGGGCAAAAAAAAGTTTTTTTCTTTTGACTTGCATGGAGTTCATAAATGCAAATCTAAGAAAAAAAAAAAAAATTCCCCTCGGTTTTTTTTCTAATATTATTTTTTTATTACTAATGATCTATACAGGGCGTTGTTTTGGTCGGCGACAAGCGACCCAGGAGCGGTAGTACAAAATATATATTCCCCAAAAATGGACTTAATTTCATTAACTACTGTAAATATGTTGAGAAATACCTTATTCAATTTGAAATAAAATTACCGCAAAGTATAGTTACTAGTCACGTGCACAGACTAGAGCTAGGCGCAAGCCGCCATCGCCCCACCCCTTTACTCCCTCGTACTCCCGTTGAGTATTATGTCTACACTTTAGCTTATTAAATGATTTTCAAAATTTTAATTTTTTATTTTTATTATTTAAAAAAAAAAATAGTATTTAATTATAGTATTTTTTTTATATTTTTTTAGCACAAGTATCATTTGTATTATCGACCCTGAGTCGCTCGTCGCTGACCAAAACAACGACCTGTATATTCATCCCTCAAGAGGAAGTTCACTAATTTATTAGGACCTTATATAGAGTATAGACTATTGTATACTTGATCTTTCCGTGTGTTTTTAGATTATTTATACACTATTTAGTGTTTGATCATTTCATTTTGTCTATTAGCCTACTATAATATATAGTATAATATGTAGTATGCGTGTGTGTGGTGCTGGCTGGCGTTTTGGCTTGGATTGGCGAAAAGAAGCGTACGGCAAATTGCGTTCAAAATAGCATAATAAATTATACCTATTTCAAAATACTTTTTTTTTATAATTATTTACCTTCTTCCCTTTGCCCTTCCTCTTTCCTATTAGGTACTTTCGTTGACTTGTACTTGTACTCAATGTGACTTCATCATTACGACTAGTTCCCATCTATCGATTATCGTAACACAATAATACAGTATAACAGAATAATACAGATACAAGTCGCTATATTCAATATTGGTGCCGATTCTGTTGTAAATCGCACTAAACTAATTTTAGTCACATCTCATCTCTTTCTTACGAACATGATTGAAAAAGGATAGAACATATTTTAAGTTGTCAAATTAATCTTTGCCGTCTTATTTTGCGTGTATTTAGGCGTAACCGCGATAGATGGCGACTAAAATTATATTGAAAACAAGCATTGGACTAATTTGACAGGACTAAATTTCTTACATCCTTTTCTTATGTTCTTTGTTAGAAAGAGACATAGTGACATTAAAATTAGTTTAGTTGTGAACAACAGAATCAGGGCCATTGGCTAGTTTATACAAGACAGTGATTTGCCACAACTCTTTTATTACAACAACGTAGGTAATCGATTTAAAATAAATTGCTTGTGAAATTCAAATAGGTATAGAAAATGTGTGTGTATGTACTTACATCAATGGTTTACATATATTATAAATGTACTCAAATAATAGTTATTCCTTTGAGATTTTTTTAAGGCGATGATAGCTCAGAGGTAGAGACGTAAGTGGTAGAGAGTGGTAGAGGAAACCATAGCACGGTGGTAGGGTACTTTGTAGTACCCGCCTGGCTGGCTACCACCCTCAAGTTGAAAATCTGTCGCCAAGCACCTTTCGGTATGTTCCGACAGCTGCACTTGAGAGCCAGTTCCTTCTAGGCTTTGTGTGCTTACCACCTTCGGCCGCATCATCACTTACCATGATGAGATTGCGGTCAAACACAGGCCATAAGGCACAGGCACTAAACAGTAAAAAAAAAAAACCTATAGTGCCTTTGCACGTTTAGGTGCATATGGGTATGTAAAACACTTTAATGGTATGCTTTGATATATTAATTGACATTTATATAGGGTGACTGGTAATTAGCAAACGATACTTAGACACATGATTGTACACATGTCATGATAACAAAACTTTCCCAAAGAAACAAATATGTATTCTTATTCTTGATAGGTACCAAATATTATGGGCTCATGTGCTAAGTAAATAAAAAAAAAGGTTTCTTGTGTAGCAGTCACCTTATATATACATAGGGCAGGAGCCCCGGTTTTGGCCAGTACCCCGGTTGGGGCCACTTGCAATTTTGAAAGTCAATAAATAAGGCGTTGAAGCCTGACTCATTTATTGTCTATAGTAAATAAAATGTTTGATGATTATCGCTTTTGACAAGTAATTGTAGTGGCGTCGTAAGTGTATAGGGACTTTTTTGTGATATTGAAAAAGCAAAAATAATAATTTCCGTAAATTTCTTAACAGAAACCATTAGCGACCCTTGGTAATTAATCGATAAATATCTTGCTCAAATTTTTGTATGTAACGTGGATTCTTATTCAAGCATACTAAATGAATGTCTAGGAACTTGATTTAGATGTTATTTTGACAGTCAATGAATTCCCCTAGCTAGAAACTTAGGTAGCCAATGGGTGGTCACAACTAGATCAGTTGTGATTTTACACCTTTCATACTTAAAAATTTATATTAAAAAAAGTATTTGTCTCTCAATACACACTTCTACAAAATCTGAAAGCTAAATAAATGATCTACTTTATTAATGTAACTAATCAACACAATATCCATTTTTTAATATATAGAGGCGTTTTTTTTCATATAAAAAATTCCTTTAGGTGGCCAAAGCCGGGGCTCTTGCCCTAGTTAAATATTATTCGAAAATTTCGGAGGATGATTGATCAACCTTATCATGATCACCCCTGTCTATGGGCATGTTATGATTGTACTCTATATTTATATTTACCTTTGATGCCTCTCCATCCGAAGGAGGCGCAGGCGTCTGGTTGGTAGAGATCGAAGCATGCGAGCAGCTAGCATCTGTTAAATTAAATCATTGCACTGGTTTTTAAATTGATTAAATCATACTTGATCAGGAGAGATAAACCCCAGGTTAGTAAAGATTCTCAAAATTTTATTTCCTAAAAATGATTGTCTATTAGGTATATACTCTTTTATCCGCGCAAGATTCGACCGGTTCGAACCCACGACTTAAGTTACAGTTAAAAATCCATTATTCCCAAATTGTTTGTATGCCGAATTTTCAATTATATAAAAAACTAGCTTCTGCTTTCATCCCCTATTTTACCCCATTAGGGGTGGAATTTCGAAAAACCCTTTCTTAGTGGATACCTACTATTCACAAAGATTAAACCCTCCAAATTTCATGTCTCTAGGACCAGCGGTTTAGGCTGTGCGTTGATATATCAGTCAGTCAGTCAGTCAGGACTTTGAATTTTATATATATAGATATGTTTATCGACTAGCCTTATAAAATATTTACTCACCTTTGCTCGATTCTATTCCTTTCAACGGAATCTGAGCTTTTGGCTTGATTAGCTCAAGTGCTGGATATGAGAATGGCCTAAAAATATGAAGTTTAGTTGAAATTTAAAAATACTCAGTTCAGAACTCAAATATTTTAGTTAGTTTTCAACGTAGCATGGCATAATATCAGTGTTTATCCGTTTCGATTTGAAACCTCTTAATCGGTAGGTAGAAATATTACAATGTCAAAAATTGTTCCATTTGCAATGATGGACTGTTTACATGTGTGCAAAAACCAGAACGTAAAAAAATATCATAAAATTGCTATATTCAACCGGTTTCAAATTGAAACTGATTGCAACAAAGTAACGTAAAAGCCGACCAGGTAGATAGAGAGTCACCATCAGCCCAAAAGCAAGCACAAGTAACACACAAAGCTAAGAAGGGAACTGGTTCTAGCCTTAATTATGGTGGTCGATTAGAATGATATTACAAAGTACATTTCTACCTCGCTTTTGTGTGTCTTTTAAAACGAAGCTAGCAAACAAGCACATGACCTGCCTGATGGTAAATACTTGCAATACCAAAGGTATCAATAGCACTAGCACCCCAAAAACCCCATTCTAACCACTCCATAGGCTTATTCGCCATTTGTTCGTTCTTAGCTTCATTTCAGTTTTCGAACTCACAACTACTAGAATCCCCACCACTATCTTAAAAACATACCGCGGATCGGACACTTGCGGATCGTTGATGAACAAACCCCTCAACTCTTTTTCCACGTCAATTTCTTCAGCCTTATCCAGATCGTAATTTTCTGTAAATGGCGTATCCGGAATTGCTGGGACTGCATAGTGAGGCAGAGGAGTTAGGGGCCGGGGGCATGGTACCATGGGCTACAAATAAAATAAAATATAGTTTATAGCTATATCTGTATAGTTTGCAACTAAGTCACTGTAAATTTCTGTTGTTTTTGACACAACGCCTAGTACATAGTTGATCGAGCTTAGTTCGGCGTACAAAAAAAAGATTTGATCGGATCGGGGATCGAACCCACCAACTGTGCTATCACTAATGTGCTATAGCAGTACATGCTACTGCATCCGCACCTGGGTGATCGGAAATACGCGGTACCTGTTCAAGGTTTACCTTATTCTTTTTTTTTTCTTCTTGTGGCTGCAATGTTTGGCTCGAAGATGGAGTCTCCTCGGAGTAATCAGGGCTGATATCCATCTATTTTTAAACAATACAATATGAATATTAGGAATACATACCCTATATAGCTAACTTGGAAAACAATAAATTGATTGTCGTACCTATTTATATTTTCAACTGACTTCAAAAAAAGGAGGAGGTTCTCAATTCGAATGTATTTTTTTTTTATGTTTGTTATCTCATAACTCCGTCAATTATTAACCGATTTGGAAAATTATTGGTCCCATTGTCATCAGATCAGGATTTGATTACTTCTTAGTGTACTTTAAAGTCGGTTTATTAAGTTTTTTGTAAAACAGTCCAATTATAAATCTAGTATAGTAAGGGGCACGAGTCGTGAGCACAGATTGACAATAGTTAATTTTTCGGTCTGTTTGGCGGAATGAAGAAGTGGGGAGCGCCGAGCTGCACACGATTGGTTCGTCAGTCGATGCTCATCGTCTATTGGATTCTCGCGTGTCATTTGGCTACTGTGATTTGGCCAAAAGTGTACATGCGCGAGCTTGCCCCCACTACTGCCTCTCTGTGCTCACCACTCGTGCCTCATACTGTATACTAGTAATGTTGGCTTGGTACATTTTAATGAAAATTTTCAGAGGGGAAGTTTGAACTAGATTCCGGAGATAAATATTAAATGTAACTTGGATTAAATTACGGAAAACCTTATGATTTTAGGCATGCTATAGCCATAGTGTATTTGACTAAGTTTCAAAAAAGCCACAGTAATATTTTTCTATACAAGCATTGACATTACCCCGGCAAATAAAATAAAATATTTATACCATGTCTCGTATTCCAAAAAGACTGAGTGAGAAGGTGAAATTGAGTGAGTACGATAGTGATTGAGTGAGGCAGTGAATGAATGAATGAATTAGTAAGTGAGTGAGAATGAGTTTGTGAGTGACAGTGTGAGTGAGAGCATTTCGCTTTTATATAATATGTAGATAGCAAAACAGGATATATCCAAAATTATATTGTATTTCCTATATAAAAATTAGACAAGATATACATTTTTATCATCCCACGCAGAAAAATACATAACTGTTGTCTTCAATACTGATGTGCAGTCCCACAAACTTATCTGGCCCGGTGAGAGAGTCTCTGTTATCGCATTTAGTGGAGCGAACAACCAATGAACGTAGTATTTACATTCCCTCTCTGACCAATGGCGGCCAACCTCTTTCGACCACCGAATTATAACAAAAATAGCTTTAATTATTAATCAAAAATATTCTAAACATAAATAATGAAATTTTAAAATTTATAAAGAGAATGGTTTTGAAACAAATATGTTGTAAAGCCGCATTTGATAGACGCACGCACAGCTTATACCGTATGGTCTAGCCTAGAATGTTGCACAATAACAGGACAAACGCACAGGGTTCCCTAGGGGGTAAAAGAGGATCGCAGATCGCGGGGCGGAATGTTATTAGATAAATAAATCTATTGAAAAAATAACACAATCGCCAGCAAAAATAAAATCTATTATTAATATTTAGCCTGTGAGTATGATTTGCCTTGCAGTTATTAAACCATTATTATTAAGAAAACAAGCAAAGCTGCTATTCCTGTACAAAATGTCAATATTGTATTAACTCATGTTTTTTTTCTATTATTTTGGAGTGTTCTTATAGTATTTGTGTAAATAGCTATTTTTGTTTTGCGCTTTGGAGCTTTGTATCTTTAATAATTACCAAAAAAGGTTCATCTCATAAATATAATTACCAGTTCCAGTGCATCCGATGCCGGGCCTTCAAGTTCTTGTAGATTTTGCATCGACGCCATTTTCCTAAGTGAAGCTTTACGCCTTGACATTTTCCTAAAACAAAAATAATTTATAAGCCAAAGTTGATACGATGACATATTGAGCGAAATTCTCTGTACACATATATTTTTACTTTTCAAGCCATCAGTAAAACCAACCAACTAAATTGGCTTATATTTTTTTGGACTTTTTTTGTTTAACTACAATCTCTCTAGCATCAGCTTGGCTATCCAAAGAGAAAAAGCTGCCAGCATTCTGGGAACCTTGCCGTTAATCGGAAGCAACAGCAGACTTGAGGAAATTTTCTATATATAGATTGTAATTTGTACACACGGCTACAGATCAAGCTATACATTTCCAATATAAGCTGACCTCTCATTGTACGGAAATCCTATACAATGCGAGATCAGCTTATGCTGGAAATGTATAGCTTGATGTGTTGCCGTGTGTACATAGGTATTTGTTGCAAATAAAAAATATTTTATTAGAAAGTCTACTACAGAAATATTGGTATTAATTTTCTGTAAAAATGTATACATTTAGTTTTTTTTTTTAGAATTTAGCATGAGATTGTTGGCAGCAAAGCATTGATACAGTTATTATGGCGTGGTTAAGTTATAAAAGGATAATATAAAAGGTTGTCTTTTCTATCTACTCTAACTCTAAATATGAGAGACTTACCTATCGTCTGTAATTAAAACTATTATCTGATATTTCTTTCACCATGTAAAGTAGGTCATTTATAAACTAGAAACAGAAATGGGCCTAAAATCGAGCCTTGAGGCATGCCCAATTTGACTAAGGAGTACGTGATGAGACAGTATCATTGATATTAGGTGTATGAATTAATTTTTACAGATTTTTCGGCAAATTTATTTAATATAAAAAAACAAAGAAAAACGAACTTAATCTTGGAAATATTGTCCATCGTTTTCTATGACCTTGCGCCATCTGTCAGGTAACATACGAATGCCGTCGCGAAAGAAACTTGCAGGCTTCGAGGCAATGAAGTCGTCGACGAATTTTCGCACATCATCTAGGGTTTTGAAATGTTTATCCACTAAGGCGTGCTGCAATGACCGGAACAAGTGGTAGTCAGATGGTGCCAAGTCTGGTGAATATGCCGCGTGTGGCAGAACTTCCCATCCCAAGTCCAAGAGGGTCTTCTGAGTCGCGCGAGCCACGTGAGGTCGAGCGTTGTCATGCAGCAGTATGATTTGCCTGCTTCCTTGGCCAGTAAATGGCCTTTTCTGATCAAGTTCATCACTCAATTTGTTCAATTGTCGACTGTAACGTTATGCAGTCACCGTCTGACCAGTTTCCAGGAGTTCATAATAAAGTACACCCTTCATATCCCACCAGATACACAGGAGAACCTTCTTCAAGTGGATGTTCTGTTTCGGCGTCGATGTACTGGGTTGCCCAGGATCTACCCACGATTTTTTGCGTTTGGGATTTTCGTAAAAAATATACTTTTCATCACCCGTCACTATTTTCCACAAGAAGTCCTTTTTTTGTTGCCGGGCAAGAAGTGAAAGGCATATATTCAAACGTTGACCTAGGTTGTGTTCGGTCAACACATGTGGGACCCAATTTCCAAGTTTTTGAATTTTTCCCATTTGGTGCAAACGCTTGGAAATTGCTGTTTGGGTGACTCCTAACTGAGCTGCAAGCTCATGTTGCGTTTGCGTTGAGTCTTCATCCAGTAGAGCTTGCAATTCCCCATCTTCAAACTTTCGAGGCTGTCCGGGGCGCGGCTGGTCACTAAGATCGAAATCACCAATTCTAAAACGTTTGTACCAATAATTACACGTTTCATAAGATACAACGTCGGCACCGAGAACACTACAAATTGATTCCCGTGCTTTAGAAGCATTTTTTCCTTGTTGAAATTCGTATAAAATGCAGTGCCGAATATGCTGTTTATCAGGTGCCATCGTCAACTCTGCTATTCTGAGAGATTATCTAACTCACGTAGACTTTTTTATTGGTGTTCTTAAACCTTACATCCGATCCTTTCAAAACCACCAAAGACCGCGAAAATATTTCTATTTTAAAAGAATTTTTAGCTCGAAGAAAAAATCTGTAAGAATTAAGTCATACACCTAATATCTACTTTTTGTTGGCATCCGTAGAACTTGAGTTTGAGATATAGCGTTTGCTGATCTACGCAATCAAAAGCCTTGGAGAGATCACAAAAGATACCAAACTTACCTCTTGTAAAACCGAACATCATGGAGTATCTTGTGATTATTAAAATGTCTTAACATTTACAAAAATCTTCTTGTCTCTAGATCCCGATTTAAAGTTTGAAACAAATTTCCTGTAATTCAATAAGCCAGGAAAGATATGTACCTTGTTCGAGACATTACTCGAAAATGAAGGCTAAAATAGGGGCAATATTGAAAATAATTCCAAAGTAAGGTATCATCGTGTATTTATAAAAGCATCACAGAAATAATTAGAACCAGTTTTAAAATGGACGCCATTTATGATACGAATTTATGTACATGCGCACTTTCGATGCATTCGGCAGCTACACCCGGTTTACCTCTGCCCGGGCCGCAAAAGCTACACGCATACTGATGCAACTCAACCCCTACAGCGTCGGTTGATTCATGACACACATTGTACCTGCAATATTCACGGCGGCCTTGACAGCGGGAATGCATAATGTAGTGGCTTTACGCAGCCGCGCCGCCCGGGCCGACGCTACCTCGCTGCAAATAAGTGCTGCACACGGGGCGGGCGGGTGTCTTATTGATTACCGGCCACACACTTGTTGGCGTCTCACCCGGACGCCTAAGGAGGGTAGAGGGGGCAAGTGCGTTGTTAGCAACAAGTAAAATTGTAAGGGCAACAGGTAGCTTTATTAGTCATCGCCCGCATATCTAGACGCGAGAAGACTCTTTGTTCTTGAATTATCTCCACTGAAACGCTTAAGAAACAGCGCATTGATACAAAGCCTAAACTTCCAATAATAACCATATTATAACTCATGAAATCGTAAAATTCGGACTATATAGGAAATAAAATAATACGTACTAATATAGCTCCGAGAGGTTTTATTTTCGACTTTATATAACCTTTGTTATACAAAGTGAAAATCATAACTCCTGCCCTAAACTTTGTTTAATAGATAGTTTTTTGATAATATATTATATACCTAGGTAGATACTTAACCACACTGATTATACGAAATATTCATGAAATATGGAATTATGTTTTAATTAAAAATAAACTTATCTAAAAATAGGACTTTTACTGTTCTAATACCAAAAAATAGAACTACCGTACGGAAGGCTCGTGATCTAAAAAAACTGTGTTTAGATATGCGAACATACGTACAAACGCCTCTTTTTCGGTCGCGGCAAGAAAATCCAGGAAAAAGAAAAGTTTCATACATAAGGGGGAATATAAACGGGTGCGTCACGGGCTTGCGCGGCTCACTCGCGGCATCCAATAATTTTTGTTGACGTTTGCCGGTCGCGATTGAAAAGTGAGCCTGCTAATTTAATAATAATAATAAAATAAAGATAACAAATGCATATTGAAGTATCGTAAAGTCTGGATGAATATTGATAAACGATACCTAAATTGCCCTTTTATGTAACAGTCATAATCTTAAATATAAAAACGAGCATATAATAATATTATATCACAAATTATAATACGTACTTGTGACAGCTCAAACCCAATTCCAAGTACACAAAACTATACACTTATGTTGACGACACGATGACCCTTTGAAGTCTGGAAACTGACTGACGCAGATAATATTTATGTCGATAGCATCCAGGGTTGCAGGTAGCCATTGCAACAAAGGTCATTTCCCCTCATATTTGCGCATGCTCTATCACGAAACTAGAGCTAGCATTTATAATCGCGGCCTGCATTTTTCACACGAACAAAGGAAAGCGGGTCATGTCTTACTTTCTACTTTTTACGCGTCTTACTTTTAGAGTACTAGAGCAAATAGGTACAAAATTAGTTTCGAATAACCAAACATGAGAAAAATTCATTAATTATTTTCTATATATATAGAAAATATGTACATAAAGGTAGGTATAATTTTTACTTTTGAACTTGATTTATTTACAATGCAAATGCTTGTTTTTACCAATCTCACCATGTTACGTGATGATGTGGCCGAATCAAACAACACAGCCTCGCAATGAACAGTACTTAGTAGAGCATACTATATTTTTAACCGACTTCAAAAAAAGGAGGAGGTTCTCAATTCGGTATTTTTTTTTATGTTTGTTATCTCATAACTCCATCATTTATTGACCGATTTGGAAAATTCTTTTTTTATTTGAAAGGGTACACTTCCCGTTTGGTCCCATTGTCATCAGATCAGGATTTGTTTAATTCTTAGTGTACTTTGAAGTCGGTTTAAGGTTTTTGTAAAACAGTCCAATTATTTCTTAAGATGTTTTCCTTCACCTTAAGCTTCGTCACTATCACTTAGCTTAATGACAACCCTATTAATTTAAATAGGTAATAGTTTGCATTTCTCCAATAAGTAGGGTATGGATAAGCAAACAGATACAAAATAATATTAGATACATAACTATAATTTATCATATCATAAATATAAACTATAATACAAAAAGACGCTATCAGGCCTTCGGAAAAGAAAAAAATAGAATACCTTTTAATAATGCTAAAACAGGTTTGCGTTTTAATGTTATTTTATCTGTGTATAGTATAGTATCTATCGTAATCAATGTACATATAAAATTTCCACAAAGGGTTCCTATATGTTTATTCACCCTCCTGATGAATAAACAAATAGGCAACTCTAACTGACGCGCACTTCGTGCCCCCCACGTCAGGAATTATGAATGACGTTGCTTTTGTCGGTTTTTAATGGGAGGGCATTTTATGAGTATATAGCAGAGGGTATAGGGGTGTAGAAAATATATATCACCCTTCATTTACGCTCGGTAAGTTTTTTATTGTCACAATTCAACTTTCTTCACCAGCTTACGAGTGTTCAGGTTTTCGTTACTTTGCCATCAAGTTAAAAAGAACTGTCTTAGCTTTGAAAGTCAAAGGCATTTATTCAGGTTAGGCCCAATAAGGGCACTAGGGGTAACTTCAGTAACATTCAGTACCTGACACCATTGCTGTGTACAAAAAAATACAAAAATATTCGACCGGATCGGGGATAGAACCCACGACCAAGACCTACGAGACGGAATTTCTTCTTCTTTCTAGTGAACTTACCTTCTGCGTGAAATGTACCTACGTAACCTAGACCGATTTTTCGCCACGAAAACCCCCATATAGCAAACATCGAAATCAGAGCCGAGAGCAGAGAAATCACAGAACATATTTTTATATATACAAATATTGCTCGTATAATAGTATAGGATAAACAGCCACCGTAGGGCCTAAACTTTATAAAGTGTTTGTATTGCAACACACATGAGTCGTGTGTGTGTGATGCATTCAGCTATGCCCGGGCTGCTTGTAACTCACGTCTCGCCCGGGGCACCCGACATAGGTATAAAATCAGTATATCTCACTATATTCAGCCCTATTCGTGACACTAATCAATAAAATCCACCTAGGTCAAACCGAATCTGTCGCATCACACTTTCATCCAAAATCAGATCATGTACAATTATGTAAATTACTTAAACAATACATACCTGAATGAGGTGTACAAATCAAGTTGGAAGTCAATCAAACAAACACGCAAAGTTACTGCGTAACACTTCACTTACGTGTGTTCGACATAAAACTAACGCCACGTCACGCGAACCTGTGCACCCCAACCCCTTCGTAAACAGATGTATACACGGATACTAGTATCCGTGTATACAGATGTATACAAGGATACAATTATCCGACAACAAGAGGAAGCTCTATATCATAGAACGTCAACAAAGCAAAAGTCAAGTGTTTGTATTTGGTACCTAGGTCTACGACATACGGTTTAATTTTGATGAACATAATGTTATTAATAAAATGCAACTTAAATATCTCAATTTAAATGGCTCAATATTAGTTTATTACATCACCATTTTCACGCATTTATTATATTAGTTGCATAGGATAGGGCCAGACCTGTTTGATGTAACCGATCTGCAACTCTGCACTCCCTATTTTGAACTCTTCAGCGAAATAATTATGTTTTATGGGCAACCATTTTGTATAGTGGAATTCGGAAGAGTGAAGGGTGAGCATTGAAAAGTGTGGAGTGAAGACTTTCTGTTTTTTTTATTAATGTGAATATTGTAAAAAAATATGTATAGGTACATGACTTTTCTAATTGTACAATAATAATACACAATAATGATGATGCCGAAAAGTATTTTGTACCTAAATAAGGGTGCGGCAAAATTTGTCTGTGCGGGCGGCTGATACTCACGCTATACCAGCTCTGGTACGCAAAAGAAGAAAAAAAACATGTCACATATTTATAAAAGCCATATTTTGAAAGTGTTGAAAATCAACACCCTTGAGATCTTTGGACACTGTGATCACAAATTTCCCAAGGCTTAATTATAACATAACGACTTAAGTTTACTTGTTATTGGCCCTGATTCTGTTGTTCATAACTAAACTAATTTTAATGTCACTATGTCTCTTTCTAACAAAGAACATAAGAAAAGGATGTAAGAAATTTAATCCTGTCAAATTAGTCCAATGCTTGTTTTCAATATAATTTTAGTCGCCATCTATCGCGGTTACGCCTAAATACACGCAAAATAAGACGGCAAAGATTAATTTCACAACTTAAAATATGTTCTATTCTTTTTCAATCATGTTCGTAAGAACAGTGTGTTCAGCAGCTTCCAATCCCAAGATATAATGTCGTAGGGCTTACAAATACATACACACACACGTACACACACACACGCACACACACACACACACACACACACACACACACACACACACACACTTTGCGCGCGTTTCGTATTTTTGGTATCTTAGTTAAATTTAAGTTTCTCTATTGTTTCTAAAAACCTTTCAACTTATCACGAAATGTTTTGGAAGAGCGGGATCTCCTAACACAAGCAAATCTTTGCTTAAAAGGAGATTCCAAAAATATGTTGTAACCTAAGATAAGTTATTGGAAATAAATTTATTATTATTATTATTATTAGAAAGAGATGAGATGTGACTAAAATTAATTTAGTGCGATTTACAACAGAATCGGCACCATTGTTAAGTTTACTTTTGGAAACGTATTTTACCGCCTTTTTCGGAATATAACGGGACTGCACCACACTTAGGCATAATCAATATTTTATTTATTCGGTTATTATCAATTATATTGGCCCTACGCGCTAAAAATACTTTTTCAACGACAGTGATTAGGACCCACTCGCTAGTGGCCAGTATCAGAAACGGTAGGCCTCGTTAAATAAAGAGAGGATTATCTTAAAATTATATTATGAAGCTTCATATTCATCAGTTGTTTTATAGTCTGGTACCTAATCAGTTTAACTAAAACCCCTTTTTATCTTTTTTTGAGAGGACTGATCATGATTTTGCTCGCATGGAAAAGCGTTTAACAATTCAGCCTGCCATTCTAAGTCAGCGAGATGTCATTGTAATGACTGCTCGCTGTTCACCTTAGCAATCCTTAGTCCGTGGAGCGTCTGAATAGCAAAATGAGTTATTGTTTTGTTGTACATACCTTCCAAATATCAACATGTTTTCGACGATGGGTCGTAATCGGACAAAACATTTTTATGACTATAAAATTATGAATGTTAGCCTCCTATATTATAATTATTATATCAGCTGAGGAAAATACTATCCTTATAGACTAAAACGTATCTTGGTCTCCACAATACAGGCGTTCCCTAGTGTGGGGATTACCAGATATTCTTATCTGGTTCTACATGCACACTCAATTGTCTACAATACATTCATTATGTAATAGTACCTAAGTTGTTTACGTAGTAATAAATGCATTTTCATTTATATAGGGTGACTGGTAATTAGTAAAGACACATGATTGTAATCATGGTAACAATCAACTATAGGTCTATTTAAAATAAATGATGTATGTTGGTTCAACTGACCTGTGAGGCTTTGCGACAGGAATGTCATCGTGTTGTATCAATCGACGACGACGCACATCAGGGCCACTTTCACTACTAAAACTCCTATGTCGACGTCGATGGTGTGGAGTACTCTCTCTGCGTACCTCAATCTCACTCTCTTGCTCCCATTCCTTCTGCACACGATCAAGTTTACCTCCACTGCCACTCTGACTACGCCGGGGACTCCGGAAACTGACCAGGCGATTGCGGCTGCGGGTTTGCATGTTGTCTCCGGCACGACGGTATTTAGTAACCCTCAATTGCCGCCGAGGTAACTTATCATCGTCACAACTTTCCATCTATACCTATATTTAAACGTAGAAAAGAACTGATTGACATAAGCACGCAAAAAACCTAAGGGTCTCTTTCTAACAAACAACGTATGAAAAGGATGTAAGAAATTAAAATTCAAATTAGGAATGCTTGTTTTCAATATAAATTTAGTCGCTATCTATCACGGTTACGACGTCTAAATACCCGCAAATGAAGACGGCAAAGACTAATTTGACAGCTTTATATATGTTCTATCCTTTTTCAATAATGTTTGTAAGAATTCAAAATCTATTCTATCTATCATAGAACACAAAACAAATCTCTTGCCTTAAATTAGTATTTTTTTCTATTTTTAAAGTAAGACATGTGAAGTGACTAAAATTAGTTTAGTGCGATTTACCTACAGCAGAAGCGGCACCGTTGTCTGATTTATTGGTAGTTAGTTACTCATTTCGACCATGTTTATTACCAGTTGTAAATCGTCAAATATTTCCTTGATTCATACAACCACCAAATAAAATAAAAGTCTTTGGTAAAGGCTACCCATAGATAAACCTGCACAATACTTTAAAACTAATGATGAAATATACTATATGTGTAATGTACATATATACACTCCTTTGCAAAAAAAACGGGCGGTTTGGATTTTTCTACATTATTGGTAATTATTTAGTTCTAAAGTGGTTTTAATAGCCAAACTATGTTACTGACACTTAATAAAGGGTCTGGGTATGATAAAAAGTTAATTTCAAATTCGAAACTTTTGTTTTTAAAAATAATGATCCCTTTTTCAGTTTGTGACATTTTACTTAGTTTTCGCGGGTTCGCGGTTAAAAGTTTAACAGGCAACTTAAACTAACTTTTAGTAGAATAATTTATGTTTGTTGCATAATCCTGCCTTATAGTGACTTAAAACAGATATCTTTGTGTCGATTGTAATGGCAGAGAAAGAAATAAGAGCTAGTAAAATTATAGCGCTGCTGGAAGAGGGGTGTAGCCAATGTTACGTCTCACAGCGGTTAAGCGTGAGTCTTTCAACCGTCCAAAGAACCTGGACTCGATACCAAGAGACGGGTTCCGTTCAGAGAAGGCAAGGTTCTGGGAGAAAATGTCGCACATAACCACGAGATGACCGCTATTTAGTGACTCAGGCGTTGAGGAACTGCAAATGCAGTTACATAGACCTAAAAGAAACCTTGAAGAGGTACGAGGAGCACAAGTTAGCCTATGGAAAGTGAAGAGGAGGCTTTTAGCGGCTGATATACGCAGTTGACGATCAGCACGGGCCCCCAAGTTACTCCGTGAGCAACGGATAGCTCGATTGAGGTTCGCTAGAAATTGCCTATCTTGGACACTAGGTAACTGGAGTAGCGTACTCTTCTCCGATGAGGCTCGAATTGGTCTGAATGGTGAGGACCGACGTCGGCGAATGTTACGAAGACCAGGGGAACGCTATGCCGACGTGTGTTTTGAAAAAATCACCCCTTATGGTGGAGGGTCTGTTATGTTTTGGGCGCGAGTAACTTCCCGCTATCGTACCGAGATAGGATTCATTGAAAATGGCTCATTCAATGCCTTAAGGTACACAACAGAAATCCTTTGTCAACATGCATAACCCGCACTGACTGTAATTGGTGAAGATGCCATTTACATGGACGATAATGCTTGGGCCCACCATTCTGGCGACGTAGATGCTTATATGCAAGAGGTCGGTATTCGTCATTTAGACTGGCCAGCGCGGAGCCCCCACCTTAACCCCTTTGAGCACGTCTGGGACCACCTAAAAAGGCGAGTACGATCTGTCCAACCACTTCCACAAAACATCAGGGAGCTTATCTTGGCTGAGTGGAAACACATTCCACAGAACCCAATCAAAAGCCTGATGGAAAGCATGCCAAGACGATTACATGCCGTAATCGCTGCTAGGGGAGGTCATCATCGTTATAAATTTTTATTTAGTATGTCTTTTTTTAATAAAAATACTCTTAGTATTAATTTCATTATCCCCATAAAAATGACAATTTTCTGTTTACATTGACTAAAAACCCGATTCCAGGATTTAAAGTGTTAAAAACTATATTCCCATTGATAATAAGAAATTTATAGTCATTTATGCTAATGAAATACTAAAAATATTAATATTATCCATAGAAAAGCAAATGACTGTAAGGTGCCCGTTTTTTTTGCAAAGGAGTTTATAATAAAACCACGGAATAGATAAATAAGGTTGGAAAGGCCCTCGCTCCAATTTTGTACTAGGACCAGTGTCGCCGCTTGACCCCCACTATTTTAATTTCTACACATACGCAATCATATTTTTACAAATATTTCGCACACAACCAAATCACGCACACATAAATCTCAGGGCAGATATTCGTTCGCCCAATAGCACTAAGCTACCGTGGGCATAGACACTCACACACGCAAAAATGAATACACCTGTCAAAAATGTTGACAACTTACAGTAGGGATGGGTAGTGTATAATCGGTAATGAATCGGTTCGATTATCAATTATTATTCTCATAGAACTTGGAATCGATAGTTGCATGGTTATGCTGTACGGATTACACAAAACAAACATATCTTTTTCTATTGAATTAATTATATTATTATTCAGCATAATGATTTTTTGGACCGGCAATAATCAATTTGTGACAATTAAAAACTAATAAAACTATTAGGGTATGTAGTGGTTTTTTTACGGATAACTGCGTGATAGATATATAATATATTATATTATAGTGCGCAAATAACGAAAATTTTTACAACAAATTATATAGTTAACTAAATCTTTACTTCTAATGTTCGATTTGTTTTATTTCTAAACTGATTATTGATAGTCTGGTTGTTCGTTGTGCGTGGCACTTCACTAAGTGGGTGGGACCCGTCAATGAAGAACGACATTATCGTTAGTAAGTAATTACCGAAAAAATACGATACTTCATAGGCGTGAGCTGTTAAAATTATGAAGCTAAATTTGACAGATTTGATTTGCTTGATAAAGTCGATATTTTTATCGATAAATTATCTGATGAATGCGTGGGGAAAAATGTAACATGAGGAAGGAATTATTTTATTTTATTTTTTTACTATATACTAGCTAAAAGCCCAGCTTTGTAAGGGCTCGTAAGATTTTTTTGTAACTAAGTTTAATATTTTAATTTCAATAAGCCCAAATATGGTTAGGATAAGGATACGTCGTTCCACTATGGAGTTTCAGTGCTTACCCACACTCCAATTCCATCATCAGACCCTGAATACAATATATGGCCAAAGTTCATCTCACGACAATTCCAACAACCCCAAACATGGCTAGGATACGTTGCTGCGCTATGGAGTTCCATTACCTACCCTCCTACTCTATCATCAGAGCCCGAAAACCATATATGGTCAAAGCTGTTCTCAGGACAATTCCAACAACCCCAAACACGGCTAGGATAAGTTGCTCCGTTATACAGTTTAAATACCTACCATTCTACTCCATCATCAGACCAGGGATACCACATGTGGTCAAAGTTCATCTCACGACAATTCCAACAACCCCATCCAGCGCATGCCCTCCTACTTCATCATCACACCCCGGAAAACCATATATGGTTATTGAGCTATTATCACTATAGCTCAATGTATATGGTAAGTCTTATCATCTAGACAAACATTTTAATTACCTATGCTAAATTTCAAATATAGATTTGATCCTATACTTTCAATTCTTGATTGTGCATCATCTGTAGAGGTGTGATCGTTTTTTCGTAAAGTGTACCACAATGTGTAGAACTAAATCGGATAGTAGATCTGACCAGGGAGCCAATTCTCATTCACTCGAATTAATCATTTGTTCCAAATAAAGTTCGAATTCGTACTTTTTTCGAGTGAAAATCAAGTTAGGCTATTCTGAGAATTTCGAAGCCGCCATTTTCTCTTATTTTTCGAGGGCTAGCGCTCGAACTACTTCGACTGGTCGGGACCGTTCGAAACGTATTTCGAATGCGAACTATCAAACGTCAAACAGTTAGGTTGTCATTTGGAAACGTAATGACAGATAAGCCTAAGGATTTCCGTTACTCACAGAAAATAATTTGTCATATTCATTTATAATTATTATATAAAATTGATTAACTTATGAATTCCGGATATATTAGGATATAATAAGAGTAAAACGTTGTTTTAAATATTTTATATTCATTAAAATCTTTTAAATTTTAATTTAAGATATAAAATTATCACGTACGTTAACAAAACGCAATTATCAAGTGAAACGAAACGCATCGTGCAATTTGTATCCATCATAATGGCAACATTTACTCCGTACACTCGAACTTATTTCGAAGGTTAGTTCGATTAGTGCCGAGAATACAGGAATCGAAAAATAGACTCCGCCCCTCGAAATTTTACGGTCGAAATAGAACTCGTAATGCAAGTTCGATTCGAAGGCTAGTTCGAGGGAAGTGAGAATTGGGCCCCAGGTCGTCGGTCCACCTGGTGGGAGGTCGTCCCGCTCGGCACTTTCCAGTACGTGGTCGCCACTCGAGAACCTTTCTTCCACATCGGTTATCGGCTCTTCCAGTTACCTCTACCTGTCACGCTAATCCATTGTTCCCTGGCGTTAGGTTCTTTAGGAAACCTACAATTTATAATTTATTGCATTAGTCAAATTACATTTTACTTAGATTATAATACTAAATACATCATAGTAAATACTCGTAGATGAGGAGGGGTCTTATATGTCCATTTATATCATTCGGTCACATTCATTCAGTGATTAATATAATATCTAATTTCAAAATACGTCTAACTAAAAATGTACTATCGTTAATTAAATATAAAATAATTCGAAAATTATCTTTGTCAAACGTAATTATATTATATATAGTCTAGAATTCTATCGATGATTTTATTTAACCAAACCACATGGTCACGTCACTATCGATAAACATGCTGCGCCTTACATCACTGCCAATCAGGGCAAAGGACGAAGTGTAGAAGACGCAATGTATGCAGTACATTGAAAGCGGATTTGGTCATTGCGCTGATTGAGCGAGTACACATCGGTCAATGTATGTTTTTCATAACTTGTTGTAATAATTTTGTTAATGTTTGGTATTTCATAGTGTTCAATATGTTTTTATGTTTTTTACTAATAATATTGTAATTAAATGTTATTTTCGACTTACCGATGGAAAGATATACCTCCTCGCTCTATACTTGAGGTCTGACTTTTTTGTCTTACACGTTATTATAGCACAACACGGCATTATAAGCAGAGCTCTGTTCTCCAATGTAATCCGACGCGCACTGACCGCGAATCGGTCGAGTTATGATTATCGAATCATAACTGTGGCGCGCTTGCCCCGCCCACATTACCATTCTAACCTTATTTATCTGTTCTGTGAATAAAACAAAGTCTTACAAGAACGGCTGGACCGATGTTCATGATATTTAATTAGTTTGTTTTATATTTATCATTATTATATACATACATCTCATTATATTCCTGTTTAATAAGGTTACCATGTTGGCAAACCAATAAATAAATATATCATAATAAGGCTAGTCGCCCAATTCCAAGCAGTTTATAATATATGGCGCTGGCTGTAAAAAAAAAATTTTTTTTTTTATTGGTTCGTATTTATAATACATACTTTGACTTTTTGGCGGGAACTTGCAGAGTGACGTTGCTTTTTCATTTTTATTTTCATAAATTCGTGTATTATGAGTTTTATTGCAAATAATCGGTGGTATTTTATCCAATAAAGATCAATACATGTGCACCAGTGAAGTGAAATAAAATGAATTATGTGTATCGTGGCTTTTCAAGTTGTCTCAAGAAGTCCGTGAAAAGTGTTAGTACAATGACCACCATTGTACTAAAACATGACTATTATGGACGGTGACTGACTGAGGACTATGTGAAAGTGATTCATTGTGACTAGAACTTATAATATTACTTGAAATTGGCAAAATACACAAGCCGTGTGACGACATTGAAGAAACAAAAAAAAAATTCATACTTTTCTTTGTGATGATTTTCTTTTGTTTTTATTCTCTATTTTCGCTTCGTTCTTGAGCCTGACCCGTTATAAAATTATCCCGCGACATTTAATATAATTTTATTTAAATTCATGATAAATATATCGCTAAACACCACCAACACACAGATAAACATACAGTAACACAATTTCACATCATTACAATACATATTAACCACGGTGTAAGTGCAGTGTAAACCTCTCCGCATTGTGGGTAAGTGGTAGAGCTATAAGTCCTCAATTTTTCCATCGATTCCCGCGAGATCAGCGCAAATCTACGACCCCATGGCGAATCCTGTGCCCGGGTGTGATTAAAGACAAAAGAATTTATCATCATCATCATCATCATCAGCCTATAATGTCCCACTGCTTAGCACAGGCTTCCTTTCACAAATGAGGGTGAAAGGGAATGGGCAATACTCCACCACGCATGCCCACTGCGGATCGATGGCAGTAGACTAGTGGTCAACCTACTGTTGGAATTTTTCAAGCCGCCTAGGAGGCACGCTATCACAATTAAGTGATAACCGGGACCAACGGCTTTATGTGCCTTCCGAAGCACGGAACCGACTACGACGGTGGTAGCTTAACTTTGCCGCTAATCATGATACACCACGAACACTTCTAAAATAAGGAAAATCTTTAAAAAAAACAAAAGAATTAACTTTGTTCAAAGATATTTTTACCCGTATCAGTTATATTTATTATAAAACATAAGCATAGTCTCTTTAAGTGCTTACTTACCCACTTTTGATTGATTACAAACAATCACCCTAAGGAACTAGATTTTTCAACTAAGTAATTTAGAATCACTTCATTTTCCTTATTTCACTCCGTTTACTCTCAACACAACCACCAACTTTGACTGTTAATATTTTTTCATCTCACCCGCACCGATTCAACTCGCGATCTCTCGTGCACATACATAGAGCTGCCATTACGATTATAATCGAATGTCTTCGATTATTTAATGATAACTGTATGTACTAATTTTACTGTACCAAGTTTGGCTCATTTTGTTTGCTAGATCAATATACAAGAATAATAGCACTGACCTAATGGTAGATGTTAGATACTTTTACTGGAACTGCCAAACGGGTAGTAATAGGTACCTTTATCAGTATTATATTACGCTAAATACTGTCTCGAACGTTTTGATGCCAAAAAGCAAATAGTCAACAAGTTCAAAAAAGTGTTAATTTATGATAAAGCTCCTAAAAATATACTTAAGCGATATCTCATTCGATTCGGAATTACGTCTAGAAAGATGTAACTCGAGGATTTATTAGCACATAAAAAAAGTACAATTGTATTAACAAATTAAATGAAAAATAGTAATTGTATGGTAAGTATTTAGTTTTTCGTTAATAACTCAAAAACCATTCATATATAAGGCGGCCCTATGTGGCCGGCGCAACTTCAACGCTAGCATAGTCTAAAAGCTTGTTGTTTCATCCAGCGTAATGTTTGACTGTAAAATAAGAGAGACAGCATCAGAGCCGTCGGTTATCAGTCGGTAAATTCCGCTGATCACTCGCGGCCGCTTCCCTAGGTCGTCATTCATGATTTCGCATTTATAAAACTTGTCCCAGGAGTATACTTCTTGTGAAAAAATCTTACAAGTTTGTGAAAAAAAGTTAGTTATTTAGAATATCCAATACATTTGCAAGCCTGCTATCTAAATGTTTTCTTTACTTTTACAATTTATAGGTACATTAGATATGGCCAAAGTTCAGGCAAAAACGCTGTTTTTCGGAGGCTTTGACTGAATTTGTTTCACACTTTTTTAAATTACGCCTAGATACACGGCTAGATACCTATAGTGCACAATATACTAATTTGTTCAAAACATCTAACGAAAAATGTTTAACAACGCCATAATAAGTACAGAGGTTTGGTATGAAAAGTATGACGAATTGAGTCCTCTTAAAGAAATTTCCTATCAAAACTTTCTCCATTATTTATAGTTGTAATTCAACGCCGAAAATCTCTGGCTCCACCCAGCCGTTACGACATGGACGCACTGCCGCTAAAAACGGTGTACCACATAAAATATTTTTTATAGTAATAATAATCTTGTTTATTGAGACAACGAGGCCCACTTGTTAGTATTACAAAAAAGTTTGAATTAATTATTGTATCATCCAGAGACTTGATATAATAAATCACCATTGGAAAATATTATTTGTAATATTTTTCATTAAGTTATACTATTATTTATAAGAGTGACGTAGGTAGTTATAGGAGAATTGAAGTCGCAAAACAGTTATTAGATACCTACATATACCCGTTAAACGTTCTATTAAAATTCTGTGGTAAGTATTTGTTGGAAGTCGCAGTATAGTCTTGAAAAAGTATTGCATAAGATTGCGATGAATTGAACTTTGCAACAATGGAATAAAGGAAAAAAGAAAATACAATGCTTTGGTTTATTTTGAAATAATTAAAACTGGAAACTTGTCGGTTTTAACTTTTATATTTTGTTTAAATTTTCTTTGCTATGTAACCTCTCGTTTCTTTGATTGGGTACTAGTAACAAGCACAAACAAATGTTTTATGAAAAAGTTTATTGTTGACATAAAAACTTGAAAACAAAATGAGAATGTCAATCATGTAACTTCTTTTGTGTTTTAATGTAACGCGTTATAAACTCGATATTAATTATGGACATCAACACCTTGAGAAACCATCGGACAATGAGTTCGTTAACAACTTTACCATAAGGGAAGGGTCTAAACTTCTTAGCATAGAAGTTTCAAATAGAACTATCTGACACGTGAAAACCTGTGGAACAACATTATAACGCCAGAGAGCACTGATCTTCTTTCAAAATATTATGATATTATGATGACATGATGTAACGTAGAGACAATTTTAATATTATAAACGTGAAAAACTCACGATAACTAATAATTATGTACATGCAATGGGGAGGTTGGGAACAATTTTAAATTATTTTATTCAATTCCCAACGGCCCCATCAATGGGGATAGCGCAATGGAGCAGTTGGGAACAATTTTAAATAATCTTATTAAATTCGCAACGGCCTCATCAATGGGGTGGTTGGGAACAACTTTTCATTATTTTAGTTAATTCCCAACGACCCCATTAATGGGGAGAGAGCAATGGGGAGGTTGGATACAATTTTTCTTTATTTTATTCAATTCCCAACGGCTTCATTATGGGGACGTGGGCAATGGGGCGGTTGAGAATACACCGAGATGAGTTGATCCAAAAGTCAGAGCTTGTATGTACACGCAATGCAAGATACAGCCACCACTTTACGGACTAAAGCAAGGTCCTCGAGCGTGGAACTCTAAACTTAATACCACGTTACAATATCTTCTCTGGGTTTTAGTCGAACTCCTTCGGAACCTTGCGTGCATACCAAACTTTTTGATTCGGAAGTCATCATATTGGCAATTTATGTGGATATAATAATTATTTTTCATAAAAGTGACAAGACAAGTGATAATTAATAAACTAATTATTTGTGAATAATGTTATATTTTCTTTCTATGACATACGACATACAATTTTCTTTATAGCACAACAAAGACAGATAGTTTGAATATTCCAACCAGCCTGCACTTCGTGTCATGTATATATAAAATCTCTTTTCAACACTCCGCCTCATCAAGTAAAATCAAGTTCAGCTTGGTTCGTAGCTTGATGAACTTCTGGGTAGATAAAGCTTTTGTTAGAAGATCAGCTGTCATGTCTTCTGTTGCTCTATATTTGACATCTATGTGTCCATCCTTCATAGCATCTCTTATGAAATGTTCTCTGATGCTGATATGTTTAGATTTCGTACTTATTACTGGGTTCTTGACTAGCTTTTGTGCGGCTTGGTTATCATTATAGATATCAATTATTCCCGTTTTGATATTCAGCTCATTAAGTAGATTTTTCTGATATATGGCTTCTTTTGATGCCTCTGTAAGAGCCATGTACTCCGCCTCAGCTGTACTAAGTGCTACTGTTCTTTGCTTCTTAGCTTCCCAGCTTATTGGTGTTCCACCATATGTGAATATATATCCAGTCACTGAGCGACGATCAATTATGCATGACGCCCAATCTGCATCAGCTGCTCCTTCTATCTTTGTATTTCCTTTCATGTAAGTCAGACCTAAATCTTTGGTTCCCTGTAAATACCGTAATACTCTTTTTGCTGCTTTGTAATGTTCAGTTGTATAGCAGTTATTAAACTGGCTAAGGTGACTCACTGCAAACATTATATCAGGACGTGTAGCAACTGCAAGATACATAAGTGAACCAATAAGGTTCTGGTAAGGTATATCTTTTTCTTTTATCGGACTTGCGCCTTTTATCAATTTCAGTCCTGTCTCCATTGGAGTAGACGCAGGTTTGCAATCTTTGCATCCAAATCTCTCTAGTATTGTTTCAATATACTGTCTTTGTTTCAATACTATTTGTTGTTTATCTCTCTCAAATGTTATACCAAGGCAGTAATTCATTTCACCCAAGTCACGCATTTCAAACTTTTTTATAAGTTTGTTTTTTATGCTATTTATCTTTTCTTGAGATTTACATGCTATTATTATATCGTCTACATATATGCTAATAATAATAATCTCTCCGCCTTTCGCGTATATGTACATGCATGGATCAACTTTCGTAGGTATGAAACTGATTGATTTAAGTTCGGCATCTAGTTTTTTATACCACTGCCTTCCTGATTGTTTTAATCCATACACAGCTTTATTAAGTTTACAAACAGCATTATCTTTCTCTTGGTTTAAGTCGTGTAACATGGTTTTTGCTTTATTTTTTATTTCTAAATCTTTTGTAGAATCTATTATCATTTCTAGATACCTTTCTAAATGTTCAGGCTTTTTCATGAAGATGTCTTCTTCGATATCTCCGTTTAAGAATGCAGTGCAGATATCTATCTGATTCAAATGCATATCTTGTTGTATAGCTAAAGCCACCAATAATCTTATTGAACTCAGTCGAGTCACAGGTGCAAATACTTCTTGGTAATCAATACCAGGTATTTGAGAAAATCCGCGGGCTACTAAACGAGCCTTTTTGCGTTCAATTTTGCCGTCTGGTCCCAATTTATCTTTAAGAATCATCTTGCTGTCAATCACATTTCGACAAGGTGTTCTTTTAACAATGGACCATGTTTCATTTTTTAAATGCGCTGTAATTTCAGATATAATTGCATCATTCCATTCCGGATTCTCTATTTCGCTTATGCATACATAGTCTTTCGTCCAAATGGGTAGCTTTCTAGCTCTTTGAGGTCTGTTATTTATTGTTATATTATTTTCATTTTGTATTGCCTCAGGTTCAATAATTTCATTGTCATTATTGTAATTTGGAACATCAGTATCTCTTTGTATGATATCAATTTCCGAAATTGGATTATTATCAGTATCATTACTCTTATTTTCTTTTTCTTCTTTATTCGTTATGAATATTTCTATCAATTTCTCTTCATTCTTATTTTTCTTTTCATCAAAATTATCACTATCTTCGTAGTATAATTTATTCATAATTCGGACATCTCTGCTTACAATTACGCGTTTTGTATCTGGTACTAATATTCTGTAAGCTTTGCTATTTTCTGCATATCCGAGAAATATTCCTTCAGTAACTTTTGTTGTGAACTTTCTTTTTAGTTTTTTATTTTTATTTAGTACAAACGCTTTCGATCCAAAAATGTGTAGGTGGTGCACGGATGGTTTCCTTCCAACCCACATTTCAAATGGTGTTTTGTTGTTAATAACTTTCGATGGAGATCTATTTAGTAAATAATTTGCGGTTGATACAGCTTCTGCCCAATATTTTTCTTCCATTTTGCCATCTAGCAGTAGGCATCATCTTGCCTTTTCTTGTAGGCTTCTATTTTTCCTTTCTGCTGTACCATTTTGCTGAGGTGTGTACGCACAGCTAAGTCTTCTACTTATACCGCAGTTTTTTAAATATTCATTGAATTCTTTATTTACGTATTCCGTACCATTATCTGTTTGTATGAATTTAATTTTATTGTCAGTAAATCTTTCCATCTCTTGTTTATATTCTTTAAATTTTTTTAATACTTCGTTTTTGTTGTGGATAATATATACTCTTGAGTATCGAGAATATTCGTCAATAAATGTGACAAAATATCTTGCTCCACTAACGGATTCAATGTTTACAGGACCACAAACGTCTGAATGTACAATTTCAAGACGTTGCGTTTTTCTCGAATTATCTTTATTTTTAGGAAATGGCAGTCTAGTCATTTTTCCTTTGACGCATACTTCGCAGTTATTTAATTCTTGACGTATGTCAAACTTGAGTCCATTCATTGTTTCATTTTTTAAAGCTTGTTTTAAATTTGTTTCATTAATATGACCAAGTTTTCTATGCCATTCGTAAATATCAGCATTAAAAGTTGCTTCTTCTTGGTAATTGAAATCATTCTCAGCTTTTCTGTCGACTAAGTAATATAGACCGTTAATTCTTTTGGCTTTAAGTTCAATCTTATTTGTTTTTATATCTTTTACGGTTGCTATATTCTCTTTAAATAGTACAGTTTTTCCTTTCTTTGTTATTTTTGAAACGGACAATAAGTTTGTTGCTAGCTTTGGTACATAGAGTGAATCTTCTAATTTAATGTTTACATCATCGACTTTTATTTGTACATTACCTCTTCCTTCTACTTTAGCAGTACTGTCTTCGGCTGCTAGTTTAAGAATTCCATCACTTTTTGTTATTGAGGTGAAATCTTTTAAATTTTGACACATATGTGATGTACATCCGCTGTCGATACACCATATTTTTGTGTTTTTATTCTGCTCTGTAGTTAGGCATATATTTTGTGCTGTATTAGATCGTTCTTGCTTTTTACGATCGTTACGGAATCGACAAATTTGAGTCTTGTGTCCCTGTTTCTTACATATTTGACAGAAGTCAGATTTCTTTTTATACTTCAAGTTTTTGTTTTTTGTATACATGGCATTTGTTTCACTAAGGTTATCTTCAGTATATTTACGGGCTTCTGTTTCTTCCAGAATTTTTATTTTCAGCTCCTCTGGCGTAGGTAAAGTACCACGTGATTCAATCGCAAATCGCAATGCGGAAGTTTTCGAGTCTCGACGATAAGGAGTAAAGCATTATGACAGATAAAAGATCTTTATTTATTTCGACATTCATGTTGGCTAATTTGTCTACGATGTCTGTTAGATTGTCTAAATGCTCTCTAAGATCGTTACCTTCTTGATATTTTGAAACTATTAACTGTTTCAGTAGCGATGCCTTTTTAGTTGGTCGTTTACTCTCATATATGTCTTCGAGCTTTTGCCATAGTTCTTTGGCTGTTTTACAGTTTTTAACATTTTTTATTTCTTTTGATGAAATAATTAAAACCAATTCTGACCTTGCTAAAAGTTCATTTTCCATATATTTTGCGATTTCCTCAGAATCTTTTTCGGTGGTTGCCGGTTGACTATTTAATACGTATTTCCACAAACCAGCTTTTATCATCACCGCTTGGGCTTGAACTTTCCATGTATCATAGTTGTCTCGGTTTAATTGCTCGATACGGTAGGATGTACCGGATGTACCCGCCATTATTCACTTTGTAATTACTTTATATTATAATATCCCATAACCTGATAATTAATAAACTAATTATTTGTGAATAATGTTATATTTTCTTTCTATGACATACGACATACAATTTTCTTTATAGCACAACAAAGACAGATAGTTTGAATATTCCAACCAGCCTGCACTTCGTGTCATGTATATATATAATCTCTTTTCAACAACAAGACAAGACTTTTGAAGATGTCAAAAATTAGTTAATTTTTTTTTCTAAGTGAATTGAACGAGCTTGCGGGTTTTAAGCTGTCAGACGTGTCGAGAAAAATTCCGAAAAGAAATTATTTTTGTATGGTTTGAAGCTATTTATTTTTGGCGGATTTCCCAAAAATCATTCATTCATTATAAATATTTTGTTTGTAGCTAGATAATTTTCATTAAATATATTTTCTATCATCGGTATTTAGACATTTCATTGTAGTTATCATGGATCATTCTATTCCTCCTGATCCTGCTCCTCCTGACCCCCGAGGCTCTATCATTCCTCCGGGGTCGGGGGCAGCTATAATTGCAGGAGGTAAGCGTCGTTTTGACGAGTCCATAGAATGCAACGGCAGTGCCCCTAAAAAATCTATATCAGTCAATGGTCTCTCTGTTGCCTCATTGCAAAATTTATGTCACCCCAAAATTATACTTGGTATCAAGGAGTACACTCTTGTTGATAATGGTCCATTCCTGGTCCATGTTTCCCGTGTTGAACCTGATATCGATCAATCTATCCGCCCAATTAAATTTGGGCAATTCCTGTCTAAAGGTAATATTATAAATATTTGTACACATGGGGTTAGGAAAGTTAGTCGAAATAAAATTTCAGTTGAGTTTAAATCAGCCACGGACGCCAACAATTTCCTTGTCAATCCCGTTTTAGAAGCAGCAAAATACACGGCATCTATTCCATCTTTCAATATTACAAAGATGGGTATTGTCCGCAGTGTTCCAGTCGAATTTTCTATGGACGAGTTCGTTCAGTCCTTGGTTCTCCCCGTTGGGTGCGGTGAGGTTCTTAAGGCTCGCCGTTTAAACCGAAAATCATTTGAGGGTGGTGCGCCAACCTGGGTTCCAACTCAGACTGTTGTTGTGACTTTTCAAGACCAATCCTTACCGTCAAGAGTTTACTCTTTTCATACTTCCCTACCTGTAGAGACTTATCAATTTCCTACAATTCAATGCCTTAACTGTTGCCGGTTTGGACATGTTAAAGCTCAATGTCGTTCTAAACCCAGGTGCTATCGTTGCGCTCAAGCCCACATTGGAGAAGATTGTAATGTAGATGAGAGTAAATCAACTTGTCTTCATTGCTCTGGCCAGCATTTCGCTGTAAGTAAAGGCTGTCTGGAACATGGTCGACAGAGATCGATAAAGTTGTTGATGTCACAGGAAAACATGTCCTATGAAGAAGCCTCATCTCAAACTCCAAAGGTTAGGAGACCTTATGTCGAAGTTGCTCAAGAATCTAATAGTAATTTATCTCAGTCTACAATCCAGTCAGTGTTCCATCTCAATCGAGTCAAAGCAGCATTTATCCTTCGAATACATCATATAGAAAGACTGTTTTCTCCTCTCCGCGTCCCAGAGCTCCATTGGGTAAGACTTTCGATAGGACTGCTCATTCGGCTATCGTGCGCAATGAACCATCGATTCTGCCTAATGGATTTGCTCTTCAGTCTCAGCCATCCGTCTCTGCTAATCTTCCTCAGGAGAATAACCTTCTGGAGGTTCTTCTTTCATTGATTGTCTCTATTATTTCTAGTAGTAATTCATCTATACCGTCCCACGTTGCCCAAAAACTTTCCGAGATCTTATCCCTTTCCAATAGTAATGGATCCAGCAGTAATACTGCAATGGAATTTAAATAGTATCCGCAGGAAAAAGTCTGATCTTCTGTTTCTTATAAATAAATTCCATCCATCAGTCTTGGCCCTTTCGGAGACTTGGCTTGTTCCGGGATCTCGTTTTCGGGTCCCTGGGTTCTCCTGTCTCCGGGATGATAGGGCTGACGGGTATGCCGGTTGTGCATTACTTGTCAGACGTTCTCTTGCCTTTTCTCAAGTTTCCCTTCCTCCTATCTCTCCTAACATTAATATTGTTGCTGCAAAAGTATTTGATATAACTTTTATATCTGTATACATCCCTCATCCTCATTCTAGTTTGATTCCGGACCTTTTACTTATATTATCTTCTGTTTCTCAGCCTATTATTCTTCTAGGTGATTTTAACGCTCATCACTCGTCATGGGGTCAAGTCATATTGACTCTTTTGCCCTATCCCTTTTAGAAATTTTCGATGAATCTAATCTTTGTATCATAAATGATGGCTCTCCTACTCGGCGAGTCTACCCTATACAAAATTCTTCTAAGTTTTCGTTTCTTTGTAATGTCAAACTCAACAACCTCTCTTTATAGTGTAATTTTTGGAAAAACACTTTTGCGTTGAAATACGCTATCTAACTTTACAAACATTTCTTTTGCATTCGAACATTCGAGTATTATGGATAAATGCTTGTCTGATAACCATTGAATAATAAATGCTTTTGCCATGAACATAGATAAAAATCTGGATGGAGTGTAGCATTATAAACGAGTGAAGCACCCCAAGTAAGCTAGTCTTCTTTTAAATACAAGGCCTCACGTACACATATTCATCATATTAGGTACGCTGATCGGTGTCATTCCGCGTCTAGACGTAACCAACCAACCAACGTTAAGTAAAGAAGTGTGATTATATTCTCTTTGACGTCAAACATAACGCCTGCTGATTTTATTCTTCAAAATGCCATCCTGCGTCCTGAAATTTTGCAAAAATAATACTAGAACATGCAAAAATACCACGGAATCACTTTTCATAGGTATGTAAAATAAAACAGTATTTAGACGTTTATTATGTTTTGACAATATAAAAATAATGTACTTTTTTTAATGGCACTTGTTCCCCCCACGATTCTAAATTGGGAAATTATTATTGTTTATACATACGTACGTACGTACGACAAGTATTTTTGTAAGGGCATAATAGTTTGCATACCCCAATATTTACTTATGAAACATAAATAACTCTTATAACAGAGCTATCTACAATACGTAAAAAATAAAGTGGTTTCAAAATCAAAGTCATAGATTTATTCTTGAACTCTGTATACTTTTTAGGGTTCCGTAACCAAAGGGTGCCAAACGGGACTCTATTCATAAGACTCCGCTGTCCATCCGTCCGTCCATCCATCCATCCGTCCGTCCGTCCGTCTGCGGACTGTATTTCATGAACCGTAATAGGTAGACAGTTAACATTTTCACAGAATGTGTATTTCTATTGCAGTTATGACAACAAATAATAAAATTTACAAATAAACACACAAGATACGATTATTTACCTACTTGATTGTTACCAATTTTATACAATATAACACGCCTTGAAGTATTTTCTTGCTGGATATCAACCTCATTCATTTCTTCAATCAGCTTTAAATCGTCACACAAAGCAATAATATACTTTTCACTAAATAATAAACGAACAATACAATTTATTACTACGCCTCCGCCAACATTACATCAAAATGTCAATCAAATAAAATGTAAAATATCAATAAAACAAACAAGGTTCTTAAAGTTGGCGAGATCTAATTGGCCCGTTTTGACAGCACATGTACATCAATGTGTCAAAAAGAGACAAACATATTGCGACAAGAAGAGACACCCTCTTTTCAAAAGAGGCCCGCTCTTAGATCTCGACAACTTTAGGTTTAAGTTTGACAACCAAATCATTTTTATTAGAACTTATTTTCCCCTGGTACACTTATCCCTACCGAGCTATCCCTACTGGTAGGAATAGGTGCACATTTTGTAGATTTATTCCTACCGGTAGGGATAGGTGCACTGCGGGCCCAAACCCCTGGTGCACTTATCCCTACCGAGCTATCCCTACTGGTAGGAATAGGTGCACATTTTGTAGATTTATTCCTACCGGTAGGGATAGGTGCACTGCGGGCCCAAACCCCTGGTACACTTATCCCTACCGAGCTATCCCTACTGGTAGGAATAGGTGCACATTTTGTAGATTTATTCCTACCGGTAGGGATAGGTGCACTGCGGGCCCAAACCCCTGGTTCACTTATCTCTACCGAGCTATCCCTACTGGTAGGAATAAGTGGCGTTCCTATTGTAACGTTATATAATTCTTAATTACGTTACATTTTAATAATTATAATCCTTTTTAATCATATGGTAACATTATTACCATATCGACTGTACCATAATGGGCAAGTCGATTGTTTTAATGAAGGTGTGGCGGTAATTGTAAATATTTTTTATCCAAGAAAGCAAGAATGGTAGGTACCGCCCGTTTTGCGAGACGGCAATAGCGATCCGGCCATTTTGTCATTTCATTGCTCGCGCCTAGTTCGAACACACACACGTCTCCTCTTTACTAGGACTTTATGTACGCAGTGTTGTGTGAGATATTTAACATTAAAACATTAAACTTATAAATTTTTAGTTCGTCAGTTTTTTCAACATCAAATCAATTACATTTTAATTAACATATTTAAATTCAGTGTAAAACCCCATATTGGGTAAGTGATGAACCGTTAATTTCATGTTTTGCTTAAAGGTCACCTTCATGTCCAACGGACAATCCTTTGTTCTTTTTTTATAATCATTTCGTTTCAAACCTATTTTATATTATGTAACCTATGTAACAAGATTTAATTCTAAATATTTAAATGTCCTGTATATCCGTTAGCGAACTCCTTCTGCTTCTTTTATCTTTGCCACCGCACTTCATACATCACCGGTATTCTCTGTGCTTTGCTTGCGGTGGTGACGTAGACTTCATAGACGGAAAGAAGGCCAGTCGCTCATCACTGGGATATTTACAGGGTTCCATATTTACCTTCCGGCACCTCACCATCATCGTGGTTCCGGCTAAGGAAAGATCACCTGCCACCCGACCTTGACGACCCTGCACCTGCGTCGGATCCCGTCTGCACCTTCGTGCCACTACAAAACAATCAGGGGAGTGCCGGACTACGCGAAGTAAAAATTAGGCGGGCCATAGAACCACACCCTTTTGTTAAATACTTAATATATTTTATTGTGTTGACTAAGGTTTCTCATTTTAAAAACCCAACCGTCACACTATTTCCACTATTCGCTACTGCCATTTTTGTACACTTATAAAGACTAAAAATCCTCATTAAGAAAAATAATGTATTAAAAAAAAATTCAAACAACCTTCAGTAACGCAATGCGTCTAAAAAATGCCCTACAGTTATATCCCCCGAACGAGCTCTATTTGTTTATTTTGTATAATAGTATCTCGGAGTATATGTTTCCTCTCGTTTCTTGAGAGGTTTCAATTTGAGCTTTATTGATAGGTAACGCTTCTTTTGTGTTACAGAATTCTTCACTAAACGGGCAAAAGTCCGACTAAATTCAACTTCCGTGGAGCACTTTCGTTTAAGCAGAAGTTCCAAGATTCACTGAAATTGTTTGAAAATCGATGCTTTACTCCAAATACTGCCCACTGATTAATGAACTCGTCGCTTTTTAGCCAAACCTCAAAATATTCATGGAACTTATGCATATTAAATTCTACTAAAATTTTAGACTGTATATACGTTCATCCTTCTCGGATCCTTTCTGATGGTAGCAAAGGTAACGTAGCTGTCAAGGCAACAATTCTTCTTTTATCCCTATTTGATGTTAATTTGAATGCCTTCGCTTTCTTCCAGATTGCTTCGTGAAAATGGTAGTAGCAAACATTCGCAATGTTGAAAATAATGTAATATTAACATCATTTATGCCTTCTTCAAAGTCAGCAGTAATTTTTTTCGGGTTCAATTCTTTGAATTGCGATTTAGGAAGCTCGAATAATATAGCATAGGTTTCTTTTTTTTTGTTTGGTAGAAGAGCATACACTAGCGGGATAATGTTAACTGAACTATCATTATCGCAGTGAATAATAACTAACTGTGTAAAGAGTTCTGGACATATTCTAAACGTACCATCAATAAAAAAATGGTTTTGTTTCTTCATTAATTCTTTGACCCATTCGGCTCCAAAAATTAATATCCTATTATTTTCGTCGAAATAGCCGGCGATCAAGAATTTCTCATATTTAGGTGGTACTTCCACTTCAGCGTAATTTCTAAAATTTGTTTTTCTTGTACCAACTTCTTCGTTTATACAGACCAACATGTGTCCACGTTGGATGAACCGTACCTAATCCGACAGTCGTGCCGATACGTTGATGGCTGGCTCATGGACCTGAAACAGAGACAGCATCCGGCCACGATACGAGGTTAGTTCCTCCCTCTGTAGCCTCATAGTAGGCGCGCATGACGTTCTAGTTAATCGTTGCCGTCCATCGCATACGCCGCACTACACCACCGGGAACGAGGACCCTGTTCGGGGCCAGTTGCCCCAAAAGTCCCAAATTGCCCGTTGGTATAGGTGGTGGCGACGTCGGCGGCGAGAACTAGTCGTCGCACGCAACTGCATTGACCGTTAGCCAAGTAGTGCTGGGTGCCAACGGTTGCGAGGCGACGAGTCCAGAGGTCTAAGTTGTACTCTTTGTCGTGTTAGCATTCAGTCTTTCACAATCTTAATATATAAAATGATAAACTGATTGTTGATATATCAGCCCACAACCCAAACCGCTGGATCTAGAGATTTGAAATTTTGCACAAAGATACCTTATACAGTGGAGGCATCCACTAAGGAAGGATTTTTGGAAATTCCACCCCTAAGAGGGTAAAATAGGGGATGACAGTTTGTATGCAAGTCCGTCAGTTTTGAAGTTAGGATCATCAAATTTTGTTTTTAGGCTGACGATTGAAAATTAATGTGTAGTTATCTCAGCGTTTGTGATAATTCCACCACCGAAGGTAGGAAAAGGGGGATGAAGTTGGGTATGCAAGTCCTTCAATTTTAAAGTAAACTTCACTAAATGTATTATTATACGGTGTAGGCATCCACTAAGGAAGGATTTTTGGAAATTCCACCCCTAAGTGGGTAAAATAGGGGATGACAGTTTGTATGCAAGTTCGTCAGTTTTGAAGTTAGGATCTTCAAATTTTGTGTTTAGGCTGACGATTGAAAAATAATATATAGTTATCTCAGCGTTTGTGATAATTCCACCACCGAAGGGAGGAAAAGGGGGATGAAGTTGTGTATGCAAGTCCTTCAATTTCAAAGTAAACTTCACTAAATGTATTATTATACGGTGTAGGCATCCACTAAGGAAGGATTTTTGGAAATTCCACCCCTAAGGGGGTAAAATATGGGATGAAAGTTTGTATGCAAGTTCGTCAGTTTTGAAGTTAGGATCTTCAAATGTTGTGTTTAGGCTGACGATTGAAAAATAATATATAGTTATCTCAGCATTTGTGATAATTCCACCACCAAAGGGAGGAAAAGGGGGATGAAGTAGTGTATGCAAGTCCTTCAATTTCAAAGTAAACTTCACTAAATATATTATTATACGTTGTAGGCATCCACTAAGGAAGGATTTTTGGAAATTCCACCCCTAAGGGGGTAAAATATGGGATGAAAGTTTGTATGCAAGTTCATCAGTTTTGAAGTTAGGATCTTAAAATTTTGTGTTTAGGCTGATGGTTGAAAATTAATGTATACGTGTATCTGCGTTTTTGATAATTTCACCCCGACAGGGTGAAAAGGGGGGTGAAGTTGAGTATTTAAGTCCTTTATTTTCAAAGTAAACGTCACTTAATGTATTTTTACACAGTGTAGTTAACCCCTAAGGAAGGATTTTTGGATATTCCATCCTTAAGGGGGTAAAATAGGGGATGCAAGTTTGTATGAAAGTCCATCAGTTTCGAAGTTAGGACCTTAACATTTTGTATTTAGGCTGACGATTGAAAATTAATTTATATGTGCCTTAGCGTTTTGAATAATTCCGACCCTAAAGAGAAAAAAAATGGGGATGAAGTTGTGTATGGAAGTACACTAAATTTATTATTTAAGCTTATGTTTGGAAATTAACGCAAAGAATATCGGTTTTGTTGGAATTTCAACCCTTAAGGGGTGAAAAGGGGGAATTTTTTTGTATTTGAATTTATTTTCGGAGTAAAAATCACTAAATTTATTATTTCGGCTTTTGGTTGGAAACTAATGCAACTTATATCGCGTTTTTTGATTTTCAACCCTTGAAAAACCCTTTGGGTGTAAAGGGGGGTTAAATTTTGTTTTTAAGTAGTTCATTCACAAAATTTTGTATTCAAGTAAAATAGTGTACACGTGTATCATGTTACTAAGAAGCCTACTGCCGCCCATCTATCTGTCTATCCGCCACGAGACAATTTCTCAGCTGTCTGGTTGAGGATCTTTTAGCTAGATGTCCGCCCGTCGATCCGTCTGTCTTTCTGTCTGCCACGGGCAATTTTTTTAATTTAATACTAAGGTGTCAAACAAGCATACGGCCCGCCTGATGGTAAGCGGTGACCGTAGGTATCACTCGTAGGTTGCCGTCTCTGCAGCAATCTCTTCACACCCTTTTTGAAGACCCCTGGCTTATACTCCTTTTGGAATACTACGGCAGGGAGTTCATTCCACAGCCTGAGTGTACGCCTATATAGTCCATAATAGATCCTTAACAGCTGATCGGACAGTGTATGTATTCTTATTTCCGCCGGTATATTTTCAGATCTTCTTCTTCAAATCGGGAACGGAAACTTTTTACAAATAGATGGGTTGATACAAATACCAGATATACTGTGGTATATCAACAGTTGAGGAACTTATAGATAAAATGTATATTGACATTAAAAATATTAAACACAAACCGATAGAGTAGTTATGCGAGAGAGCCATTTTGACTCCCAAAAATGACCAAGCCGCTGCGATCAATGAAATGTTGATAAATTCATTTGAAGGTTGATGCCACCATGGTCGATATCACACGTAGTGGCGGGCAATAGCCATGAACAAAGCTCTTTTAACAAAAACAGTTGTTACAAAAATTCATATCTAGAAAAAAAAACTACGCGGACGAAGTCGCGGGCTAAAGCTAGTATGAGAATATTTTTCACAATATGGGTTTCAGCACTATCATCTGTCATCGTAACTTATTTTTTAATGTTTGGTATCAGATAAATCATAATTGTATAATTTTAAAAATATTTAACTGAATAACAGGTTTTTGCTATCAATTACACAAAGAAAACGAAAATATTAATGTTGTTTGACGTATGAATACTATGAAAGAAATATCTATCTTTTTTATTATTATTTCATTTATTTCTTTTTTTACCTATCATTTACATTTTTAAATATGTAATTATTAAAAGAAAATACATTTAAAAATATAAAAACAGCATCCAACTGGCATCGGGAACAAGATCCTAGTTATCGGTGGAACTTTCTCACAATACGAGCCGTGTCTAGGAGCACTGCCTTTTTAATCTGGCCCTTGATCCAGCTGCCTAACGCGAGCCTCTTGAGGTGTTTGTCGAGGATCTTATTATTATTATTATTTTTTTTATTTCAAGAGCAGTTGTTTTGCAAGTCTGTCTTCTACACCTTATTCCACGAAAAAAAGACAGGTAGATAGGCAAAATACATATGTCAAAAAATATCAATATTTTTTGGGGAAAATCTGTTTCATGTGGTAACACACAGGTCACGCTAGTCACGCATACAGACCGCTGCCGGCTGCACCGATGACAAGGGGCCACGGATCCTTCAAGTTAGAGATCTCCTTTACAAGTGTTTTGATAAAGGTTTTTTAGTCAATAACAGGCCTTAACAGTATTACAGGTAATGAAAAGGCTGATAAGCTTTCCAATCAGGCTGTAGAGTGTGGGGACCTATTCCCTTACCAAAATTATTGTCATGACCTTGCAGCTTTGCCTAGAGATGGCCTAGAGCTTATCTCCAAGAACCTTGGAATAAGCTTTGGGCAAGTGGTAAGGGTCGTCACTATTTTAATATTGAACCGTTCATCCCTAATAAACCTTGGTTTTTCAGGGTGAATCTTTGTAAAGTTTCAACTTCAATTCTTATTCCTATGCGTTTGGGCCACGTGTGTACTCCAGCTCATCTAACTAAACTGCAAATTGTAGACAACCCTAATTGTGTGTGTGGTGACGATGTGGGTGACCTTAATTACATCTTCTTTGCTTGCCAACTTTATGACCGCTCTTCTGTTTTAGACAGTTTAATATCCCTCCATGTCCCATTCCCATACATCTCATCCTAACACTATCGTATAATTCTAATTTTATTTATAATATTATATCCTCCTTCATTTTATGTAATAATATTAACTTGTAACATCTATCCTTTTCACACCCTAAATCTTTCCTAATCCTATTCATACTTACTTTCCTTATCTCCTTGTTCCTTCCAAATTTCCGAAGTTAGGCATATTTTTCTGTTTTATTCCTTTTCCTCGTTTATAACTACATTGACAATGGAGGAAATGTGTAATCAAGACGATTGCCATAGAAAAAAGGGGCCACGGGGGCCCAGATTTTTTTCTACGTTCATGGCTTTTGCCTTTCTTTATTATCATAATCTAGAGTTTGGTACATTTCAATAGTAATAGACTGCTTCACAGTAAACAATTTGGTTTCACTAGGGGTCTCTCAACAACCGATGCTGGTGTCGAGCTTATATAACATATTTTTGACGCCTGGGAAAATTCACGAGACACCCTCGGTGTTTTTTGTGACTTATCCAAGGCTTTTAATTGTGTCCATCATAAAATACTGATCAGCAAATTACATCACTACGGCGTTAGAGACACTGCACTTGATCTTTTGATTTCTTATGACTTATGTGATAGAATTCAAAAGGTTGATGTTAATGGTACAGTATCCCCTAGGTCATCAGTAACTATGGGTGTACCACAAGATTCTATCCTTGGACCTTTTCTATTTCTCATTTACATCAACGACTAACCATATCTTGTAGAAAAAAAAACATGAGATAGTACCTATTGTTTGCTGATGACACTTCACTTCTTTACAAAGTGAATAGACATGATTTTAATTCTGACGATGTGAACAATGCTCTTTCTGAAGTCGTTGATTGGTTTACTATTAATAATTTATTGCTAAATTAGAAAAAACAAAATGTATCAGATTCAGTCTACCCAATGTGAGACCTTCGGACACAAATATTGTAATTAAAGGCGAAAAACTGGATCTTGTTGAAACAACTGTATTTTTAGGTATCATTTAGATAAGTTACAATGGAGCCCTCACATTTGTAAATTGGTGGATAGACTTAGTTCTGCAGCTTATGCAGTGAGAAAAATTCGCGCTCTCACTGACGAATCTACGGCAAAATTAATTTATTTCAGTTACTTTCACAGTTTGATGTCTTACGGTATCCTCCTCCCAGAGGAGGATGATACCGTAGTGGTGCCGAAATCAATTTTTATACTGCAGAAGAAGGCTGTCTGCGCAATATATAAAATAAGGCCTAGAGATTCTTTGAGAGACAAGTTTATATCTATTAATATAATGACAGTGTCGTCACAGTACATATAATATGAAAATCTTATTCATGTGAGGAATACCTTAAATAACTTTCCTAAGAATAGCGACACTCATAGTTTGTACACTAGAAATAAGCACAAACTTGCTGTACCTTTTTCGGCTCAGCAAAGTCCTTAACTCTTTCAAGGGCGTTTCTATAATACAGTATCCAAAGAAATCCAAGAGCTACCTATACATAGATTCAAAACAGAAGTTATGCACGAAAGGGTACTATAAAGTTTCTGATTTTGTAGATGACAAGAATGCATTTGAATGAATTATTAATTGTTATAGGTACTTCTATTTACATATTGACAAAAAAGACTTGCTGAGTTTTTTGCCGGAGTCTTCTCAGTTCAAGTTGTATTTGGAACCAGTGTAGAGCCATTTGTTAACGTTCATAAGTGCCTTATCTTATCAGGGCCTAAATTGAATAAATGCTGTTTGAATTTGAATTTGGATTTGAGTTGTTAGTACCTGTTTAGCTTCTAATAATGATTTCACTCTTTTCCAGTTTGTATAATTTTCGCCTTACAATATTGACAGAAATAAATACATTCATATTCATCGTATTCATAATTATTTTTTTGTGAATATTTTGTACAAACTTACTCCATTTGAGTATAAACACCCATAACCTTATGTTGGGGTAGGTTGTACGTACTGGAATAAATCTACTTACAAACTTACAAACCTACTGCAAGGAATTTTTATACTTACTGTTTCACCGACATATTTTATATTAATAATTAATTCACAAATAAACCATATTGTCACACTTGACAGTCTTGATGCGTTAGCATCGTAGACAGAGAAAGCTATAGATATCTTCCGACTCATTGACACAGAAAGAGAAACACTTATTGGAAATACACGTTAAGAAACGAGACAGAGCGCTAGCATTTTTTATCCTACTCGAATGTCGGTTTTTCAAGGTCATTACATTGTTTGCGCACTGGTTTGCGAAATAAATAATGACATTCCAAGGACGTTTCGGTATTGCCATCTGTTCAAAAATGAGAATTAATAGGTAGTCTATGATCTTTCGAACGTTTGTTTTTTAGGAAAAAGATTAGGTACTCTTGTCAGTGTTAAAAAAAATTTGATGTAAAGAAAGCGAGTAAAAATGATGAAATAAAATTCGTGTATAATTTGCATCAATTCACATTGTGGCGACCCTGCCAGGACTAGCAGGTCCAAGATGGAAAAAGAACATAAGGAAAGGCGAGTGCTCCGGCGAATTTTTAATAATTTATCAAATAATATAGAATTGAAAATGGTTGGAAAATTTGATAAATATATCATGATGGCGGAGCTAGATCAACTTTCAGAATATATGTGTAGAATTGAAGAACTAGATAAGAAAATTATAGGAAATATCTTAGAAAATCCCGAATTTGACGAGGAAAATCTTGAGAAAGAAGAAGAAGAGAGGCAAATATTCAAGTCTAAATGGCGCATTATAAATGCACGTTACATGTCTTATTTAGAAGAAAATGGAGTATATGAACCATCCTGTTTAATGTTAAACATCAAAGAAACAAAAGGTTTGTATCTGGAAACATTAGGTATCCTCGATCCTGATGAAGTGAGCTCTAAAGAAACAAACGAGGTAGAAGTGATGACGCATTTTGAGGAGACTGTTGAGGTTAACTCTGAAGTACAGCTTCCCGGGATGATAAGACACAGCGATGAATTTAATAATTATAATTCGTCAGAACAGAGGTTAGACTCCATAACACAAGAAATTATATGTTGTGGGACCTTTAATTTTTATAATAATATTACAAATGAATTGTGTCAAATGGGATTAATTGAATTTCTACCTAAGCCTGGATTAGAGAAGAATTATTCTCACTACCTACCTCAAAGAGCTGTCATAAAGGAAGCAAGTCTAGAAACTAAAGTCAGAACAGTATTCGATGCATCGGCACGGGACAAATTTCAACGATCCGTCATATCTATTGTTAAATGGATGTATCATGTTATAATTTATATTTTAATTGCTTTCATGAATGTTTTAAGATTTTATATTAGTCTGAACGATGTAATTTAGTTATTAGTGATACCTTTTCTGCTTGTGGAGGATGTTCAAAAATGAGAATTAATAGGTAGTCTATGATCTTTCGAACGTTTGTTTTTTAGGAAAAAGATTAGGTACTCTTGTCAGTGTTAAAAAAATTTGATGTAAAGAAAGCGAGTAAAAATGATGAAATAAAATTCGTGTATAATTTGCATCAATTCACACCATCTTTTCTCAAATCTGTGTTGCCAACATAAAATTTCAGTCTCCCACTCTAGTGAATGAATGAATGATTTTTATTTCGCTCGAATTGTGGTACATACAAAGTTATAATAATAAACGTGCTCACTCTTCACCAGCAAGTGGTATGCAAAATTGATTAATACAATGTAAAAAATTAATACAATAGAAAATAAAATTATAATATATTGAGTTTTAACATTCACAAAATAAATTAAGCAATAAAACAGATTTAAGATTCACATAACATAAACTATATCTATAAGATTTTTAAATTTTTATTCATACCTTAATTTATAATTGAAATAATCGTTTATTGAATAAAAACATTCACATGATAACATTTTTTTAAATATAATTTTAAATTTATTTAATTGTAATTTACTAATACTTTCAGGCAATTTATTGTAATTTTTTACAGCCATTGGATAACAGTTGTTACTATAAAGCGTTGTTCTTATGTTTGATAGTCTCAATCTGTTTGGCAATCTACTATAAGACTACATTCATCACTAAATCGATTAAATAGCTGCATATGCATTTTAACAAAACAACACATTTCAAAAATGTATAAACAAGAGACCGTCAGTAAATGAATTTTTTTGAATAATGGTTTGCAAGTAGTCAAACTATCTACATTGCAGATTGCTTTTGCACAATAAATACTCTATTGAAATGGAATGAATTTCCCCACTCGATTATACCACATCTAATGACAGAACATACATAGCCGTGGTTTGCCTGTATGGCCGTATGTTCACCTGCAATCTTCACCAAACGCCATAAGGCATAAAAAATGGATTAACTTTCTTACATATCCTACTTTATCATCTAACTTTATGCCAAGAAATATTGTTTCATCACATTCATTTATGCTATTGTTTTCGAATGATATAATAAGTTCTTTTTAGGGTTCCGTCGCCAAATGGCAAAAAACGGAACCCATATAGATTCGTCATGTCTGTCCGTATCTGTCCGTCCGTATGTCACAGCCACTTTTTTCCGAAACTATAAGAACTATACTGTTGAAACTTGATAATTCGATGTATTCTGTGAACCGCATTAAGATTTTCACACAAAAATAGAAAAAAAAACAATACATTTTGGGGGTTATCTATGGATATATCTACAAAAATGATATTGAGGTTTCAAATATCATTTTTTTCTAATGTGAATAGTTTGCACGATAGACACTTCCAAAATGGTAAAATGTGTCCCCCCCCCCTGTAACTTCTAAAATAAGAAAACAATAAAACTAAAAAAAATATATGATTTACATTACCATGCAAACTTCCACTGAAAATTGGTTTGAACGAGATCTAGTAAGTAGCTTTTTTTAATACGTTATAAATCGTAAATATGAAATCCCAAATCAATGGCCGTCAAAGTTAAACTAAACCTGGCCACGGGGCCAGATAATTTTGTGGGCTATACGAAGCAGATTAAAAATCAATTTTTTTTTACTTCCCTACCCAAAGGCTGCCAATGGGACCCTATTTCTAAGCGTCCGCTGTCAGTCCATCTGTCTGACAGTGAGGTTCTCATGAACCGTAATAAGTAGACAGTTGAAATTTTCTATTGCCGCTATAATAACAAATAATACTTATCACGAAATAATAAGATTTATTTGACGCATTATATGTGTGAACCCAATTCTAAATTTATGTCAAATTTTAAATAAGCTTTTTATAGAACTCAAATAATAATTTCCCAAAAGCAGAGTAAAAATAATGATATGGTAACACGAGTTCTATACATGTATAAAAATCCTATAACTACATATATCTCAAACGGACTCTAGGCATATTCACTCTACGGTTAGCATCTCTACTAAGTCTGTGAGTCTGTGGTCTTGACATACACTTTCTTTGACACACAATAATTACATTTCCTCTTATTTAAAATAAGTAGTCCCATAGACAGGGACACAGGTACTATTGAGGTTGTGTTCCGAAAGATCAATAAGTAGTCCCATAGACAGGGACACAGGTACTATTGAGGTTGAGTTCCGAAAGATCGGACTTGTAGGCTGCTTTTGTAGTTTGCTCACATTTGGCAACACTGGTCACTCAGCCGCCATGACTCCACCCGGGGACTTTTTGGCGGGAACTTGCAGAGTGACGTTGCATTTTCATAAATTCGTGTATTTTGAGTTTTATTGCATATTACCGGTGGTATTCTATCCAATAAAGATCAATCCATGTGCACCAGTGAAGTGAAACGAAATGAATTATGTGTATCGTGACTTTACAAGATGTCTCAAAAAGTCCGTGATAAGTTTTAGTACAATTACCACCATTTTACTAAAACATGACTGGAGGGTGACTGATCATGCGGACTATGTGAAAGTTAATGTGCGGACTATATGAAATTGATATTATAAAATAAAATGTATGCGACTGAAGGACTTTGTGTCCATGGTCAAGAAAAATTTATATAAAAAAAAATTACTCCGCCCGGCCAGTGTTCGCAACCGTACGATAATTATCGTACATGTGCGATAATTTCATAACTACGTACGATGTACGATGGTACACGACTATCGTACGCTGATTGTACGATAATTTCCATTCTGATGAAAAATTTGATGATTACACAGATAGCCAATAGCCCAATAACAATTACAGTTGTTTTTTAGTGTCAGCACCATCTATTGGCTCATTTCTTTCTTAGGAACATATTAGGAACACATGCTGTTCCTTCATGGCGCAATCTTGCTACTGTCTTCCAATCACACGATCGATATCGATATCGTCGTTCGATGTGGTGGAGTGTTGGCAGTTATTTTCTTTTCGAATTTGTATATAAAATATTAAGTTTCATTAATATTCGTGTATTCTGTTCTCGCAAATACAGAATCTATTCAGTTAAACTCTTAAAAAAAAATCTTGTTTTCATGTTAGAGACACATGAAAACAAGATTTTTTTTAACATTATTTTCTTCTTTATAAATTCGAGATGTTGGCGCGAACTATTATTTTTTTTCCATTTAAAAAACAAGTTTACAAGATTTAAACTATAAAGTATTTGCAACATATTATTGTCACCTTTCATATGATTTTTTAAAGTATTTTAGCCATTTTCCTGATGGATACGATAATTTTGATCCATATACGAGTGTATACGATAATTTTACGGCCCTGGTACGATAGCTGCCTGGCTTCAGGTTGTGAACACTGCGCCCGGCCCATGCCCGGCCATTTTATTTTGTCTTCAATCGATCGATTCTCTTCATGTATTGTATTGTGTGTTGTACAATTACTTTTTACTTTATAACTTGTGGTTGAAGCGAAATGCGTAAAATGACGGATCGGTAACAAAATCGTCGCTAATGGCATTCGATAGGTAATCCTATCGAATGCCATTAGATATTCTGGAGGTCTGAATATATCGTAAAGGTAAGTACGTAATTTGTTATATTTAATTTTGGAGAAACGATAAAACATATTATTCAATACCATGACCATAAGTTGACCGTTATTTTAGTAATGTTTGTCCAAATACTGCATCCGCGCTGAGTAAAATGTACATATTTATATCTATCTAACATCAAGTAACATAGACAAGCGTAGGTTATATTTATTAGATACCTACCTACCCACATAAGTAGGTATTTTAAATTATTCAAGAAAAACATCACAGGTTCCTTTCCCTATGTTAATTTAAGGTTAAAAATAATAGCTAATAGTCCAGCATGTTTTGATACTCTTTTTATCTATTTTAGAAACCACCAGGCTGAGCACAACAATTCACCACAGTTTCATTGCAATTGGATAAATGGTATGGAACAGATTTTAATATAAATATAGTAGGGTCTCGATAATCCAATCACCCAAAATTTACCCGTTTGGATTAATGAGGCTTTTGGATCATAGCCACCGAGAATTTGTTGATTGATACACAAAGCACTCAAAGTGTATGAGACAGCACTGCATGGCTCTCCAATATTCTGTGAGACAGCAAGTTGTGCAAGCAGTTGGAGGTTGTTCGGATTACCCGCAGTTCAGATTATCGAGGCTCTACTGTATATTTTTTTATATACAGCGTGTAAGGGACATCGCCGCACAAACGGTTACCATGGGTCCAGGACATGATTCTGGACCCATGGTAAAACATGGGGATACTTTTAAAAAAAAAATGAGTTTTTTTACTTTTGATCATAATCGTTATTCTTACCTAACCCAAAGAGATTTAAAGTAAATAAGTTATTAATTCATTACTTTCATTAAAAGTAGCAATGTAAATAAAACTAGAAACGGTGTGTCAGCGACATACTACGTAGGCACAACGTTATCGCGCGTTTAAATCGCGGTGTTCACAATACATTGCACGCTTGAAAATGACAATTTCTATAACCGATCATTAGCGAGGTGAATGACTTTCACAATTTGATTAGTGGCATTAGGTGTAGCCTTTTCGCGAAGTTTGCGTTACCATGCGAAATACACCCTGTATAAGTGCTGCTTTATGATCTAGCACGAATATTCTAGCATTATTCTACTTATGACTAGTTGAAAAATAAATCATAAGAGAAACTTAAATTAAATTATCCATCATCAAGCTAGGTAGAACAAATAATATGTATTTTCATTCCTTCCCTTTTCTGTGTCCAGTGTGATTTTCTGATCATGCTTTGTGATAAGTGCCCCTGTACTTGACGCAAATTGATAACTCCCTTTGTTACCCTCTGACTGCAACATGTTTCTAAGTATAAAGGTATCTAGTATCTGCCTTAAATATATATAGCTGCTTTGGGTAAATGTAAAAAAGAGATGGGAAAATCTTAGGATAACTGAATCTATTTTGGCCTATAACCAATGTGTTAGGATACTGTATAACATTTATTGAGTGTGCTCCAGTAAATGATTGAGATAGATGCTAAGATATTTTTTATGCATAATTGTCGCGAATGCATTGGTGTGGGCTTCCGCAAACATTACTGAAGTCCTGTATTACAAATTATGTCATAATAGATTTCTCACACATTCTGATGGACTTTTTTAGATAAACATTTATATCCTTTTGCTGTGCGTTGATGTGGAGTATGTAGCATGCTATGAAGTCAAAAAGAGATGTGCTTTGTGAGACATGGGAGACTATAATTTCAAAATGGTCAACATAGTGTGCCAAAGTTATAGATTTTTGCATTTGTAATATTTATCTAGCTGTGCTGTGTGCCTACTGCAAAATTATATTTTTTATCAGGATATTTTACAAAGAATACTATACATTGATGTAGATGCTTGCCTGTTTGTCAACAACTTGAAATAATAAAAAAAACAAATTTTATGTTTACTTAAATATACTGCAATGCTTGAGGATACTACTGTTGGTACTAACTGTGTTTTCTGCTGTAATATTTTATTGTAATCATCGGTCTGTCAATCCCATAGGGGAAAATTTATAATAATGTTTATATCTAGATAGATGTACATAGTAGATAGATATGCATAGCTTAAGCCCAACGAACTATTAACTTGAGATTTTCCATGGGTTTCTCATACAAATTAGTTTTTTTTTTACTTGCAACACGTCAGCCTAAAGCTTGTTATATTATAAAACTGATCCCACCCTATTACGTGAGATGGTTTAAAGCAAGTCTAGCAAAATCCAGGTTTTTATATCTATTACTTTTAAAGTAGCCGAGTCTATCTCAAAACTACGGTAACCGCTTACCATTAGGCGACTTGGTCGTAAAAAAAACTTGCTTATATTTTTTAACTCTTACTAAATACATGTAAACCCAAAAGTTTGGAGTTAAGCTTATTATTATTAATATTTTTTACATTTGATATTTTTTAAGATTGATTGTGGATCGTGCTGGGCGAGTGGTGATGCTCGATCAGGTCATTCTGGGTGCAGCAAGCCTCCGCCATATCATACAGACTGGAAAAAATCTGGTAGACCACGCTGAACACCAGACAACATTTGGCAATATTACCCTTGTCAGTCAGGGCTGAGTACTTACACTGCACTGTTAAAATGAAATAGATGGATCACTTACTCGCAAAAATGCAAGGTAAATCTTTTTGATCTCACATTGTCGTGTATAATTTTTATTACAAAATGATCTGCTGTCAAACGATAATGATGATCCTGTACTCGGGCGATGACTGCGAGCTTCAATTAGGACACTAAAGCGATTTGTGTTTCTAATCACGAAATCGCATCGTATGGTCGTACAATCGTAGCCAATTAGGACGACGACGCCTAATGATTGCTATTGTGCATACACCCACTATAGTATAGGATCTTCTTTGGTCTGTTATTTTATGGAATGGAGTAATTTGTCATTCTTTTCTGCTTATGTATACTGTAAGGATTCGGATGGTGATTCAAGGTGAAACAACATTAAAATGTTCATAATTATTTTAGGTGACAATGTTGACAAGCTCCAAAACAGCTATGTATGTCCCTGGCGCGGTTACCGACGTCGATGTCGCAACTATTCCCATCTCCGCCAGCGTACTGCCAACGTAAGTGTAAACAATCTATGTAAAAAGCTTTGACCTGAGTGACTGACTGACCTATCAACACAGCCCAAATGGTTAATAATGGTTCATAATGGTTAGAAAATCTAAATTTTGCACACAGTGTCCTAATATACTATATGAGAAAAATATGGGATTGTGTGGTTAAATTAAAACAGCAAGGCGAAAAACTAGTGGTCAATAATTACTTGAATACTTTTCTGATGTGGAGGTATGTGACTACAGCTGCCTAAAGACCCCTCTTTTACAAGATCTAGAAGCCAACTTCCAAGTGCTTCTGCCGGAATAGCCGGTAGGTAATTTGCGACAGATTTTCAACTTGAGGTTTGCAGCTAGCCAGGCAAGCACTAACCAACCAAGTACTAAGTGTGAAGAGATGTCTGCAGGTTCAGCAACGCGCGAGTGATACCCCTGGTGTTGCAAGCATCCATAGGCTACGGTAAACGCTTACCATCAGGCGGGCCGTATGCTTTTTTGTCAACTAAGTGATTAAAAGCACGATACTATGGTTTACTCACGTTGTTTTTCTTCACCCAAAGCTGAAACTCATTGTATTAGTGCACACATGTTAACCTCCTCAACTTAGGCGAATCGGTAATAAAGTGATTTGTGTTCCAGATTGGCGCAGTATACACGGCTGTAGATGTTGGGTTGCGGAGGAGGCGAAATTTTGATTTCGCCAGGAGGAGCCTGCCCAACTCCCGACTGAAATTTACATATTTCTTTTAATTGCTAACTGTAATAGATTAAAAAAAACATAAACGATGAAAAGCGTAGTTTTAGTAAATTTTCATCAGATTTCATTGAAACTTAGTTTGGTGTGTTGATGGGCGCTGTATTCTGACAATAAGTTTATATACATGTTCTAATGATTCCAGGCAGGGTCACAATTAAGATAATACTGATGAGATGAGGAGATTGCATTTTCTCAAATTGGTCTTCTCTAGTCTTCTCTGTTCGCATGTTCGAAATAGGTCGATATGATTTCGACCCCTAACAAACGAAAATGTTTGATACATATTCTTTGAAAATAACTGCTTGTTAATGTGAAGATTTTTTTTTTTTTCAAATGGTGTTGATTGTGGAGATTCAATTTCAACCTTGCGGCTGAAGTTTGACTCATTGGTCTATTCCTTTTTAATGTCGCCATTCTCTGTCTGTATGGTGTATACATGTCCAGCATTATCACTCTTCGAGACCTGGAACAATAACTCCCATCCATGAGTTTGTGAAATATCCTTTTACTCCAATTTTGAATAATATATTTACCATTAAGCCAATGGTGAATTTCGTAAATGTTAATCGTTTCTTTTTGATTTGTTGTTCTGCTTACTTATTCATTGTGATGTTCTTGTAAATATTTTTTCTGCATGGCGTCGTTTTTGGAATGATTCGTAAATCGGCGCGTTTACATAAAAGTTCAATCTTCTGCAATTTTAAATAATATATCGAAGCTCTATGGGATATTATAATAATTCATAAATGTCAAAAATACTTTTTGATTTGGTGTACCGTTTGTTTATTCATTGTGATTTTATGAAGATGTTTTTGTATGGTGTCTTTTGGAATGGTTCGCAAATCGGCACGTTTACAGAAAAAATCATTATTCTGCCATTTTAAGTAGGGGAAAGGGGGTAGCCCCGGCCAATATTTTTGTCTTTATATTATGACTATATTTATTTAAGAGAAATACAAAGAAAACTACAACGCTGTATTGATTACTACTATATTATATATTGCTTTACAATAAATATTGAAAACTTGAATAAAATACAAAATTCTAATGAAAGTCACTTCGAATAGTATACAAATTTTGGTATCTTTTTAAGGACGCAGTTAGCTCCTATACTATATACCTACTATATACCATAGGATACCTACGTATTTAGTGACCAAACCTTTTTTGTGAAAATTTTGTGGTGGAATAAAAATACAGGTCGTTGTTTTGGTCAGCGACGAGCGACTCAGGGTCGATAATACAAATGATACTGGTGCAAAAAAAAATTGAAAATCATGTAATAAGCTAAAGTGTAGACATAATACTCAACGGGGAGTGCGAGGGAGTAAAGGGGTGGGGCGATGGTGGCTTGAGCCTAGCTCTAGTCTGTGCACGTGCCTAGTGACCATACATTGCGGTAATTTTATTTCAAATTGAATACGGTATTTCTCAATGCATTTACAATATTTAATCGAATAAAGTCCATTTTTGGGGAATATATTGTTTGTACTACCGCTCCTGGGTCGCTTGTCGCCGACCAAAACAACACCCTGTATAATGTCGGCGAATCGGACAGAGAAGAGTAGGAAAAAAAATGTGCACGCCTACCTTACTGATGTCCAGCGATCGGCGTAGATATTTTAGCGTCTTTCTATAATTTTCTTGATTTATTTTTCTCTTTTGGACAGCGACTGCGATCTTCAAATTTTATTTTGCGAAATGTCATTAAAAATTATTTTATTGTATCAGCGTTCAGCGCTATCTGCAGCCAGTCCATATATGAAATTTTGAAATGAATTTGAATATGACGGAACCAATTCGTGGGTTAATAACTAGAGTAGCGTAAGGGCAAAATGACTACTTCACACGAGAGCCGAAAATCAACTCAAATTTACCTACCGTTATCTTATAGCTCTTTTATGGAAAAATCTATAGTAGTTAGATATCTGATTTTTACTAATAATAATGCTTTATTTATCGGCTACAGAATAGTGTAACTTTTTAGTCAATCAAAAAACGTTTTTATTTTAATAAAGTTAATTTTTCAAAAAATGGTTGACATACGCCATTTTAGCTGTTACATAAATTTGATATGTGGAATGCAACGGAACTTCCGTTAAAATGGCCTTACATTTTTTTTTTCTGAAATGAATAATCCCTCGTGGCTACTTTAAAAATGTAATTAAAAATAATTATTCGTGGTCGACCTGCAAATGGCTGTAAAAATCATGATATGTTGAAGGAATAACTCTAGATCGACACAGCTCTTGCAAATCGCTGTACTTATCTGCTGATATAGCTATTGCACTGTAAGCTTTTTGCAAAATTACTCTCGACGAGGTTGCTCTTTTGCCCCTTCTTAAAAAAAATAAGGGTTTCACTTATTTTTTTTAAGTTTTCGCCGTCCAAGTCATATTTAAAATAGATATGTTCTGGGTCTTCCTTGCGATATTCCAAGCCATTTGATTTTTAACCAATTCACAGTCTCCTCATCAGTATCTGTTTTACAGTTCTTAATCATAACAGTTTTCAGTTTCTTCAAATCAAATAAATCTTCCTGTCCCATTTCTTGTACTTTGTAAGGATTTCTTCTTGATGCAGTTCTAATAATAGTGTAGTAACTGGACGGATCAAAAAAGAAACGTGTTCCCAACACTTGGCCAGCTCTATAACAGCGTGAATGTTGTCAACTTCCATCTGACTGTGACCAGGCTCAAAATATTTTTGATTTATTTCCGGTATATTCAAAAAAGCCACACAATACAACATCAAGGCAGAAATATACATATTTCGGCATTGACTCTCGCAAGTATCGGACATAAAAGTGATCGGTTTGCCATCTGCTTTTTCTGTCATATATTTGAACAAAGATGATCCAACCTCGTTAGCACCTTTATTACCAACACCTTCATTCCAGCAATAACATGTTACTTCCCTCTTTTCTTTGCCAAAATCCAGTAAAGTACAGTTATACATAGGCAGCCTTCGTTTATAAAAGATTTTTTGGAAGATGAGGTAGGAATATGACAAATAGCTTCCATATCATATTAATCATCCAGAGCAAGTTTCTTAGCTTCATCTATATGTCTTCTCGCTTGAACTTTTCTCTATAAATGAGCATCACCTTTTTTGGCTTCTTTCTCTTCATCATTCATATTATCATATGCAAAACATTCATCGCAGATATCTTACCGTGGCTTATGGAAGCCAATATTAAAATCTTTCTTTAAAATATCGTGGTACATGTTTATTTTGACAGGTTCCACCTCATCTTCCTTGCACTTATCAACATATAGTTCATAAATCTTCGTGACATTAAGGTCTTGGTCAAGGTACTCTTTTTTGGTATCTTTTCATCATAGTGTGCTGGCATTCGTGGAAAAGAGTTAATGTGGTCTTTGACGTACTGTCTAGCACTTTCAGGAGTTTTATTGTGTGGACCAAGCACTCCCCTGGCATCAGATTCGTCCACAATTATATCCCCGACAGTTTTTTGAAGCAGCCTCTCCTAAACATTTCAGAAATATTGAAAGTCGATAGGAAAAACTTTTGACACACTTTAATTAGCTCAGATTCACTTGGGTTTAAGGAAATACTTATTGGTAAGCTTCCTACGGCTTTCTGGATTTGCAGTTTTTCGAGTAGCTGATCTTTTCCGTTTAACGAGACTTACAATGTACTGCCGTTTCTGTTCCACCTACAACCTACCTACGGCCTACCTCAACTTTATGGTGTCAAATTAACGTACAGTAGTATTAGACGCGAAAGTGAATCATACCAACAGAGATTTATTACGTGCTAATAGAACGTATATAGCTTTTACACTATTATTGACATAAAACTAATTGAATTACTTTATTTAATGCCATAGTAGCGTATCACACCCTTACGTTTTTTTGGCAGGGAGAAAAATGGAAACGGAAGCGCACGAAACAAGGTCCCATAAGCAGTATCCGTGCTTTACACCCTTACGTTTTTTTGGCAGGGAGAAAAATGGAAACGGAAGCGCACGAAACAAGGTCCCATAAGCAGTATCCGTGCTTTACGCTTATTTCGCACGAAACAAACTTAGGCTACATAATCAACGACGTATGACAAGATACGTTATTTGAGCGATTTCTTCTTTCTATTTGCCACCACGTTTTTATATGCTCCTGAATCCTTGCTTGCCACTTTTTCAAAGGTATTTTCTAAGACAAGACAAATGTTAATGTGCCAAAATTTAAGAGTAACCGGGTTCGCTACGTTTTTTTTATTCAGCTTATTGAAGTCTTTTCATGGTTGCCCGCGTATATGTATAGAACCTCATGGTAGATGACGTGTTTGTCGCAGCATTGCAAAGCTTTGCATCAATCATGGTCAACGCCTATGTGTGCTTTATTTCTAATATACCACCATTCGTTATCGGTATTTCACTCTCTTTCATGTCTTTTATTTGATAGATAGATAGATAGATAGATAATACTTTATTGTTACACCAAAAACATATTATTACAAAAAAAACTTAAAACTAACAGTGAAAGTGCTACAATGGGCGGCCTTATCACTAAAAGTGATCTCTACCAGGCAACCTTTGGATGGAGAGGAATTGAAATAAACATCAAAATACGGGGGTGTACAATAAAACCTAAACAAAGAATAAATTAATAGTAATAAACATTAAGACATAATAATATAAACTAAATAAAATAAACTAATATAAACAGAAATATGCATATAAATACATATACATACAGATATATAATATATACCTACTTAGAATATACAATGCAAATACTATATAATATATATAACAAATACATATATATACAAAACTATAAACAAACATATAAACAGCTAGTGGGACAGATAAAACTTCTTGACCTGGTCTTTAAAAATATTTATGGATTGTGCACGTCTGACTGAAACTGGCAAAGAGTTCCATAGACGAACAGCTTTAACAGTAAAGGATTTGTCATAAAAAGTGCTGGTATGTGCAGGCATTCTAAGAACTAAGTTTACTGATGACCTTAGCGAGTGAGAACAGTGGAGGAAATCAAAGCGTTCCTTGAGGTAGGGCGGGGACGAGGGATTGAACAATATATTGTAAAGTAAGGAGAGTATATGAGTATTCCGGCGAAGTCTAATAGGAAGCCACTTGAGTTGAGAACGAAAATGGGAAACGTGATCATATTTGCGCAAGCCAAATATGAATCTTATGCAGAAATTTTGAAGTCGCTCAAGCTTATTTAATTGGTCCTCTGTGAGATCGAGATAGCAGGCGTCGGCGTAGTCAAGAACAGGAAGCAGAAGAGTTTGAGCTAAGGCAATTTTAGTGGCAGTAGGAAGAAAGTTACGCAGTTTCTTTAATGAAGCTGCGGACGACAATTTGCAACAAGTGATTTGCAACTGCGGGCCCCAACTCATACAACGGTCCATTATCAGGCCCAGATTTTTAACTTTCACACTGTATGGAATAATAATTCCATCAAGACTGACCTGAGGAAGTGAGTGCCAGTCTATCTTACATAATAATCTCGAGCTCCCTACGATCATTACCTGAGTCTTGCTAGGATTGACTTTCAAACCAAAGGCTTTGCTCCATTCTGTTATACGATCTAGGTCGGTGTTTACTGTGAAAATAGCTTCGGATAACTTATTAAGTGCTGATTGAGAATATATCTGAAGATCGTCTGCATATAGGTAGGAAGAAGAGAGATTTTGAGATATTGAATTAATATAAATAGCAAAGAGAAGAGGAGATAGAACGCCACCTTGAGGTACGCCGGCTGACGTGGTACACCATGAGGAGAAATTCTCATCGAGGCGAACACGCTGCCTGCGCCCATACAAATAACTGTGCAACCAATCGATTACCGATGGAGATACGTTAATTGAGCGCAGCAAAGATAGAAGAATCTCAAAATTGATAGTATTAAAGGCATTACTAAAGTCTAACAACGTTAGCACTGTTAAATTACCATTATCCATGCCAAGCCGAATGTCATCAGTAATTTTGAGAAGTGTTGTAACTGTGCTGTGGCCAGGACGGAAACCGGATTGAAAGGGATTAAGGAGATACGATAGGAAAGGAACTTGCTAACTTGATTATGAATTAGACGCTCAAGGACCTTGGATAGGAAGAATAGAGATAGGACGATACTCAGAAAACAATTTAGGATTGGCTTTTTTTGATAGGGGAATTATTTGAGCGTCTTTCCAGATGGACGGGTAAACACCATCAAAAATAGAATTATTAAAAAGGAAACAGAGGATAGGAAGAATAATGTCGAGGATTGGCACCAACATGTTGCGACTAATACCATCACCACCTACCGCATTGGAGGTGATAGACAGTAAGCTCTTCTTAACTTCTTCTTTGATTTTCTATGTAGCAGATTAATTCTCCATTAGTCTTTTAAATTTTGTTTCGTGAATGTAACGGATTTGTATTGGTCTGCAGTATCTTGCAGAGGAAGGTAGGTACTGGGTTTTGCCAAATAATCCTTTTTTGGTCACCAATATTGCATATCAGTCGTACATGTTTGAAACACTATAATTGCTACTTCCAAATTTTTGTTTCAATTGTTATAAAAATGTTATATGAGCACCATCAGAACCTTATTTTGATAATAGCTCTAAAGATCTTATTTCTTCTTCAGTTATACTTTCGAGTACATCTTCTAAGTACGTACACAATGTATCGTTTTCATCGGGCTGCAACCACTTTGAAATTGGCTGAAAACGGACAAGTGCGAGTTGAACTCGCGTGGAGAGGGTTTCATACAAACCTAACATTGAAAAACATGTTCTCCGGTACATTACAACTGATTCTTATTGATTAGGTGTACCGCTTATTTATTCATTGTGATTTTATGAAGATGTTGTTATATGCCACGATGCCGTATGAAAATCTTTGGTTATATGGTGTCTTTTTGAGAATGATTCTTTACCGATGTTCATTATTGAGCATTTTAAAATAAAATATCAAAGCTCTGTGATTTCCAATTCAGTCCATGGGATATTAAATAATTCGTATATGTCAATAGATTCTTCTTGATTTGGTGTACCGCTTACAAATTCATTGTAATTTTATGAAGATGATTTTGTATCATATTCATCATATTAAAATAAAAGGTTATTTGCCAAGCTTTTTAGACCAATCAAGTATTGATCCTTATCCAGTTAAATATGGTAATTACCTTGGGCATATAATGTATTTTGAAATTGTCCTTTACATCATATTATTTAAATGAATTCTTTAGATAACACAGATTTAAAATTACATATTCATGAGAGAGAATGTGATCGTTGTTGTATGTCAACGTTTCCTTGTTGCATGTCAACGTCTCCTGGGTGGTATAGTAATTCGTTTCCGTGTATTGACATTTTACTTTTCATAATGCCAATATCGTCAATCACCCCGTTTACCGAAATGATCATTATTTCTGCAATTTTAAATAATATATCTAAGCACTGGGATTTCTAATTCAGTCCACGGAATCTAATATAATTGATAAATTTCAACAGATTTTCTTATTCGGTCTACGCTATTCATTGTAATTTTATGAAGATGTTGTTATATGGTGTCTTTTTGGGAATGATTCTTAAATCGCCCCGTATACCGATGTTCATTATTCAGCTATTTGAAATAAAATATCGAAGCTCTGTGATTTACAATTCAGTTCATGGGATATTAAATAATTAATACATGTCAATAGATTCTTCTTAATTTGGTGTACCGCTTACTAATTCATTGTGATTTTATGAAGATGATTTTGTATCATATTCATCATATTTAAAAAAAGAAAGTTATTGGCCAAGCTTTTTAGACCAATAAAGTATTAATCTTTATCCAGTTAAATTTTTTTTTTTTTTTTTTTTTTTTTATGTCAATAGGTTGACAAGCAGGCAGACGGGCCTCCTGATGGTAAGTGGTCACCGCCGCCTATGAACATTTGCAATACCAGGGGGATTGCCGATGTGTTGCCGACCTTGTAGAGCTCTATTTACGCCTTTTTTGAAGAACCCCATATCGTAGCGCTGAGGGAAAACCGTAACGGGGAGTTCATTCCACATCCTAATGGTCCGCAGTAAGAACGTCCGACTAAAACGTTGTGTGGACGATCGAGGCGGCTCGAGGATGTGAGGATGAACTCCACATCGCCGGCGAGCAGTGCGATGGTAGAAAGGTGATGAAGGCACCAGGTCAAAAAGTTCTTGCGAACACTCCCCATTATACATACGGTAGAACACACAGAGCGAGCCTATATCTCTCCGAAGGCTGAGAAATATGTTAATTACATCATATTATTTAAATGAATTCTTTAGAAGATATCACAGATTTAAAATTCGTTGTTGGATGTCAACGTCTCCTGGGTGGTATAGTAATACGTTTCCGTGTATTGACATTTTACGTTTCATAATGCCAATATCGTCAATCACCCCGTTTACCGAAATGATCATTATTTCTGCAATTTTAAATAATATATCTAAGCACTGGGATTTCTAATTCAGTCCACGGAATCTAATATAATTGATAAACAACAGATTTTCTTATTCGGTCTACGCTATTCATTGTAATTTTATGAAGATGTTGTTATATGGTGTCTTTTTGGGAATGATTCTTAAATCGCCCCGTATACCGATGTTCATTATTCAGCTATTTGAAATAAAATATTGAAGCTCTGTGATTTACAATTCAGTCCATGGGATATTAAATAATTAATACATGTCAATAGATTCTTCTTAATTCGGTGTACCGCTTACTAATTCATTGTGATTTTATGAAGATGATTTTGTATCATATTCATCATATTTAAAAAAAGAAAGTTATTGGCCAAGCTCTTTAGACCAATAAAGTATTGAGATGCTTATCCAGTTAAATATGTTAATTACATCATATTATTTAAATGAATTCTTTAGAAGATATCACAGATTTAAAATTACATATTCATGAGAGAGAATGTGATCGTTGTTGGATGTCAACGTCTCCTGGGTGGTATAGTAGTACGTTTCCGTGTATTGACATTTTACGTTTCATATTGCCAATATCGTCAATCACCCCGTTTACCGAAATGATCATTATTTCTGCAATTTTAAATAATATATCTAAGCACTGGGATTTCTAATTCAGTCCACGGAATCTAATATAATTGATAAATTTCAACAGATTTTCTTATTCGGTCTACGCTATTCATTGTAATTTTATGAAGATGTTGTTATATGGTGTCTTTTTGGGAATGATTCTTAAATCGCCCCGTATACCGATGTTCATTATTGAGCATTTTAAAATAAAATATCAAAGCTCTGTGATTTCCAATTCAGTCCATGGGATATTAAATAATTCGTACATGTCAATAGATTCTTCTTGATTTGGTGTACCGCTTACAAATTCATTGTGATTTTATGAAGATGATTTTGTATCATATTCATCATATTAAAATAAAAGGTTATTTGCCAAGCTTTTTAGACCAATCAAGTATTGATCCTTATCCAGTTAAATATGGTAATTACCTTGGGCATATAATGTATTTTGAAATTGTCCTTTACATCATATTATTTAAATGAATTCATTAGAAGATATCACAGATTTAAAATTCGTTGTTGGATGTCAACGTCTCCTGGGTGGTATAGTAATACGTTTCCGTGTATTGACATTTTACGTTTCATAATGCCAATATCGTCAATCACCCCGTTTACCGAAATGATCATTATTTCTGCAATTTTAAATAATATATCTAAGCACTGGGATTTCTAATTCAGTCCACGGAATCTAATATAATTGATAAATTTCAACAGATTTTCTTATTCGGTCTACGCCATTCATTGTAATTTTATGAAGATGTTGTTATATGGTGTCTTTTTGGGAATGATTCTTAAATCGCCCCGTATACCGATGTTCAATATTGAGCATTTTAAAATAAAATATCAAAGCTCTGTGATTTCCAATTCAGTCCATGGGATATTAAATAATTCGTACATGTCAATAGATTCTTCTTGATTTGGTGTACCGCTTACAAATTCATTGTGATTTTATGAAGATGATTTTGTATCATATTCATCATATTAAAATAAAAGGTTATTTGCCAAGCTTTTTAGACCAATCAAGTATTGATCCTTATCCAGTTAAATATGGTAATTACCTTGGTCATATAATGTATTTTGAAATTGTCCTTTACATCATATTATTTAAATGAATTCATTAGAAGATATCACAGATTTAAAATTCGTTGTTGGATGTCAACGTCTCCTGGGTGGTATAGTAATACGTTTCCGTGTATTGACATTTTACGTTTCATAATGCCAATATCGTCAATCACCCCGTTTACCGAAATGATCATTATTTCTGCAATTTTAAATAATATATCTAAGCACTGGAATTTCTAATTCAGTCCACGGAATCTAATATAATTGATAAATTTCAACAGAATTTCTTATTCGGTCTACGCTATTCATTGTAATTTTATGAAGATGTTGTTATGTGGTGTCTTTTTGGGAATGATTCTTTACCGATGTTCATTATTGAGCATTTTAAAATAAAATATCAAAGCTCTGTGATTTCCAATTCAGTCCATGGGATATTAAATAATTCGTATATGTCAATAGATTCTCCTTGATTTGGTGTACCGCTTACAAATTCATTGTGATTTTATGAAGATGATTTTGTATCATATTCATCATATTAAAATTATTGATCCTTATCCAGTTAAATATGGTAATTACCTTGGGCATATAATGTATTTTGAAATTGTCCTTTACATCATATTATTTAAATGAATTCATTAGAAGATATCACAGATTTAAAATTGGTTGTTGGATGTCAACGTCTCCTGGGTGGTATAGTAATACGTTTCCGTGTATTGACATTTTACGTTTCATAAAGCCAATATCGTCAATCACCCCGTTTACCGAAATGATCATTATTTCTGCAATTTTAAATAATATATCTAAGCACTGGGATTTCTAATTCAGTCCACGGAATCTAATATAATTGATAAATTTCAACAGATTTTCTTATTCGGTCTACGCCATTCATTGTAATTTTATGAAGATGTTGTTATATGGTGTCTTTTTGGGAATGATTCTTTACCGATGTTCATTATTGAGCATTTTAAAATAAAATATCAAAGCTCTGTGATTTCCAATTCAGTCCATGGGATATTAAATAATTCGTATATGTCAATAGATTCTCCTTGATTTGGTGTACCGCTTACAAATTCATTGTGATTTTATGAAGATGATTTTGTATCATATTCATCATATTAAAATAAAAGGTTATTTGCCAAGCTTTTTAGACCAATCAAGTATTAATCCTTATCCAGTTAAATATGGTAATTACCTTGGGCATATAATGTATTTTGAAATTGTCCTTTACATCATATTATTTAAATGAATTCATTAGAAGATATCACAGATTTAAAATTCGTTGTTGGATGTCAACGTCTCCTGGGTGGTATAGTAATACGTTTCCGTGTATTGACATTTTACGTTTCATAATGCCAATATCGTCAATCACCCCGTTTACCGAAATGATCATTATTTCTGCAATTTTAAATAATATATCTAAGCACTGGGATTTCTAATTCAGTCCACGGAATCTAATATAATTGATAAATTTCAACAGAATTTCTTATTCGGTCTACGCTATTCATTGTAATTTTATGAAGATGTTGTTATGTGGTGTCTTTTTGGGAATGATTCTTTACCGATGTTCATTATTGAGCATTTTAAAATAAAATATCAAAGCTCTGTGATTTCCAATTCAGTCCATGGGATATTAAATAATTCGTACATGTCAATAGATTCTTCTTGATTTGGTGTACCGCTTACAAATTCATTGTGATTTTATGAAGATGATTTTGTATCATATTCATCATATTAAAATAAAAGGTTATTTGCCAAGCTTTTTAGACCAATCAAGTATTGATCCTTATCCAGTTAAATATGGTAATTACCTTGGGCATATAATGTATTTTGAAATTGTCCTTTACATCATATTATTTAAATGAATTCATTAGAAGATATCACAGATTTAAAATTCGTTGTTGGATGTCAACGTCTCCTGGGTGGTATAGTAATACGTTTCCGTGTATTGACATTTTACGTTTCATAATGCCAATATCGTCAATCACCCCGTTTACCGAAATGATCATTATTTCTGCAATTTTAAATAATATATCTAAGCACTGTGATTTCTAATTCAGTCCACGGAATCTAATATAATTGATAAATTTCAACAGATTTTCTTATTCGGTCTACGCCATTCATTGTAATTTTATGAAGATGTTGTTATATGGTGTCTTTTTGGGAATGATTCTTTACCGATGTTCATTATTGAGCATTTTAAAATAAAATATCAAAGCTCTGTGATTTCCAATTCAGTCCATGGGATATTAAATAATTCGTACATGTCAATAGATTCTTCTTGATTTGGTGTACCGCTTACAAATTCATTGTGATTTTATGAAGATGATTTTGTATCATATTCATCATATTAAAATAAAAGGTTATTTGCCAAGCTTTTTAGACCAATCAAGTATTGATCCTTATCCAGTTAAATATGGTAATTACCTTGGGCATATAATGTATTTTGAAATTGTCCTTTACATCATATTATTTAAATGAATTCATTAGAAGATATCACAGATTTAAAATTCGTTGTTGGATGTCAACGTCTCCTGGGTGGTATAGTAATACGTTTCCGTGTATTGACATTTTACGTTTCATAATGCCAATATCGTCAATCACCCCGTTTACCGAAATGATCATTATTTCTGCAATTTTAAATAATATATCTAAGCACTGTGATTTCTAATTCAGTCCACGGAATCTAATATAATTGATAAATTTCAACAGATTTTCTTATTCGGTCTACGCCATTCATTGTAATTTTATGAAGATGTTGTTATATGGTGTCTTTTTGGGAATGATTCTTTACCGATGTTCATTATTGAGCATTTTAAAATAAAATATCAAAGCTCTGTGATTTCCAATTCAGTCCATGGGATATTAAATAATTCGTACATGTCAATAGATTCTTCTTGATTTGGTGTACCGCTTACAAATTCATTGTGATTTTATGAAGATGATTTTGTATCATATTCATCATATTAAAATAAAAGGTTATTTGCCAAGCTTTTTAGACCAATCAAGTATTGATCCTTATCCAGTTAAATATGGTAATTACCTTGGGCATATAATGTATTTTGAAATTGTCCTTTACATCATATTATTTAAATGAATTAATTAGAAGATATCACAGATTTAAAATTCGTTGTTGGATGTCAACGTCTCCTGGGTGGTATAGTAATACGTTTCCGTGTATTGACATTTTATGTTTCATAATGCCAATATCGTCAATCACCCCGTTTACCGAAATGATCATTATTTCTGCAATTTTAAATAATATATCTAAGCACTGGGATTTCTAATTCAGTCCACGGAATCTAATATAATTGATAAATTTCAACAGATTTTCTTATTCGGTCTACGCCATTCATTGTAATTTTATGAAGATGTTGTTATATGGTGTCTTTTTGGGAATGATTCTTAAATCGCCCCGTATACCGATGTTCATTATTGAGCATTTTAAAATAAAATATCAAAGCTCTGTGATTTCCAATTCAGTCCATGGGATATTAAATAATTCGTACATGTCAATAGATTCTTCTTGATTTGGTGTACCGCTTACAAATTCATTGTGATTTTATGAAGATGATTTTGTATCATATTCATCATATTAAAATAAAAGGTTATTTGCCAAGCTTTTTAGACCAATCAAGTATTGATCCTTATCCAGTTAAATATGGTAATTACCTTGGGCATATAATGTATTTTGAAATTGTCCTTTACATCATATTATTTAAATGAATTCATTAGAAGATATCACAGATTTAAAATTCGTTGTTGGATGTCAACGTCTCCTGGGTGGTATAGTAATAAGTTTCCGTGTATTGACATTTTACGTTTCATAATGCCAATATCGTCAATCACACCGTTTACCGAAATGATCATTATTTCTGCAATTTTAAATAATATATCTAAGCACTGTGATTTCTAATTCAGTCCACGGAATCTAATATAATTGATAAATTTCAACAGATTTTCTTATTCGGTCTACGCCATTCATTGTAATTTTATGAAGATGTTGTTATATGGTGTCTTTTTGGGAATGATTCTTTACCGATTTTCATTATTGAGCATTTTAAAATAAAATATCAAAGCTCTGTGATTTCCAATTCAGTCCATGGGATATTAAATAATTCGTATATGTCAATAGATTCTTCTTGATTTGGTGTACCGCTTACAAATTCAATGTGATTTTATGAAGATGATTTTGTATCATATTCATCAAATTAAAATAAAAGGTTATTTGCCAAGCTTTTTAGACCAATCAAGTATTGATCCTTATCCAGTTAAATATGGTAATTACCTTGGGCATATAATGTATTTTGAAATTGTCCTTTACATCATATTATTTAAATGAATTCTTTAGAAGATATCACAGATTTAAAATTACATATTCATGAGAGAGAATGTGATCGTTGTTGGATGTCAACGTCTCCTGGGTGGTATAGTAATACGTTTCCGTGTATTGACATTTTACGTTTCATAATGCCAATATCGTCAATCACCCCGTTTACCGAAATGATCATTATTTCTGCAATTTTAAATAATATATCTAAGCACTGGGATTTCTAATTCAGTCCACGGAATCTAATGTAATTGATAAATTTCAACAGATTTTCTTATTCGGTCTACGCCATTCATTGTAATTTTATGAAGATGTTGTTATATGGTGTCTTTTTGGGAATGATTCTTAAATCGCCCCGTATACCGATGTTCATTATTGAGCATTTTAAAATAAAATATCAAAGCTCTGTGATTTCCAATTCAGTCCATGGGATATTAAATAATTCGTATATGTCAATAGATTCTCCTTGATTTGGTGTACCGCTTACAAATTCATTGTGATTTTATGAAGATGATTTTGTATCACATTCATCAAATTAAAATAAAAGGTTACTTGCCAAGCTTTTTAGACCAATCAAGTATTGATCCTTATCCAGTTAAATATGGTAATTACCTTGGGCATATAATGTATTTTTAAATTGTCCTTTACATCATATTATTTAAATGAATTCATTAGAAGATATCACAGATTTAAAATTCGTTGTTGGATGTCAACGTCTCCTGGGTGGTATAGTAATACGTTTCCGTGTATTGACATTTTACGTTTCATAATGCCAATATCGTCAATCACCCCGTTTACCGAAATGATCATTATTTCTGCAATTTTAAATAATATATACAGATTTTCTTATTCGGTCTACGCTATTCATTGTAATTTTATGAAGATGTTGTTATATGGTGTCTTTTTGGGAATGATTCTTAAATCGCCCCGTATACCGATGTTCATTATTGAGCATTTTAAAATAAAATATCAATGCCCTGTGATTTCCAATTCAGTCCATGGGATATTAAATAATTCGTACATGTCAATAGATTCTTCTTGATTTGGTGTACCGCTTACAAATTCATTGTGATTTTATGAAGATGATTTTGTATCATATTCATCATATTAAAATAAAAGGTTATTTGCCAAGCTTTTTAGACCAATCAAGTATTGATCCTTATCCAGTTAAATATGGTAATTACCTTGGGCATATAATGTATTTTGAAATTGTCCTTTACATCATATTATTTAAATGAATTAATTAGAAGATATCACAGATTTAAAATTCGTTGTTGGATGTCAACGTCTCCTGGGTGGTATAGTAATACGTTTCCGTGTATTGACATTTTATGTTTCATAATGCCAATATCGTCAATCACCCCGTTTACCGAAATGATCATTATTTCTGCAATTTTAAATAATATATCTAAGCACTGGGATTTCTAATTCAGTCCACGGAATCTAATATAATTGATAAATTTCAACAGATTTTCTTATTCGGTCTACGCCATTCATTGTAATTTTATGAAGATGTTGTTATATGGTGTCTTTTTGGGAATGATTCTTAAATCGCCCCGTATACCGATGTTCATTATTGAGCATTTTAAAATAAAATATCAAAGCTCTGTGATTTCCAATTCAGTCCATGGGATATTAAATAATTCGTACATGTCAATAGATTCTTCTTGATTTGGTGTACCGCTTACAAATTCATTGTGATTTTATGAAGATGATTTTGTATCATATTCATCATATTAAAATAAAAGGTTATTTGCCAAGCTTTTTAGACCAATCAAGTATTGATCCTTATCCAGTTAAATATGGTAATTACCTTGGGCATATAATGTATTTTGAAATTGTCCTTTACATCATATTATTTAAATGAATTCATTAGAAGATATCACAGATTTAAAATTCGTTGTTGGATGTCAACGTCTCCTGGGTGGTATAGTAATAAGTTTCCGTGTATTGACATTTTACGTTTCATAATGCCAATATCGTCAATCACCCCGTTTACCGAAATGATCATTATTTCTGCAATTTTAAATAATATATCTAAGCACTGGGATTTCTAATTCAGTCCACGGAATCTAATATAATTGATAAATTTCAACAGATTTTCTTATACGGTCTACGCTTTTCATTGTAATTTTATGAAGATGTATGGTGAGATATGGTGTCTTTTTGGGAATGATTCTTAAATCGCCCCGTATACCGATGTTCATTATTCAGCAATTTGAAATAAAATATCGAAGCTCTGTGATTTCCAATTCAGTCTATGGGATATTAAATAATTCATACATGTCAATAGATTCTTCTTGATTTGGTGTACCGCTTACTAATTCATTGTGATTTTATGAAGATGGTTTTGTATCATATTCATCATATTAAAAAAAGAAGTTTATTTGCCAAGCTTTTTAGACCAATAAAGTATTGATCCTTATCCAGTTAAATATGTTAATTACATCATATTATTTAAATGAATTCTTTAGAAGATATCACAGATTTAATATTACATATTCATGAGAGAGAATGTAATCGTTGTTGTATGTCAACGTTTCCTTGTTGTATGTCAACGTCTCCTGGGTGGTATAGTAATTCATTTCCGTGTATTGACATTTTACGTTTAATAATGCCAATATCGTAAATCCCTCCGTTTACCGAAATGATCATTATTCTGCAATTTTAAATAATATATCGAAGCATTGGGATTTCTAATTCAGTCCATGGAATATTAAATAATTCATACATGTCAATAAATTGCATTTGATTCGATTTCATGCAATAGTTTTAGATTGATACGCGTGAATAAATGCATACATACAGATAGATAAACGAAAATTCTAAGTACGTACTCGATATTACCTTATGAAAATACATAGTTTTCTTGTGAATATTTTGTACAATACCTACATAGCAACACACACACCACACCGAAGGCGAGCGACTCAAAGTCACAAACGGATTTTGATAGTTATCCACATTTGTAAACTTACCAATCTTCCAACTCCAACTCTTGATAACACTTGATGAAAAAGTTCACAAAACCAAACAACAAGTAGACTCACAACAACACAACACAAAACGAAAACGAGAAACAAGTACCAATTACGGAAAAAAGATCGAGCGAGTAAGTGGGATATATATGCAGTGTAAAAGAAAAGGACGTAGGTATTTGGTTGTGTTACGATTATGAGCGTGAGCGAAGTTTTGCGCCAGGCTAGCCAACATGAAAACAGAATGCGTTCCGTTTCACGCTTATAATGTAAGATTTTGGGAAGTAAATTCTAAAAATCACCTAAAATACTTTTTGAATGGTGTAACCTTAATGTAACCTGGCGGAGTAAAATATCACCTAAAAGGTTACAAAAGTAACCTTCTGGCAACGCTGCCCTCATTACTTTTATCCAGAGACCGATATTGATATTTGGTGACATAATTCTATAAAGCGATAGATTCAGAACTCAGATCTGTGATGGTGATATCGCCACACCTTGCATTACGCATAGAGTAGACACACTAAGTCGGGTGGCTTAGTATGTCTTCTGTGCAACTGACTTTCTTCAATTTATTAGAGGAAAACAACATTTGACAGTAGTTACAACATTTATTTTACACATAATAACACTGATACATCGATATAAACATCAATGGCGTTACTTATAAAACGCATTTAAACTAAAATACTAATGACAATGAGAAAGGTCTTTTGTATCATATCTTTGAGCTTTTTGAGGATCTGTGACTTGTTCTATTATATCATAAATTGGGTCGGAAAAGTCGAAACGTTCTTTTATTTGTTTGATTGTTTCTATGTAAAATGACAAACATGTTTTCCTAAAGTCGTTAATTAGTGCTTTGGTTGGTGAAACTTCTTTTTCCAATGATTCTTGGGTTAACACACTAAGGTAAATATTCTCAAGAGGCGTAAAATATCGTGGATTGCTATATTCTAATTGGTAAGCATCAGTGCATTTGCAATGATGAAGTTGCATATAAAACTATATAATTACTGGCTTTAGTTTTGATGAGCTTGTGAACGTCGGGTTTTATTTTGTGTAGCAACGGTTTCTCGGATTGAAATAATTTGTTGAATTCATTGAAAATATTTAAAACATACGACATAAATTCCAGGTAAATTTTTGTAAATTTATTATTCAAATTTACTAAAATTTCTTCTGTTATTTTGCTAGGGTCTTCAAAACTAACCCTAGTACTAACCCTAGAAATAAGGCATTTTACTAACCCATGGATCTTTGTAATCTGAATAAATAAATAAATTATTATTATAAAAACTTCAACTTGGAAATATTCAGGGAGAACGTCATATTGTTCTAAAGTTCTGTTAACGCATCCTTCTAGTGATAGCCACCTTGTTGTGGCAGGACTCAAAATTGTACTACCACCCTGGCTATCCGCCGCAGGAGAACCGGGCGTCGGAGGGCGGCTTTTTTAAGCCACCTTCCCCCCAACATGGGCCCAAGGGTGGCGGACTCGGGGGAGTCTGCCGCCCATCAACATCGGGCTCGAGTAGTGGAGCGTGTGTTCCCGCACGCTACTCAGGAGGAGACGGCGGAGACAAGAGCTCCGGTCTCTGCCGTCGACGAAGAGGAGGCCTCCGATCAGGCCGTCGCTGCTGGATACGCGGATGAATGCTTCGGCGCCCCCGTATATCCAGCCGGCAGCGACAGGTAGGAACGCCGTGGGGTTTTAGTCAGTAGGAGTCTGACATAACCCGGCCGCTCCCCCCGGAGTGCCCGGGTATCCATGAGGATTTCCCCACGTAAAAAAAAAAAAAAAAAAGGACTCAAAATTGTATGCACTTCGACTTTGAAAAATTCTTGAAATTCTTAAAGCTTGTCTTGTCTTGTAGAACTGCGGCTAAAGTGAAAGGCTACACTTCTCAGTAAATCCTCGACAGATCGTGGCATCTTAAGGCACGCTTTAGATGCCACGAGATGAATCATGTGGCAGCTGCATTTGATGCATGCAATATGCGGAATTTTTAGTTTTAAATGACTAAATACGGAATATGAGTTGTTTATACCAACCATGCTATTAGTTGTATCTGAGGCAAAGCCCACGAAGTTTTTGAGTGGGACTTGTCGGTCTTGAAGCCAATTTACTAAACTGTTAGCAAGATCTTCAGCCTTTCCAGATTTTACTTCATATATATCAAGAAACTGTGGGCGAACTTTATCTTCAACATCATCGAAATATATAACTGTAAGTGCACATTGCTTTTTGACATTGATATCAGTAGTCTCATCCATAACAATACTAAATGGAGTTTTTTTTAACTTATCTACAAGTTCTTCGGTACAAATGGGGCCAAGTACGCTGTTTAATGTATTTGTTGCTTTTGTCCTACCTAAATTAATAGTTTTTAGAATTGCAGAATCAGGAAAAGTATTTGCCAAGAATGGGATCAAATCATCCGCCAAAGAGAGTGATAGATTCAGAATTCAGATCTGTGATGGTGATATCGCTACACCTTGCATTACGCATATGAGTAGACACACTAAGTCGGGTGGCTTAGTATGTCTTCTGTGCAACTGACTTGTTTCAATTTATTAGAGGAAAACAACATTTGAAAGTAGTTACAACCATTGAATGTGTAATAATTCAATGGTTACAACATTTATTTTACACATAATAACACTGATACATCGATATAAACATCAATGGCGTTACTTATAAAACGCATTTAAACTAAAATGACAATAACATGACATGAGGTTGTGTACCTAGTTAATAAAACTTATTTACCTATATAAATAAAGCATCAAGATCACATAATATTATTTACCTCTTAAAAAATATTCAAAATTGGATTAATTTGGGGGCTTCCGGCATCAAGTCCTGATAAATTATGTAGCGTTGGTAGTTGTTATGGTATTGGCAAAGGTTGAAATGAAAGAAACTGTAACAGTGTTAAGTTTTTTTTAAATTAAATATTAATGAATAGGTTCGTGAAGTGTTATTGTATTATTCGCAAGCCTCAGGCAAATCAGGGACATCAGCACATGGAAGATTCCTGTAAAAGTCAAAAAACATGGAATCCATTGTAACGATTTTTGTAAGTCGTTTTATTTCAGTCTTTAAATGGGCTTTTGAGTCTCTCGAATAGGTTTTGGCGTAGGCATAGAAAATCCTCTTCGTTTATTTCGAATAAAACACACTTCATCAAAGGTATCATGGTCAAAAGAAGTTTTGTAGAATATTGAATTCATTTGATTTTTTTCGGAACTGCATCCATACAATAGACGAATAGGGAACATTTTCAACCGCGTTAGACTTCTTCCTGTGTACAAATGGCGCTGACGATCCATCACAAAATGCTGAAAAATCCTTGAAATTATCAGTTTCCATGTTTACCGCTTTTATTTTGGCGTTTTTTTAACACCTTTTAATAAACTGTTGCCAGTCCCAGGGAGTAACGATAGGAAACTCTTTGATTTTTTTCTTCTCTCGCTCTATTATGGAGTGCATTACGTCTACTTCCATATGTGTATGCCCTTTCAGTAAATACTTATGGTTTATTGTCTGCAAATGTTGTTTTTGGGATAATATCAACAAGTAAGCCATCATAAAGAAGATATTTTTGTTCTGCCCCGCACAGTTATCGCTCCACACTGTTATTTCATCTAGTCCATTATCATCTAGTCCATTATCATCAAGTTGCTCGAAAAATTTAACTATTCCTGAAGCCATCTCATTGCCGCCTCGACCTGCCACTGTCTCATCCCACATAAAACACCAGCTTTCCTTGGGTACTGAATCCAGAATCGTGAAATTAAAAGTCCACAACTTTCTGTAATAGAAGCTTTGGCTGTCAGTTAAATACGGTGTGGGTAAACATTTCTGCAGGTCTACCGTTATTATTATCTTGGTACCTTGGCTTTCAATTGCTTCAACTTTATCAAATCCCTTTAGACTATAGCGTAGATTGGCTTCCTGAAGATGCTTATCGTGCTGAGCTTTTATGTTTATCTTTTCAGTTTCATCTGCAGCATTTTTGTACTTTACTACGAATGCATCACAACTGTCACAACAAATATGTACAAAATACAGTCTATATATAGAAAATTTCCTCAAGCCTGCCGCTGCTTCCGATTAACGGCAGGGTTCCCAGAAGGCTGGCAGCGTTTCCTCTTTGGATAGCCAAGCTGACGCGTTGGCGGAAAAAGCTTCCCGCCCGCTGGTGTCCGGAGGTCTCGATCAATTTTGATGACAAGGTGCGAGCAAAACGGCGAGCTTCGGACCCCCACGGTCCCATGGTCTCGACCGCAAAAGGCACAAAAATATAGTTGGGTCCAATCGATGCGTATTTTTTGAATTTTGAATTTTCCGCACTGGCCGCAGCTGCCCCTGCAGCTTTACAAGTCGCCGGTAAGTGAGGTTGTAACCTTTAGTTAAGGGATGTTGAATCTTTTTATTTTTGAGATGTTGTGCTCCGACTAGCTTGGTGGATTCTGCGGCAACAGCAGGCTTAAAGAGGGCGCCACGCACTTTTGGCCTAAAGTGCGAAAAGGTTGAAATTAAACAATTCTTTCAAATACAAAACAGTAGGTATATTGCAAACAAAAATATACAAAGGAGAAATTGCAAACAGTTACTTTGCTTTTTACTTATTTGTATAGGTACTTAAATCAATAATATGCTTAGGTGTAACAATGGTATCGTCTAAAACTGTAGGATGACCAAGGTAAGAATCCGTTGTCTATGATGAAAATATTTTAAGAAAAAAAATAAAAGGTACCGCACAGTCTATCCGATGAAGGCGGGACAAATGGCGGTCAAGCGCCTCGATGAAACACACGTGGCGGTACAATGCCCCCACAGAACAGGAGTGGTGGTTTCTACACCCCCACAGAACACCTGGAATTCACCAAAATTGTTTGTGTTACAATCCTGACCTCATGGTCCGAGCACACAAAACAACGGACACCAGATCCAGGTGTCAGCCAGGTAACACAAAACCTATTTCCCGTACAAAAAAAAATACAATAAACTGTATCACGACTGAGAACAAAATTAATAGATTACTCAATTGCACAATTGAAGATTTGGCAGAGCAAACCCTACTTCTTGCACAGCGTGTGCCATTTGCACAATGAAAATTTCCTGCCGCGTGTAGGACCCACATGTTGAAATTTTTACACAAATGTTAAAGATTCCCTAACACAATATAAGGGACACCATAAATACCTTATGGAGGAAAATGTCCCTTCGTCCGGAAGGTGGACAATGTCGACTCCGATCTGTCTACGGCTTCCAAATGCTGGTGGCAAGGCCCACACAGCACGATGCAGGTTAAAGGTTATAAAAAAAACGTGGCGTGCCCGGCGTCCCAATTTCGGAGTACGAGCCGGCCGCAAAACACGAACAACTGAAAATAATTATCACAATATAACAATCGTGCAACGGCACAAGCACTATTCGAATTTAACATAGAAAAGGATTGAAACTCACCAAAAAAACCAAACAAATATTAGCTTGGGAGATGTGTCTCAGATGAGATCAAAATTGAAAAAGAAAGCGTCATCGCCCGACACTAGGGAGGTGACCAAAAATGAGATTGCATTCACCCTTGAGACAAATCGACCGAGAAAACAGCTAATTCCAGTCGACTTTGTGAGCAGTTACAAGGCCAAAGTCGGTCAGTGCAAGGGAACGTCACTTCAAAACGTCAGAGTGACAGTCGCATACTTCATTGATCTGTCACCTGAATCAAAACAAACAAGGTTAGAAAATAAATGGACAATATTTGTTACGAAAACCAATGTAAAATTGCTGAAACAAACCTAAAAAGGTAGTCACAAAGACTTTTGTGGTTCAAGGGCATATTGGAATGAGCCCACAAATAAGGTGAGTGCCACGAAACGTGAGTCTAAAAAATGCAACGTTACAAGATGGCGCGAGTGTATCTGTATCGACACAAGTGGCATCCCACACCAGCGACTTGCCGACACTCCAAGGGAGTGTCATTTGCTGGAGGATTGAATCCAAGGTTATACTCTTTGTTAAAAATCTCTCTGTAGAGCCATGCTTTTGCCATTTTTTCCTTTGGTATATTCTACTCTAGATAAAATGAATTGTCTTTTCAAATTCCAAGTCATTTCTTTGCCATAAAATTTCTGAAAGATAGAAGACCTAACATTTTCATTTATTCTTTCACTACATTTCAACCTGCAAGAACAAACAGATTTCATCTTCTTTTCTGGTACAACTTTTCTTTCTTTCCTTTCTTAGACATATATTCTTTTCCTGTGATTGCTCTAAAATTCAATTCAAAATCATTTATTCAAATAGACCTTCGCAGGCACTTATGAAAAGTCTGACTCTAATACTCTAATACGGGTTCGGAAGGTTGCATTTGCTGAGAAGAGCCGGCAATAAACTCTTTGTTTTCTAATATTACATTTCCACCCCGATTTATTCAATGTTCTTTTACGACTCTTTGTTTTTTCAGCAATAGAAGGTGACGACTCTGGCTCAATGTCCAAAGAAGTTCAGCAAGTGGGTTGATCGGTCTTCTCTCATATTTTCTGCGTCGTCGCTGGATGACCTGCTAGTTTCTGGTATAATCATAAGTCTTCTTTCCATAAATTCACAATCTGTAGAGTCATCGTCAGTGTCAGAAATATATTCTTTATCTGTAATAGAAGAATATTATATAGAATTTTTAAACTAATTAAAATAGTTTAAAAATGTATTTTATTACCGAAAAATAAAATATAAATGCAAGATTTGCAGGAGATGCTATTGTTTACTCCTAGTTACGTCGCTACATCAATACTTGTTGATAATAATGTTAAATAAGAACTTACCAGCTTCTGAAGTTATATCATGTTGTTCTCCCACATTCACTAGGTCACATAATAACTTTCCACTAGAAAACATGTCGTTTTAATATTTTTAAACAATTATTAACGATAATTTCATATAGTTTCTGCACGCATGGTAGGCACCATATGACGAGTTCATACACGTCGCGTGACGCGAGAGCCATACTTCGATTAGTAGCCATAGTTCGCGTTATGTTTGGAGGTTTATAAACTTATGATCCATTGAGGCCTTATACCTCGTTAATGTTTGTGGATTTAATTTTTTATACAATTGGATACTTCTTTTCCTTAGCATCACAGGATATAATGCTTTATATCATTATAAATATCTGGTTTTTGCGATTTTAATGGTGTTAAAAACAAGATTTTGAAAAAAATGGAGTTTCTATTGTATACCTCTGATGTACAGATTTAAAATCACATCAATTTGACAGTAGTTACAACATTTATTTTACACATAATAACACTGATACATCGATATAAACATCAATGGCGTTACTTATAAAACGCATTTAAACTAAAATACTAATGACAAGTAAGGCCACATTAAAAAAAAACATTATAGGGTTATAGGTATACTTATTTCAAAAAAAATATTTGAACATTTAAAATCACATCAATTTGACAGTAGTTACAACATTTATTTTACACATAATAACACTGATACATCGATATAAACATCAATGGCGGTACTTATAAAACGCTTTTAAACTAAAATACTAATGACAAGTAAGGCCACATTAAAAAAAACATTATAGGGTTATAGGTATACTTATTTCAAAAAATATATTTGAATATTTAAAATCACATCAATATTTAGTATTAGACGATTTTAAGTAGGGCAGGAGCCCCGGTTTTGGCCAGTACCCCGGTTGTGGCCACTTGCAATTTTGAAAGTCAATAAATAAGGTGTTGAAGCCTGACTCGTTTATTGTCTATAGTAAATAAAATCATTGATGATTATCGCATTTAACGAGCAGTAGTAGTGCTAGTGGCGCCGAAAGTGTATAGGAACGTTAGTGTGACACTGTAAAATCAAAAATATTAATTTCCGTTAATTTCTTAAACAGAAATAAGCGACCCTTTGTAATTAATCGATAAATATCTTGCACAAATTTTTATTTGTTGCGTGGATTCTTATTGAAGCGTAGTCTAGGAACTTGATTTTGATATTATTTTGACAGTCAATAAATACCGACTTCAAAAAATGGAGGAGGTTCTCAATTCGGTTGTTTTTTTTTATGTTTGTTACCTCATAACTCCGTCATTTATTAACCGATTTGAAAAAATCTTTTTTTATTTGAAAGGGTACACTTCCCGTTTGGTGCCATTGTCATCAGATTAGGATTTGATTACTTCTTAGTGTACTTTGAAGTCGGTTAAAATTTTTCGCATATCGTTCGTCCAATTTATATTTTAAAAAATCGTTAATGTGGCCACAACCGGGGCTTTTGCCGTATGTACATAACATTTTTAAAGCTGGATACCAAAATCCAAATCCCCTTATTACTTGATATGGTTTAGGGAAAGTCTATCAAAACCTAGGTTTTAAATATATAACCGTCACTTTCTAACGTAATTTGACAAAAAGAATCGGAACTATCTTTACTAGACTTGGTCTAAACGGCGGAGGGGAGAGGCCTAATGCCTATGTCACAGGCTTACCTAGTATAGGCATTAGGTTTTCAACCGAGCAACTATATTTACTAGCTGGAATCCTTCTTATTGTAAATTTATATCTACATATGGCATATTAGCTGCACTTTTGTACACTTCTTTTGTTATTAATAAATATACATGAAAAATGATAAAATAACAATAACGACGGAAAGTGTTTGTACAATTCATTAATTGCCGGGTTTTGGATTGATATTTTGACTTTACATTTCTCATAATTACCTAGTATCAAATATCAATCCACAATCACAAAATAAAGGAGAGATTAAATTTTGAAATCGGGCGTAAATAGACAATTATTTCAATTTCACCATACACAAAGTACACTTTGGTCCTTTTGGTACCAGCTGTTATACTTATAAGTAAAGCACATACAAGTGTATTAGACAATTTTCATAGTAAATTCAAAAAACAACATGAATTTACTTATTTAATATATTGTCTCATTACCACATATTTTAATACCAAATAAGTACATTATGTAAATTTACTTGATAAAATAAAGACGCTATTTAATTCATTCTTTTCTTTATTTAATTTGAATAGTTACAATTATTACACGTTATTTACAAAATTAAATCTAAATTTTTAAACGCATACGCAATTTGCTTAAATCTATCAAATACATTTAGAGACATTTTCCAAAAATACATGTATCCTAAATATGGGTGCAGTGGTGTACGAGGAGAGTGGGGGTCTATTTAGTTACTTTTAACAGTTTTTCAATTCGGAATACCTCGCACAACCTGTCTTATTGGAATTGTTGCATTTATACTACCCTCAATCCTTTTTGGTTTATCTGCCGGCGTATTCTCGTCATTAATGTGTATACGTCTGTCTTTAGACAGTGGCAATGTTTGTTCAGTTTTTAATAAATCTGATGACACTTGACTTCCTGTGTCAACAATTTGATAATTCTTACGCCTTTTTGAGACAGTATCTTTCTGGTAGGATTGAAATTGTTTCATTTATACTATCGTCAATTCCTTTTGATTTATCTGCCGGTGTATTTTCGTCATTAATATCTTTACATGCAAAATTATTTTGAGCCTCCAAATAATTAAGTACGAGCTTTTTTAATTGTCCACTAGATTCTTCCGAAGTGTTGATGAAATTATTTTCTTTTTTTGCCTCCTCCTCTTCACTATCAACCAGATCAATCACCGTGATTGACATTGGTTCATTTTCTTGCATATTCTCGGTATTAAGATTATGTTTTAGCTTTTCTTCATTCAGTGTTTTCCTGTTTTCAGAGATAGTTTCCTCTGTCTGAACACCAACGCTCACAAACTCATTTGTTTTGGTTTCAGTTCGTCTGAAAGTGGGTGCATTTCTGGCGACCGTTCAGGCATTATAACTAATGGTGATTTGTGTTTTATGGGTATTTGAGAGCTATTTTATTTTTTTGCAGTGGCTGTATTGATTGTTTTAGCATTATCTTTGTCAGTAGGCTCTATAGTCCTTTCCTTAGGAGTACTCCCTGTATTACAACTTGCAGAGTACGGATCTTGATTACTGAAGCTTAGTAAATTTGCAATTGCTTGTTGGTGCCGTATGAGACTCGTGCGTCATAGAGTCAGATCGAGTAACAATAGTATTCAAAATGTTAGATTCTTTGCCATCGTTGCTGGTGATTATCATGACTTATATTCGGTTTTGATTGTGCCGTGTTAATTGTTGGCCCAGATATTAATTGATTTCGTTTTATAATTAATGCCGGAGATTTAATATTTTTTATACTAGTTACCGAATAGTCGCATGGCACTTGCTGTACTTGCTTTAGAAGGCTGTCTTTAGCTTTCTTAAAGCTGAAAAAGATATTAAAATATAAAATATTAATTTATTGCTATCTCTATCCGACACAAGCACCCAGAAAGAGATTAAAACCACAAGATTTGGTCCCACGTCGCACATTGGGGCAGGATGTATGAGACACATGAGCGAAAATAAATTTTAAGGTGAAAGTTATTTGAAAGAATAATTTAATACTATTTTATCAGATGGCATTTGACAATCATTTACAAATATTTAACCGCTAAAAAGATTATTAATAAGACATTATATCAATACAAAGTTGCATAATCTGAGGACCGCTGCTTTTTACTTGCGCCGACCCGCGCGCAATATCAGATTTGTTTCTTTAAGGCGGCCCTCTGTGGCCGGCGCAACTTCAACGCAAGCATAGTCTAAAAGCTTGTTGTTTCATCCAACGTAATGTTTGACTGCGAAAAAAGAGAGACAGCATCAGAGCCGTCGGTTATCAATCGGTAAGTCGGTAAATTCCGCTGATCACTCGCGGCCGCTTCGCTAGGTCGTAATTCATGACTTTTTGTGAAAAAAATCTTACAAGTTTGTGAATAAAAGTTAGTTATTTAGAATCTCCAATACATTTGCAAGCCTGGTATCTAAATGTTTTCTTTACTGCTTTATATATATTAACGGTTCATGCAAGAGTGTGTTATGACGCTGTTTACAAAGCATGCATGCCACACGAAGTCTACAACGATGAGTAATGTGCCCATTTCTTAATTAAGCAATTATGACACATCTTAGAAGATATAATAGATAACCTATCATCTACTGATTACTCTGAGAATTCCCTTTCGGATTCAACGGTAGTTGAAACCACAGATCTCAAACAGTCATTCGCGAACTGTAAAAGTTCGCCTTTTGACCCCCGGACTCGAATTCGTAGTTATTTTTCCGTCTATAGGTTCTTTGAACGCAGCAGTCAATGTTTCCGAAAGTTCTTCTTACAATGAAATACTCTTGCGTGTCTCAGAAAGAGATGAAAGCGGTTCATTATCGTTCAGTCATCATCAAATTCAGCAATGTCATTAGTCCTAAAGTCCTAGGATTCCGGAAACAGACGCCGTAATTAGGGAATGCAATCTCGTTAAACTCGCGAGATCTCGCCCATTTTTCGGCCGAGATCTCGCGAGAACGAGATTGCATTGCCTAGTCTCGGCCAGTTGCTTCCTTGTGCGTGGAACGGTGTCTCTGGTTAATTGTCCATGGTATAGCAATCTCTGATGTGCGGTCAGAATGGTTTCCGAGATGGGAGTTTGACAGTTTCAAATTCAAAATTCATTAATTTTTTATTCATTATAGGCCCTAATAAGGCACTTACGAACGTTACAATTGATTTTACCACCGGTTCGTAATACACGTATTCTGTTCTTTTATTTATTACCTGTTAACGAATGCGAAGAATTCTATCTTCTTCGTACATCCTCTGGGCGGCTAGTAAGCTTTGCCCGCTTAGAATGTAGCACCTCACTATTTCATAATACTCACGATGGGAAACATTTTGAATAGGTAGAGTGAAAAGTCGTTCGCGAAAACTCAAATTGTAATTGTAATAACTCAAGCACTTTTCCAACTTACGAATTTTCTTTTTATTTTTAGACAACTACAGTCATGATTTCTTTTTCTTTAGAATAACGGTATTCAAATTATTTTTCTTAAAACTTCTTACTCGTATGATGTCTTTGATAGGATCACTTTGGAAGGCTTTTGCTGACAGTTCATTCCAGTTCAGTATATCTGAATACTCTAGAATATCAACCTTGTAAGGAAAGGGCTTTTTGCGTGCTGCCTCTATATTTATTTATTTACTAGCAGCGAAACCCGGCGTTGCTCGGGTTAAAATACATCGCATGTTTAATGGTATAAAAAATATATTATAGATTTCTATTTTCGATATTGAGAGACTTTCCAGAACATTCAAATAGTTTGTTCTTTTTTTACTCGACTGCAATCACAATTGAACTGACGAAAAGTCACTGAATTTCGATTTATATACCGAAATTTCCAGTACCAGATCACTCTAGAATATTTAGATGTACATCACTTCGATTTGGTTTTTATAGATCAATAATAACACTCGTACACATTTTGGAACTTTCCAGACCAATCCAAAAATTCTCGATCATAATAAATTGCACTCATTTATGAACTTCCCAGATAATTCGGAAAATTTCTAGAACGTTCTCGAACATTCTAACTCGACAATAACAGTTTTGGGATATTTTGGAACTTTCTAGATAAAGCCAGAAATTTGTAGAACTTACTCAAACATTCTATATCGATTATAATAGTTTGCATTCATTCTAGAATTTTCTAGATCATTCCAGATATTAGTTGAACTTTCTAGAACACTCCAGATAAATTATAACCGTACTCATTTTGGAACTTTCTAGATCATTCAAGAAATTTCTCGAACATTCTAAATCGATCATAATCAATTGCACTAATTTTATAACTTTCCAGATCATTCGGAAAATGTCTAGAACGTTCTTGAACATTCGATAATATCAGTTTTGGACATTTTGGAACTTTCTAGATGAAGCCAGATCAATTAGAACCGTTTTACTCATTTTGGAACTTTCTAGATCATTCAAGAAATTTCTCGAACATTCTAAATCGATCATAATCAATTGCACTCATTTTGGAACGTTCCAGATCATACGGAAAATTTCTAGAACATTCTCGATAATTCTAAATCGATCATAATAAATTGCACTCATTTTGGAACTTTCCAGATCATTCTGGAAATTTCTAGAACGTTCTCGAACATCTAACTCGATAATAACAGTTTTGGACATTTTGGAACTTTCTAGATGAAGCCAGAAATTTGTAGAACTTTCTCAAAACATGCTATATCGATTATAATAGTTTGCATTCACTCTAGAATTTTCTAGATCATTCCAGATATTTGTTGAAGTTTCTAGAACACTCCAGATCGATTATAACCGTTTTACACATTTTGGAACTTTCCATTCCAGAAATTTTGAGATCTTTTCAGAAGTCATCATGCGTTAGAAAAGGACAGCAATATATGTTTTAACATTTTCGCCACCCACAACCACCCCCTTCCACCCACCGCGACCAAACTCCCTTACTACTACCTGGAGACCAAGGGGTATTTACCACCCCAACGGGAAGTTGATTGGGGTTGGTGGTGATTGAGAAAACTGCGTATTTACGTACCCACAAAAGCATTTTATATATATTACTAGCAGCGAAACCCGGCGTTGCTCGGGTTAAAATACATCGCATGTTTAATGGTATTAAAAATATATAAGGATACATTTTTTAACATATTATAGATTTCTATTTTCGATATTGAGAGACTTTTCAGAACATTCAAATAGTTTGTTCTTTTTTTTACTCGACTGCAATCACAATTGAACTGACGAAAAGTCACTAAATTTCGATTTATATACCGAAATTTCCAGTACCAGATCACTCTAGAATATTTAGATGTACATCACTTCGATTTGGTTTTTATAGATCAATAATAACACTCGTACACATTTTGGAACTTTCCAGACCAGTCCAAAAATTCTCGATCATAATAAATAGCACTCATTTATGAACTTCCTAGATAATTCGGAAAATTTCTAGAACGTTCTCGAACATTCTAACTCGATAATAACAGTTTTGGGACATTTTGGAACTTTCTAGATGAAGCCAGAAATTTGTAGAACTTTCTCAAACATTCTATATCGATTATAATAGTTTGCATTCATTCTAGAATTTTCTAGATCATTCCAGATATTTGTTGAACTTTCTAGAACACTCTAGATAAATTATAACCGTTTTACTCATTTTGGAACTTTCTAGATCATTCAAGAAATGTCTCGAACATTCTAAATCGATCATAATCAATTGCACTAATTTTGTAACTTTCCAGATCATTCGGAAAATTTCTAGAACGTTCTTGAACATTCTAACTCGATAATAACAGTTTTGGACATTTTATAACTTTCTAGATGAAGCCAGATCAATTATAACCGTTTTACTCATTTTGGAACTTTCTAGATCATTCAAGAAATTTCTCGAACATTCTAAATCGATCATAATCAATTGCACTCATTTTGGAACTTTCCAGATCATTCGGAAAATTTCTAGAACATTCTCGATCATTCTAAATCGATCATAATAAATTGCACTCATTTTGGAAATTTCTAGAACGTTCTCGAACATTCTAACTCGATAATAACAGTTTTGGACATTTTGGAACTTTCTAGATGAAGCCAGAAATTTGTTGAACTTTCTCAAAACACATCTCACTCTAGAATTTTCTAGATCATTCCAGATATTTGTTGAACTTTCTAGAACATTCCAGATCGATTATAACCGTTTTACACATTTTGGAACTTTCCATTCCAGACATTCTGAGATCTTTTCAGAAGTCCTCATGCGTTAGAAAAGGACAGCAATATATGTTTCAACATTTTCGCCACCCACAACCATCCCCTTCCACCCACCGCGACCAAACTCCCTTACTACCACCTGGAGACCAAGGGGTATTTGCCACCCCAATGGGAAGTTGATTGGGGTTGGTGGTGATTAAGAAAACTGCGTATTTACGTACCCACAAAAGCATTTTATATATATTATTAGATTAGATATGTTGGCCACTGAGATGGACTCCACACTTAATCTTTTCAACTTCCCTCTCGATCACTGCGTGCATGAAATCTACGGGCATATATGATTGACCAAGCAACAGAAAGATAATTTGTATAACTTTAATGTTCTCTGTTATCAAAAAATGATGAATAGCTCATAAGATTACTTTATTTTTATTACCTTTGGCTGCTGGAAAAGAAGATTGACTTCAATTGGCTCAAAATAATAACCGAGATTGATAAAGTAGCTATATTTGTTAAAAATATAATGAAATTTGAAATTCATTATTGTGGACCATGAAAATAATGAAAGAAATCTGATAGAACAATATTTTAGCAGATTGTGGTTACTTATAAGTTATAATATTCTAAAAATAAAATATAAGAGTGTTATTGTGGGTGTTTAGTACTTTCGGTCCGCTCCTCGTTCGGTCCGCGGGCCGAATCTACCCAGTCTTTTTTTGAAGTGGACGTTTCGGTCTGCTGTCAAAACTTTTAAATAACGATAGTGTTTTTTTTGTAGCTTTGGTACCGATAGCTGGAAAAGTCTTAAATGGAAAAATGTTATTGTTCATTGGTTTCAATTTACAATGGAAAGCAGCAGCTTTGGTATTCTGAAACGTTTTTGACGGCAACCGACGACAACACATGACGTATTCCGTTGTGACGGTTAGTCCGGGAGGTAGCGTTGCAAACACAAAAGTCATAGTAAGCCGGCTGACGTTGAAATGTATAGTTGATCTTATATGACTAATAAGTGAACCGACCGTCTGCTCAAGTAAGTGCTCAAGTCTACCACATCCGTCGTCAGCCACTCCCAGTAAAAAAAAGACATAGTACGCCGGCTCAAACTTGTTTCATAAGTATTTGACATCATACTGAGCTGAAAAAAATCGTCTGCTGCATGGTGGAGGGGGGAACACGCGTCAGCTGCTCGCATGAATTTTTAAAAAAAAAAGTTTACCCCTTCCGTAACCTTCCAATCCTAAACCCACCGCGGGTGCATCGCTGATGCGTGGTTCACTTATTAAACATTCAAGATCTATTGAAAAAGATGGCCATCGATCGGCGTATTAATACTACCTAAAATGCATCAGTACCTCCCGGACTATTGCATGTCGAAACAATTAAATACTTGAATTGGTCAAAAGAATTAAAATGGACTGGAAGGTGTATTGTAAACATCAACTACGCTCTGCGGGTGGATTTCATTTATTTTAATGATCTGAGCTGTAATCCCAAGCCAAGCAAACTTATGATATGGAAACTAGATAAAGGCAAATTTTATTTCATATTTTAGTAAAACTTAATGTACCGAATATACCAATTTTAAAGGTTTAATATGAAGGCTATTCAGTAGTTTAACTTTATCTTAATATTTAGGACATAAACTTCACAAAAGGAAACTAGATATAGCGCCCATATTTTGAAAATATTTAAATAATTAACTTTTTTTCACAAATTATGTTTAATAACATACTCGTATGTAGGTACATACTACTAATTTGACGAGGTATTTTTTTATAAGGAATAATAAAAATAAGCCAGATATCAAAGACTTCTATATAAAATTTGTAAGAATTTTAGCATTTCCAGTAAATAAAAATGCATTGACTTTTATAGTGCTGGGCACAATTTAATCAATATTTATTTCAACGAGAATAGTAAAAATAATTACTCGCCAAAAGTCTCAACTGTTGAGCTTGGCGACGTTTTTCCAAGATATCTTCATCATTGGCTGATTTTAGGATGGCCATAATATGACTTATCCGAGCTGCAGACAGCTGAAATATGTATACCAACTCTATAACCACTATAAAATTAGTATCATCATCATATTCTGTCACGAGATGTCCTCTGCTGAATATGGCCTTTGTTTCCCATTGATTTCGACAAAGAACAGTCTTGGATTTATAATAAATAATTTATAATAAAACATACTTACTTTAAATATTATAACTTTACCCAGAAACTATCATAAATGAAAGTGATCCACAAAGTGACAGGTTTTTTTTATAATGGATACATAATACGACCTTAATAGGAGGTTCCTAAAATTAAACATTGATTAATTGACCAATTGAAAAATGTAGCACCGCACTACGAATGTATAGAGAATAGACCGCTTCGACGGAATGACGTCATCGGTCGTCGTCGTCAGCTGTCAAAAAATTACAGAATTGCACTACAGGTGGCGCTGCAATCGGACTCTAGAATTTTTATGAAATTTTGTGACTTTCAGTGGGACCCTTGATGGTTTAGACTTACAATTGGACGCGGTAGGTGGCGCTGCTGTCGGATACTAGGATTTTGATGTTTTTTTTTGTGCGCATTTGAATGGGTCCCTTGATGGTTTAGACTTACAATTGGACGCGGTAGGTGGCGCTGCGATCGGAGTCTAAGATTTTTTTTCTATAGTATTTTTGTATGAACGGACAACGTCTGTCGGAACATAAATTTGAACGAATATTAGTTATAGGTATTCAGTTCAATTTCATGAAAATTATTATTATTTTTAATCAATATCAATTTGAAAACTTTAATTACACACATTTCACACGTCTTGTTCCCGCCCACTGTTTCGAATACATGTTCTTATTCGCTTTCTTACTTCGGTTTTTGTGATTCTTGATGTAATCGTTGTCCTCATCTGGTCCGCCGCAACTGTTATTCTCTCCCTCAGTTCTTCAATTGAATTTACTGGGGTCACATAAACTAGGTCTTTAATATGACCCCAGACGTAAAACTCTAGTGGCGTCAGATCAGGGCTTCGCGCAGGCCACGGAATCGGCCCACCGCGCCCTATCCATCGGTTTGGATAATTTTCATCCAGCAGTTGTCGAATTGAAATTGGGAAGTGTGCTGGACATCCGTCATGTTGAAAAATTATGTTTCTTCTTATTTCTTCCGGTACATCCGTCAGCAGTGCTGGTAAATGATTTCTTAAAAAATCTTCGTAAAGTTCCCCAGTTAACGTTTGTGGTAAAAAATGTGGGCCAATTAATTAGTCGTTAATAATATCCATCCAAACATTAAGTGAAAACCTACGCTGGGATGCGGTTAGTTTCAGTTTCTTAGGGTTTCTGTCTGCCTTCGGTGCCCAATAATGTAGGTTGTGGTAATTTGTGATACCATCACTGTCAAAACATGACTCATCGGTCCACAGAATATTTCTTAAAAAGTTTTCGTCATCGGCGTCGGCATTCAGCATAAAACGACAATATTCAAGGCGTCTTGGCGGATCTCCCTCTTCTAATGATTGCACGGGTTGGTAGTGGTATGGATGTCGGCCTGACAAGTGTACTACAGACCAGACTTTCCATTGTGACATACCAAGCTGACGCGCTACGATGTTCGTTGACGTGTTGGGGTCGTCAATAAAATGTTGAAGAATCACCTCCTCGTCTTCAGCCGTGTATCTCCGGGAACGACCAGTGTCAACTTGTCTGCTTCTTTGGACGCTGCCAGTTTCAGATAATCGCCGATAATTCGATCCGAAGACACTAACGTGAGGGAGTCGGCGGTTGGGAAAGCGAAGTTGATATTTTCTCCGCGCCTCAGCAGCGTTACCATCACAAAGTCCGTAACAGTAAAGTATGTCAGCATATTCAGGATTAGAATACGCAGCCATAGTCAGTACTTATGAAGGCACAGCACAGCACAAGAGCAAGATACGCGGCAACAGTAAGGGAAATAGCCAGATAACAAAACACGAGCTTGCGCGACGTAGAGTTGAAACTAACTAACGCTGAAACCAGATTGTGCGAATTCGCACCCTGTCGCACCCCTGTCATACCAAATGAACAATAGTGACCAATCACAAAGCTTGCCGAGGGTTTGGTGTTAGAGCGCAGGTAAAAACGAGTTGACCTCGAGTCATACCCAAAAAAATTGCAAAGGGAGCATTCCTGCACCAAGTTTAAAAATAATAATTGTGTAGTAGGTACCTGTGTTTGTAATAAAAATCATACATTTATGGATAGCTCTTTAAATGAGGAATTTAAGTCAGCAATTTGTACGCTTAGTCTCATAGAAATTTTGTAAGCTAGACGAAGTCGAAGTATTAAAGTAAGGGAAGTAATCGAAAAAATATCAAACTTTTTTGTCCGTTTTTTGTGATTATTCCAAACCGTTAAGTATTACAGAGTGTTTAATTGTTTTAGGAGCTTCTTTTAACAGTCAACAACACATAAAAAAATAAACATACGATCGGTAACTTTTTTTTATTAAGGCATAAATGTGAAAATATGGGTATTTTCGTGAAATATCTTAATTTTAAAATTTCTCGAAAGCAACTTACTTTTTGCCCATACATGTGGAACTAAGTTTGTTGCATTTTAGCTACTTTATCATGCCCTGCAAAGAATACGTCGAGTTATCAGTAACCCTGTATTTATCACTAAACTCGTCTGTTGACAACTCGGCGATTTGGTAATGCAATAAAGTTCAAAAAATAGAGACGTTAATGATGGCCATCTTCAACAATAATTTCCTTAAAACATGGTCTGACACAAAACTTCTCGAATACGATTTAAACATTGAATGAATCACACAAAACCTATAACATAATTAAATCATGTAATTAACGATGGAATAAAAAAAACATCCCAACACGCCACACAACAATATGCCACGATTATTTTATTCTAGTTAATTGAAAAGACCATGAAAAAAAGATTTTATAATGAAAATTAGAAATTACAGGTGTTAGAACCGAAGTTTTTCTAAACAATGGCCAACTGTGATCTGGCCAGACAACATCTCGTGTACAATTATTTCTATTCGTTTATTAATTTGTGTGGTTTCTAATTTTCGTTTAGAAATCCGGTTCTCAACAGGCGTTTTCAACTGCCTAAAATAAAATAAAGAATCTTTTTGGGAGCCCATTTAGCAACTGAGCAATGTTGGGTTTAATTGGGATGGTTTTTCTTATCCTTCAGTTCCAAGACTCGCCAATGTTATTTGTTTTGTGGTATTCATTAAATGTGCACCACATATTCGAGAAAATAGTGTTTTCCAACGAAGTTTTAACAAAATAATCGTTGAACTTGGTTACTTCACTACCTTGGACTTTCTTCCATCACATATAGCCAGCCATCATCACAAAAACTTGGTAAAAAAAGTTGTCTATGGCGATAAGCTGCGTTCGTACGTGTCGGTTAGACCTTTGAGAATACTTCAAAAAAAGCACGCAGGTGGAGTTGCTAGATAAAATATATTCGAGGAAAAGTAAACTGATGTAATATTACATCATTATGCAGTTAAGGGTTAAATAGTCCCATAGAATGAATTTTCGTAGCACCAAGACCGGTTAGCGTAACGTTAGAGTTCTCGAAACACGTTACCGACACTTTTAAAACATCGTAAAAGTTACTAGATTTTAAATTGATGTCACTACCCGAGTCGATGAGCACATTTACTAAACAACCTTTTATTTTTATTGTTTTTATCGTCTTTTTGTCCATATTTTTGTATACGTTCAAAATGTCATTCTGACATGGACAGCTATTGTCATTGTCTTTGTTACTGCATGACTCCGCCATCTTTAGTGTTGCCAACGCTGATTCGTCGTCGTTCAACTCCGCCATCTTGTTGAAATACGTTTGCTTCGTGGTTTTGGTGCCTCTGATTTCATCTTTTTTTTCTGCCTTGCTGATATCACTACCGGAACTCGTACCTGCCTTCACACTGCATTCCGTCGAAACATGGCCGAATTCGTTGCACCGAAAACATTTTCTGCCTTGTTTTTTGTGAGGACAGTCAGGTGATAAATGATTCCGTTTTCCATAGCTATAGCACCTCACATTATACGGCATTCTCTGTGTTGATGAAACGCCACCACCACCAGTCGTTAAGCTGTTAGACATTGGTTTACTTAGCTGTTTTTCTTTTTCACTTTTTGTAGCAATAATTTTTTCAGCTAACATTTCATAGATTTTTAATTTTTCTTTGAGATCTGAATATGTTGTACTGCCATCTTATCTTATCTTATGGAGGGGCCGAGAAATAGCTCGGACACTTCGACCCATTGGGATCTATTGTGGTCCCCTAGATAACTTACTCATCCCCAGTCTCGTTGAAAACTCTTTTCATGAGTTTTACAACGAGGCTAGGAGATATGAGCCTATAGTCTTCTGGTTTTGGATATCCGATCCCTAGGAGACTCATTCGCTTACCAGCCAGTGCATCGCATGTGCACAGAAGGTGCTCCATGCGTTCCGTATGTTCCCCACACAACCTGCACATGGGTGTCGCGGTTAGACCCATCTTCATGAGCATGTCGTTGGTTCCAAAGTGCCCAGTAAAGGCCCCAAGCAGGTAGCGGATTTGCCCCCTGCTCATATTCCAAATGCTTTCCCGGGCCTTGAAATTAGGGCCTAGGAATTTCTTGGAGTGTTGTAGACCGGCATTAGACAGCCAGTGTGTTCGTTGTCTTTGATCTGCAAACTCCCTAAATGTGGCTTTTACGAGACAAGTCGATATGCCTACACATGGTTCTGGACCCACAAAGTCATTTGCTGAGCCCTCTCTTGCCAGTTCATCTGCCACTTCGTTACCATGGATTCCTTTGTGCCCAGGGACCCACATCAGTCTTACCCTGTTATGCTTCCCAAGTCTGTTTAGGGTTTGGACAGCATCCAGAATAAGTCTGGAGTCCACTTTGTAGGATGCCATGGCTTTGATTGCAGCCTGACTGTCACTGAGAATATAGATGGATTTACCTTTGGTACCTCTATCTATATTCTCCTGAGCACAGGTTATTATGGCGTATGTTTCTGCTTGGAATACAGTTGCCATCTTCCCTAAGCTTTTGCTACATTTGTAACCTTTTTCGTATATTCCCGCTCCTGTACCTGATTCCATTTTGGATCCATCAGTGTACCAAACCAGACTTTCCGGTTCTGGTGGATCGAGTCCCTCCGTCCAGTCCTCTATTGTAGGGATTTGGACCTTGAAAGACCTTTCAAACACAAATGTAGTTTGCACTGTACTGCCATACAGCATAACTTTATTTATTCTCACGTCCTCTATTCCATCTATAATGTACTTCATAGCTACATAATCTGGCATTTTACCTCTTCGTCCGAGTTCTTTCATTACAAGCATATAATCTAAGCAAGACTCTTTGCTTTTCTTCTTACGAGCAGTCATCATCTCGTGAATGGTTTTGCTATCGATGGTGTCTGGAAATTCCTTCAGCAATGCCACTTTCAATTCGTCCCATGATTTGAATACACGTTCAGCACGCAACCAGAGCTGCGGTGCTTGTCAATGCACGTCTTGCCATCAGCAATTGCTGCACCGGGGACCAGCTAACAACTCCATCTTGTCACGGAATAGGTTTTATCCTGACCACTGAATTTGGATATAAGATCTTCCATCAGGTACAGCTCTGATCCGCGTCGTGGTGCTGACACCTCAGCAACATCGTCGTTGTCGTCTTAGTCCGGCTGTCGGCTGCCTCGTCGTTTATCATCTTTACCCATGGTGGTCATACGTGTGCACGATATATTGAATCCACCTCAATCCAAATATTAAAGCTGACGAGCCCCCAAACTGTAGGGCTGACGTGGTAATGAAAGATAAATGTGCAAAAAACACTATTTATTTTCTCTTGACTTCTTATACACAAAATAATAATTAAATATCTTGCCATGAAAATCATACTCTTAAACGTCGTTCGTCCAATCTTTCTCTCGTCTGTCTGTCACTCGTCATGCTCTCTTTCTTTCTTGCATCTATCTCTTTCATATCGGTTGCGTTCAGACTTTCCATTCATTCTTAAATCTAACATACATCCGCTGTTCAACATAAATTCACCCATAGTGATCATGTGGGCTAGATAAGTGCTATTATAAGATTGCGTGTAATAAGCTGATTATCACTAAAAATGTTCAAAAATTATGTGCAGCAAGATGCATTATATCATTGTTAATTGAAGTCACCGAAAAGTCGATTGCATTATAGCAGTTCACATTGTAGCGTAATTTCCACTCCTACCTACGGTACGACGGGGTTTTAACCCCGCCGCCCAAGGGCGGTTAAATAAAATAAATAGATCTTATACGTATAATTTATCCAAAAAAATAAAATAAGAAACTGTAAATTAAAGATCTTAAAATATAAATGTTAATATTTTTTTGGTTGAGTGGCAAATAATGTCTTTGATAAAAAAATCGTGAAACAAGATTTAATTTATCCTCGCATTTTTTCCCTTCTAAATTAATGATTGCAATCACCTTAAATTACCGTGACGCAGTTAAAAAAATAGGTTGTAAATTTGCCGGATTTAAGTTTTCTTAGAACATAATTAATATGTAGAAAACTATAATTATAAAAACTTACAATTTTAAATTAAAAGTTCGAAAGTTAACTATACAGAAAAAAATCCTGGATCCGTAGTAGCACCCCGATCCTCGTTTTGATGTGGCCGACTTTCACAGTCTGGTGGCTGGAAAATCACACGCGTCAGCGCCGGAAGCACAGATTACTAAATAGTTACCACAGATTACTAAATAGTTACTACGTAACAGATAAATCACTCCATACAAAATTTACAATACCTACTTCTATAATAGCCTACTCTTTTGAGTCGCTAGACGTTGCGATCGAAAGTGCACCTAAGCTGACGAGCGTAAACAGAGTTTTGCTTTGTATCTACTCGCCGCCGCGTGGTTAGCGTGGATTGCCAGGGATGCCTCTGTCGATAAAGATCTCAGTAGGTATTTACAGTACTTACACTTTATGAAATCAAAAAGTAAAATGCTTTTTAATTTTTCAGCAAGTTAAGTTGTTAAAAATAAGAAGTTTCCTACAAGTGTTGTATTTTTATATAGATAGCTGACCCGACAAACGTTGTTCTGCCATATCGGCACGACTTCATTTGCGTGGTGTCGTACCCTATACCGTATATCGTAAGTTTCGCTCGTCACGTAAACAACTTATTTACTTTGGTGAGTGTAAAGAAAAGGATAGAAGAAGAAATACAGAAGTAAAGGGCACATTTAATCTACATTAAATACATAAGGTAAATAACATATTTAACTGGATAAGTATCAATTCTATATTGGTCAAAATAGCAAATAACCTTTTGAATATGAATATTTTTTAGGAGATAGATATATTCCACCACGGACTTTTCTGTAGACATATTGAAGACCTACAATTCTTTACTACATTAAGCATTTTGTTTTTCTTGAAGTCAGCCAGCGATGTATCTCTGCCGATCTCTTCATTAAAAATTTGCACTAGCATTTTGAATGCCTCCTGTCTCATGTCGCGGTTGAAATAGTCTTTTTGTTTTTTGTCCCACTAATATGGTAAATCTTTAAATAAATCAATGACTTTTGTCCACGCTTCTCGCTCATTTTCCTTCGCCATATTTTCGAAATAAAAAATAGTAGCCGTAAGCACGTCGTATCGCCCGTGGCGACAATAGTAACCGCAAGCACGTCGTATCGCCGCAGCGCTCACGCGCAGACTGCGCAAAAATCAGTCCTGATTTCGCTACACACGTCCTGACAACGCTCCCTGAGCCGATAATCGTCCCTGAATCGTGAGTTCGCCCGTAGCGATTTAGGGATGAAAAAAATCGGGTACGATTTGCCTACACACCAGGCGATTTATGATACGATCTAGGGTCCTCCCCACCACTGTCCCGATATTGCCAGTGATTTTAGGGTCGTGTGTAGCCGCTTTTACCGACACTTTTAAAACATCGTAAAAGTTACTAGATTTTAAATTGATGTCACTACCCGAGTCGATGAGCACATTTACTAAACAACCTTTTATTTTTATTGTTTTTATCGTCTTTTTGTCCATATTTTTGTTTACGTTCAAAACGTCACTCTGACATGGACAGCTATTGTCATTGTCTTTGTTACTGCATGACTCCGCCATCTAACAGATTACTAAACAGTTACTACGTAACAGATAAATCACTCCATACAAAATTTACAATACCTACTTCTATAATAGCCTACTCTTTTGAGTCGCTAGACGTTGCGAACGAAAATGCACCTAAGCTTACGAGCGTAAACAGAGTTTTGCTTTGTAGCTACTCGCCGCCGCGTGGTTAGCGTGGATTGCCAGGGATGCCTCTGTCGATAAAGATCTCAGTAGGTATTTACAGTACTTACACTTTATGAAATCAAAAAGTAAAATGCTTTTTAATTTTTCAGCAAGTTAAGTTGTTAAAAATAAGAAGTTTCCTACAAGTGTTGTATTTTTATATAGATAGCTGACCCGACAAACGTTGTTCTGCTATATCGGCACGACTTCGTTTGCGTGGTGTCGTACCCTATACCGTATATCGTAAGTTTCGCTCGTCACGTAAACAACTTTTTTACTTTGGTGAGTGTAAAGAAAAGGATAGAAGAAGAAATACAGAAGTAAAGGGCACATTTAATCTACATTAAATACATAAGGTAAATAACATATTTAACTGGATAAGTATCAATTCTATATTGGTCAAAATAGCAAATAACCTTTTGAATATGAATATTTTTTAGGAGATAGATATATTCCACCACGGACTTTTCTGTAGACATATTGAAGACCTACAATTCTTTACTACATTAAGCATTTTGTTCTAACATCATCAATGGTTTTTTTCGCAGCGCACGCGATATTAGGAATTTTATAGGTATTTTTTTTACACCTTGGGAAGTTTTCGTAGGGATACCTATTTTTTTAAATAAGATTTAGCCTATATCTGGCTATCATATATAAAATATGTTTTTAAATCCGACTGTTTAAAAAAAACAAAAAACCGTTCCGCATTAATACTTATATTAATATAGTACCTATATGTAGATTAATAAAATTTTGCATGTCGAAATTCACAATTGTTGAACTTTATTGTGGAGAATACTCGGAATCGAACAAAAAGTTTTAATAAAAAAGGTAACAAGTACATACAAGGGTAGTTAAATAGTATATTTTTGTATTTATGGTAGATTCTGACACATATTTTGTTTAAAGTTTACAATAAATGTGGCGTCTAGATTTTTTACATAATTATAAAAAGGTACTTTAAACCTTTCATAGAATGAACAACAAACAGTTCGAGCGAAATATATGCGTACGAACGCGCCACGGGGCTGTCGGCACCCAACCGAGAAATGGACCTACGACGGTCCGGCGGCCAGTAGGCAATTATCGCGCGCAAGTACATGGAGTGAGAGATGCCTGCCGGAAGTACTGGATACCTCGCTTCTGGATACTTGATAAAATTTGACCGCGAAGTTATGGCCGGTAGCCAGGGCCAATAATTTGGCCTTAAGGTTAATCTTCAACCTAGGACAATGTAAAGCAGATATTAAAGAATTTAAAATAAAAAAAGACTACATACCCTTAAAGAAAAAGGAAAACAGATGGGAACAAATTAATAATACAGCATCATTATCACCAAAGGTCACATTTTTTGATATTGAACATCAATACATTTTTACGTTAGTATTTCAAATAAAAACATGGTTTTTTCTTGCGTACGAATCACTCAACACAAAAATGCTCTCTGATATTTTGACAACAATGTTTGGAACGTAGTGTAAACATTTAAAATTTAAACTTACGAATTTTTTAATAAAAAAAATCATAACTGACAAGGAGTCTTTTTTCCTGTGTTTTAGCAATGTACTTAAAGTGTATTTAGTGTGTATACTCGTGGATACTTATTTGGCGCTGGTCGAAAAAGAGTGAAATAATTCAAACTTATCTACTCACAGCCTGAGGACTAGGAATTGTCAGAGAATAATTAGACTAGATATTCCAAAGAATATTTGTGAGTTGGCCTGTTTATGGGCCTCAGTCATTGACGAAGTGATAGTTTCACTGAATGTGTCAGAAAAGTTGGTTCTTGCCGTTTGCAAAGTTTAATAATACCTATCTATACCTTTATTTAAATAAAACTATAAAATTATTGTGCGTATTTTATTTTCCTTACCTATGTTTTATTCACATGGAATAATTACTTTACTATATACTAATAGCTATCCCCCGCCGCTTCACACATAGGTATTCCCGGGATGAAAAGTAGCCTTCAATGTAGGGGCAATGTAGCTTCTTGTAGGGAATTTTCGGAATTTAATCATTACTTCCAGAGATTACCTCCTACAACCAAACTACCTCTTTATAATATTAGTATAGAGATAAGTGGTTTATAGTGAGATAAAAAGAGTAGGTAGGTATATAGTACAAACTAATAGGTATTGTATTAATTATAACAACTACATTTAATTAAGAATCTAACAATTTTGAATAGATAGCAAATATAACAGTAGATAGCTAAAGTCCATGCCGCTGAATGTAATATCAAAATAGCCTTTAAAATAAAACTAATTATTGTGCAGGTATTTTTATTAATGGAATAAAATATAATCAGAGTATTAACAATACATAGAATTTTTACAACAAATGTTTTCATTACATTATCCACTAGACTGTCTTGATTAAGACACTTTCATCTTGATATGAGAATGTGCGCTCCTCTTGCACTCTCCTCATGTACTCTCCTCATGTGCTCACTTGTAGTTCAAATTATATAAGAATTGTGTGAGTTTCAGGCCTCCATAGCTAATAGGATCTTCGATTGGCGATGTTATATCTGAAGGTGGGAACCGGAATTAGCAAAAGAAACAACCGTTATGTTTTAGTACGTGTATTCGACTGCCACTGCAGTCGCCAATCGTTTTGGATCTACCTTACAATATTTAATATAAATAAATAGTAGGTAGGCACCTACTTTAAACCGCCATAACATCCCTCCACCTTAATCCTAAAATAACTTCTTATAGTCAACTATGTTTCTCGGACGTTTAGAACGGGTAGAGACATTCTGAGGTGTACGATGTGGTTCATGCTCAACTGTCATAGGGGCTGCTGCTGTTGCTGCTGCTGTCTCATCGGGCCGCGCACAGTCGACTCCGCAGTCAAACCAGTTTTGTAGGCTCGGACTCTGTTTCTGCAGTTGCTGATTGAGGCACCACATTCTCTGATGCAGACGTTCCAGCTGTAGCTGTTCCCTGCTGTGTAATTTCCAGAATTGGCAGCTGAGGACCCGAATTGGTATCGATTGACGGCACCACGAAAACCGGAACTACCTCTTCGGACCTCAATTCGGCATGGGAGTCGTCTCGACACCGATCACCGTCATACTCTTTTCCTCCCCTATATTTCAGCAGTTGATTAGCGTGCCTCTTAACTATCTTGTCTATGTTACATAGTTGTATTAGATAGATTGAATTGCCAATCTTTTTTACTATCACACCACGTTTCCAGTAAAGTTTTTGTTAAATATAAAGTTTAACTAAAACGTCATCGCTTATATTAAAATGTACATTTCGATTGCCACGATATTTATCACTCTGCAAGAACTGTTTTGCTTTAACAGTTTTGTCGAGTGCTGCATCGGATGGTGTTGAGATGGGGGTTTTAAAAAAATCTAATCTACATCTGAGTTTGCGTCCAAATAAAACTTCTGCGGGTGATCTGTTTGTAGTTGTATGCTTAGAATTTCTATAACAAAGCAAAAATTCTTGTAATTTAACATTTAAATCTCGCAAGTTGGACCCCGTTAAAATTAATGACTTAATAGCCTTCTTAACTATCTTGACATAGCTCTCAGCTTGCCCATTACTAGCTGGGTTCAGTGTCTCCATATTTAAATCGGCATTTACCGTGTTGAAAGGGTAAAAATACCGTGTTTTAGGCAAAATTACGGTGGATCAGCTAAAAGTGTACCGTGTAAATTACCGTGTAATTTTTTTGAGGATAAAACAATAGGATCCAAATCTAATCCAAATATACTTGCTTTTTTAATTAATTTATATTAGTTTTGTAGGTTTATATATTATACAAACCTAAAAAATGAATTAAAATTCAATATTAATTCATTCATTATTAATTTAATTGTGTGTTTAGTAGTTTCCCTTTAGTATTTTTTTATTTCTAAGGCAGACTTAAGTAAGTCATGCTCACTTTAAGGTCTCTGCTTGCGGCGGCGTCGTGTGACGGGTCGCTCACTTCCCTCCAATATGGCGAGGAGGGCGATGGCTGCCACATGCGTCATACTTGTGAACAGGTGCTGCTTGTGGGGGCTGGTCTGCTTAAGTTTGCCATTTATTTATTTACTTATTAAATATAGATTCAGACTACTTTGTAGTTTTGCCGCCTCGCCGGGGCACGCAATTGTTGTCAGTGCGATTAGAATGTAAATATTATGTAATGAATCTAAGCTTGTTTTGAAAAGAGTAATTGCTGAGTTTATTGCCGGCTCTTCTCAGCAAATGCAACCTTCCGAACCGGTATTAGAGTATTAGAGTCAGACTTTTCATAAGTGCCTGCGAAGGTCTATTTGAATAAATGATTTTGAATTTTGAATAAAAAGGTGCAAGTTTTTTTTATTATTTTATTTATTATTAAAAGATTACAAAAAACTTAAAAATAAGGTGTGACATAAACCATTAAATGTTTAAATAAGGACGAGAACAGATTGCCGAGGTTTGGTAGTTTTTATCTATGTGTGAGTGGAGATAGAGTGATAGAAGTTTTGATATTCAGGGATTCCCGGTAACCAAGAGCAGTGTTTCCATTACAATATACTTACGTCAAGTTGACTGACATTCGTTTTACACAGTATAGTGATGAAAATAATATTTACAAAGTAATTTTGAAAATACGGTGACATATGACACGGTAATACCTTATTACCTTGACGGTAGATTAAGACCAGATTACGGTGTATCTACGGTAATTACCGTGTACATGGAGACACTGGCTGGGTTATATGCCGGAGAAGTCAAATGTGTTATATTGTTACGACAACAGAATTGATTAAATTCAGAAGATACAAACGGAGTACCGTTATCTGAGCAAATGGTATGAAACAATCCAAATCTGGCCATAACTTCACAAAGTTTTTCAATGACGACACGTGAACTGAAACCAGACGAAACATCGAAACATTCTACCCATTTAGAATACGCGTCCACTATTATTAACCCTGACCATGGCTTGGCATCAAACATGGCTTGGCGAGAAGAATTTCTACTCAGTTAAAGCGCTTCTAACAAAATAGATTTACTTTACGCACAATTTCGACATTTTATTTAATTTTATGAGTTAGGACATTTGTAGTAATATAATTTTAAATTTTATGTATTTTTTATGATGCAAGCATGCCTGCGCGCTGCAAATTTTGCATGCCAAAACTGGCAGAATATGTGATACTATATATATATTAATACCATACCATTTGTTACCATATTCTCGCAAACAAATATCTTTCTCTTTAACAATACGTAGGTAATAGTTTTATTTACTTATTGAGCATTTTTAACCGACTTCAAGAAAAGGAGGAGGTTCTCAATTCGGATGTTTGTATTTTTTTTTTTTATGTATGTTCGGGCATAACTCCGTCATATATAGACGGATTTGCAAAATTCTTTTTTTGTTCGAAAGGGGTATATTCCGAAATGGTCCCATATAAATTTCATATAGATCTGATGATGAGTTTCGGAGATAGACAAAGGAACTCTTAAAAAAATTACAGGAAATCAGCCGCGATTGCTGCTATCGCATAAATATGCATTGTTTACGCAATCACACAACAAAACATCATGCCTGTACACTCGAAAACGTTACGCAGATGTATTCAGTATATAATGAAACTAAAAATTCAAAAATAAATTAACTTTTTAACAAAAAAAATAAACCGCCTTCAAAGTACACTAAAAAGTATGAAATAACTCTTATCTGACACTGTTTTGAAGTCAGCGAAATATTTTCTATAGAACACGTCATGCGATTTCGCTGACTTCAAAACAGTGTCAGATAAGAGTTATTTCATACTTTTTAGTGTACTTTGAAGGCGGTTTATTTTTTTTGTTAAAAAGTTAATTTATTAAGCCTCAAATCCATGTCTTTTTTTCAACGAATTTTCGATCAAACCATTTTCGTAGAAACCGACCGTATTAATAGTAAAAGTCATGACTATTTTGACTGAGAATAGCATTTCTTGGTCCAGTAGAGATTTTTGTGAAATTTTTCATAGAGATTCATGATTAGAGATAATGTCGAAATTTTGTCTTTCGTTTGAGAATTGGGCCCCTCGTCGGCTAACCACTTACGGCCTTACTCATAAACGCTATTTAACTAAATCTACTGAATAAATGGTCAAATAAATAACATCACCTTGCTGTCATTGTCAAACAATTTGACGTTATTTAGGTGACCACTTAATCAGGTTATTAGTTAAATAACGTTTTATGACTAAGGGGGTTAAACTTTAGAAGCTGCTTCATTGTTGTCCGAAGCCAATTCCAAGCCAAGAAATTAACGTCAAAAATAAACCACCAGCATGGTTGGTTTAAAGTTGCGAAATCTCGATTTTATTGACGGACGTCATTACGGTGTTGTTTTAGTTGAAAAATTGATTCTTTTTGCATATCGATCATGATTTGTTATCCGATGAGGAGAGTGTGTACGTGTCTGTCAAGTGAGTCGTGGCCCATGAAAAATGCGGTAAATTCAAAAATCTTACAGGTGTCAACACTAATATATGATGTATACTACGCTAGTCGTAAATATCTGACATTGGGCTGACCACTGACAATCCATATAAATAAATAACTTACAATACTTTTACAGAACCAAATAAGTCGCAGTATGGTCGCGGCTACACGTACAGCTTTTTACTTTCATTTTCTTAATTTTCTCCGGAATAATAATATACTCATCTGTTAATTTTGAGAGCATTTTTATATTCCCTAATTTACAATCGTTATTGTAAACGTCCACAATGTCATACCGTTCAGCTAGATTTCTTTCAAATATTAAATCCTTATTTAACATGTTATTCCGTAGGCCCTTCACCAAGTGTGGACGATCGTAAATCACGCTTATCTTGCAGATAATAAGTTTTTCAAGTCTACATAGGCCGTGGAACTCTGCCGCAAGCTTCTTGAGCTCCTCGGCCAACGGTTTCCTCTGACAGAAGAGATCATGGACATTGGATGGATTTCGGTCAATTATTTGCTATATTTATATCTAACGCATTCTTTTAAACTGCTTCTATGGTAGCTGGAGGGCTTAGGACCCTCACGAGTATGCGTAAGTTGTTGTTGTAGTTATTCCCACTTAGAGATAGTACATCAAGGGTAGACTGTTTTTTGAATTTCTTAATAAGCGCCTTTAAGAGTTGTCTTTGCTCGGACATTTAACGGAAAGCTCTAAAGTAATACTTTCCTTCAAATGTACTAGTTCGATCTTCTAGTACATTTAGTCCACTGATTTATTTCCATTGCTATAATTACATACTTTTCAGCAAGCGTGTCACACTATCTGGCTTTAAATGTCTTTGCTAATACAACGGAAACAATGACAACGTCGCACATATTCAAAATAACCTGGCTGCCCTTCCCTATGGCGGTTGGGTATCCTATGAGGATTTTACATGATTTTTTAGTTTTAACAAAATCATTTTTGGAACCATTTTTTAATTTGATATAAGTACGATGAATTTTGTTATGCCAAAAATGGCGTCAAAATATCTCTCTGTAAATAAACAGATCTTAACCACTCTCCACACACTCCTTAGATGGATGTCTTTTTGTCATAAAAGTCCGCTATTTTTTTCAATTGGTGAGGCAAGGTATTATTCGCATTTTATTATTTTTAACATTTTTTATACTATGAAGACAGATGAAGAATATATTTGGTGACTTCGGTTGCGAATTCCGTTAAACTGTGGATATCCACGTAGTTAGGGGTTTCAGTGCGTGGAGTACATAACTTTGTTGCAATCAGATTCAGATAGAAACAAACTCTGAATCGGTGGAAATAATTCACAATTGGAGATGATTCCATTTCTAATTAAGCACTGTTTGTATTTGCAGTTACCAGAACGTAAAAAGTTATCAGTAAACCGCTATATTGAACCGATTTCAATTGCTGTCCGTCCGTCCGTCCGTTCGTCTGTCTTTCAGCGGGCTGTATTTCATGAACCGTAATAGGTAGACAGTTGAAGTTTTCACAGAATGTGTATTTCTATTGCCGCTATAAGAACAAATAATATAAATAAAATTAATCGATAGCTGCACTTGAGTTCTTTCTAGGCCTTGTGTGCTTACCGCCTTCGGCCGCATCATCACTTACCATGGTGAGATTGCAGTCAAACACAAGCCTATAAACAGTAAAAACAAAAAAAAAATCACAAGAATTTTAATTGTTTACCTTCTTGATTGTTACCAATTTTATATAATTGATCACGCCTTGTTGGTATTTTCTTGCTGTTTTTCAGTTCTTCTATCAGCCTTAAGTCATCGCTAAAATAGAATCCATCTATTTTATTTCACTTTTCACAAAATAATAAACGAACCGAATAATTACTAAAATGACAATAATATAAACAAGGTATTGGTGCCATGTAATTAGCAATTATTTTTGCCAGTGTCGAGTTATATTAAGTTCTATTACTACTCTAAAGGGTACTTCTTTCTTCGAAGCGTCGAAGGAAGGTCCTCGGTGAGCGAGTCAGACTCAGACTCGCACTTGGCCGTTTTTATTATATTTTGAATTGTATATTTTGTATTTCTCTTGATTATTTTTGTTTCCCAAAACATATCCCACGGATTTAATTTCCCCAGAATTGAGAAAAAAACCCTATCTGCCATCCTACAATTTGACGCCCGCTAACCCAGAGCAAGCGCTTTGTAGGATGGCTCTTCGCCCAATAAACCACGCAAAACGCCATCCTGATACACTTCGATCTTAATAGGATACAAATCTCCTGCAGCCTTTATAGCTATTGAGCAATATTATAGACAAGACAATAAAGAATATAGAACGCATAAGTACTCCACTAGGCAGGTTAGACAAGGAAAATTTGTAATACCACGAGTAAACAACTATTTTGGACAGAGAACTAGACGGTATGTAACGCCCGTAATTTATAATAGTATGGACTTCTTGAGAGAAATAAAAACAGATGTTAGTATTATGACGTTACGGAAGAAACTTAAAAAGAACTTGCTCTCACTATTATAATAATATATTGTTATTGTGTAATTCTTTTTTAGTTTCTATTATTTATTTATTGTTTGTTTTATAAAGATAGCTTTTTTGTACTATTATTATAATATTATAAAGATAAAATGCGTGTGTATCCCGAGCGCCTCTTTCGCCAACAAACTGTTTTGTGCAGTTTGGCAAATTTGTAGTATTAATAGAATTTATAAAAAGAAGTTGTAATAAATAAAAAAAAATAATTAACTCAGAAACCGCTCTTATAAGTTGTCGAACGAATCACTTGTTCGATTCTCTTCTTCCGAGCCGCAAGGTTCGCCGTTTTGTGCGCAAGTGTAGACACGTAAATCTTTCCAGTTGCGACATACATACCCTACTATAGTCCCACGCAATCTATTGGCTTATTGTCAAGTTTCATATATCAGTACAATTAAATAAAGAAAACAAAAGCGAATGAAATAAGCAGCTTTCATCGGGTGGCATTGGAAGAATTATTTGGTGTAATATACGAGGGTAGTCCGATAAGTACTTAGCCTACAAAACAAAAACGAAATTTTCGGATAAGTGGCGATTTATTTTTCTCCTTATATAGTCTCTTTTTAGCTAGATAAACTAGACCCAGCGATTCACCAACTTCTTTAACCCGTCTCAAAATACGTTCTCGGGAGGTCTGCAAAGTAGGCCTCCGTAGCGGGGCGATAACCTCTGCCCGGCGAGTGACATTTGCAAGTTTGGAAACAAAAAGAATTTGTTCTTTTATTTCATTTACACTGAGTTTGCATATTAAAACATCGCAGACTTCCTCCCATAATCTTTTCTTAACATTTATATCAGAGTATTGTTTCAATTCTTTTTGTACAACGCTGGCCTTTTTTGAACTTCCTCTATGAGCTCTTCTACTTTTTCGTTTGCAACAAGTGATCGGGAGGCTGACGTCGTACCCGTCGACGAAGACGTGGGCGTGGGGTAATCACGCGCAAGCGTGTGGTCGTCTTGCATCTTGCCGTGCGACTGCCCGATAAAGTTGGATAGTCCGCGAACTTGCATAGGGTAAACGTGCTAACAAGCAGTTGACCAATAGTTGGACAACTTTTTAATTGTGCGTAATCGGAAGTGAATCTCGATTCTGATACGATCAGTGTCCAATTAATTAGTTGGAAGATTTAGTTGGAGAAGATGTGCGGGCTAGCACCTTGTGCACAAGTAATTACACCTATTAGTATAATTTACTCGGCCAACTTACAATTGTATGTCTGCGGAGCTCTAAGGTAAATTTAATCAGATACTGCGAAAACGATCTCTAAGTATTTTCTTAATTGCTTTACCAAACCGGTTTGTTTTATTAATTCCGTACGATTTTTATGATTGCTTCAAGATTGATTGTACTACAAAGACCGACATATACACATAGGTAGAATTAGGCCGAAGGGAATTTACTAATTAAATCACTATTACAAAAATCTTGTACATGACGTGAAGAAAAATTATAAAGTTACAAAGCATCAAACAAAATGCTGCCAAGTCAAATAAATTTAAATAATTATTTTTAATTAAAGCATGAAACCTCCACAACAAGCACATATCGTCTATCGGTTGGATAAAATCCTTTCTTTGAAACCAACTTTCATGTTATGAGTGGCCTGTGTATAAGTGTTAAGTTAAGTAATGCAATAGATTTAGTTCCTCGCTTGAGTCTGCCTCCAAGCTAACACTCTAGCACTTATCTCCAAATTCCATTTTAAAGATGAAAATAGCCAACGTCAAGGGGTTGTAAGAGGTCCGTGGAATTTGGTGAGAAACATTTGTATACATTTTACTTTATTTTCTTGGCAAGCACGTAAAGTATGTATAGTTAAGTTATAGTAAAATATCCATTTTTTTGGTTAAAAATGGAACGATCTTATTTTATTTGTTACCCCGTACTGTGTCCTTGGCTCAGGGGTGGATTGGATGCCACTGCAATCCTCACACTCCACTGTTCTCCAACACCAATTCACATCACACACGACCAATATGTTAGGATGCATGGTTTCGGTGGTTTTAAAAATGATTTTCTTTGAGTAAAAGTTTAGTTGAAGTTCTCACGATACAACGTAAAAGTATTGTTATTATTGAAAGTAAACGAGGTTGAATGTTATGTTATAAATGCACTCGGTTCGTAAGGCAAAATCCACTGAAGTAACATACTTATTCTGTTATTTATTTCTTTTGTTGTTAAATCTTTTGGAATTATGGTCGATGTATGTATAGGTACTTGTCTACATATTCTATAGTGCTATTGTTAGGTTTTATTGGGTTTTTGTTGTGGTTTGTCGTTAACTTTGTTATCCCTACAATCAAATAATACATCTAGCTATTGGAGGGTGGGACTACTTTTAAATAATAAATTGCTTCCTCCTTTAAATAATAATTTTCATCGGACGGATATCATTTCGGGGTATACTGAACCATAATAATATTTTTAATGCGATACATGCATGCTCATTTGTACGTGCAAAAAAGATGAAACTGTTGATGATTTACATTAAAAAACCTTCTTACATATATTATAATGTGCAAACTTTATTATACTAGTATATCATTATCATTTTATACTATAGGTTTTTTCTGTCTGGGTATAATAGTTTTTGTTCGAATTTTTATAACTTTATCTATGGTATCGCCGAAGGTTTTACTGAAAATATGTAATCTCTTTCTATGTTTATTAATTGCCATGAAAATATAATAATATATGAATTCTCTATTCTATGTTTATAATAAGATACTTATAAAATAAAATTGGAAAATGTGGCCAACTGACCTACCAAACCTCATTCCTAAATCATCCATAATTTCGGTTGGATCACGAACTGACACAAGATGGCTAACACTGGCTCACGGGCTGCTCCTTTGAGACTTGTGGTGATGCTTGACAGCTTCTCGCAGCGAAGGTATCTTTGCTGTCCTCGAAGGTCAGCCAAACCAGTCTTGCCATCAAAAATAGGCAGCTTCCTGTCCAACTTGTGCTTGGTACTGCCATTAGCAAGTGAAGTTATAGCCTGGGCTAATAAAGATATGTCAGTGGGTTGTTGTGATTTAAATTCCGTAGGTACTGAATATTATTAGTGAGAATGTTCGCCGTAGTAGTAGATTTAATTTACCCTGGCGAGCTTCTGCCACCACATTTGTATGAAATTTGAAGACATCCTGTTATGTAAAGACATTTATTTGATGCGTTAAGACCACATACATTATACCTGTCTCTACAGTAAAGTCCTGATAATTCACTACTATACTCTATTTCACATAGGATGAGTCGTCAAGGTCAATGGTTTTTCACCAATATCTAGTGAAATTCCTTTTGATTACTCTGAAATAGTACTCACAATATTTCATGAAACCTCGATCTATCATAGTATTCCTTTATTATATCGAAATTAACATTAACCATTGAGAAATCTGATAAAATACCATGTGTCACCGAACTCATGCTGATGAAATCTACTATAAAGTGTGCAACCAATGTTGTAATGAGGCACGTTCCTCATTGTGGCTTTGGCGGGTCTCTTACCACATTCTGAATCTAGCGACGCAAGCGGGCCTCCAGTTACAGATTGGGGGCTCTACGCTCAGGGCTGGCTGGCAGTTATCGACGATTATAACTTAAGTAATTAGTTTACAAAAATATTTTCCATTGTATATTAAAGTGATAGGTAAGGTAGGTAGATGCTATAAGACTTCGAATCGTTAATAGTAGTAGCAAAACTAATTTTGATTGGAAACTGGAGTCTTTTGAATTGAAATGGTAGGTCAGTGGGGATTATTGGGATTCGAGGTATGATAAACTTTCTCCTTTTACTGGCCAAACGCAAACCCATTTAATTAAAAATAAGGACTACTTTCTCGTAATTCCTGAAGAGTTCGGTTTAACGCCTCTGCAGCTTTGTTGTGGGACATCGTACTTTCGTCCCACTCTAAAAGTGTACATTGTCATAGCATCATACCTTGAGAGCAATTCTTGCTGAAATTGCAAATGGATGACTCTTCCAGTGCAAGATTTAATGGTAATTTTAGATCTTAATGTGCAGGTCGCCTGCCGTTCAGTAGTGTAGCGGCTATACCGGAGGAAGCCACGGCAACAGCTAGTTTCTGGTCGTTTCTTATGAAAGCTAATAATAATTTCAGCAATAGTAGAATGTATCATATGGGAGAGCAAAATAATATTTTTACGGCGAGGGCGCTTTTTGAATCCAGAGCGAAGTTAGGGATTCTGTAGTAGAATCCTGAACGTAGCGAGGGATTCAAAGTACGTCGCCCGAGCTAAAAATATATTTTGCGCCCGAGTGATACACTGTACTTTTCATCACCCACTATGAGAAAATAAAAGGCGCCTCATATTTTATTGTAATATTATTATTTAATTCGTCGTTATTAGAACTGATTGTTGATTTAAGCATTGAGTAGGTACTCCAAAGAGCGGAAGGTTGTTTAGTTTTGGCTAAGTACTGTAGTAGGCCGAAAACACAGATTCTGAAAAACAGGCCCCCTCTGGCATTTCTCCATTAAATAAAATTACCATAGGCTTTTATATAATTCTCCCGGGATTTTGCAGGTAATAGATTATCCATCACATTTCTTGCGTCAGTTTTAATACGTTCAGGAGTTAATTCTATACTTTCACTGTCACTTAAAGAGCTCATTTTTCAAAACAAAACCATTAATTTATAACATTCCGTGAAAATTGATGAATACGCGGGCTTGTTCGCGCTTTTTTAATTTGAGGCTTATGAAGATTTTTCATATCTAAAAGGTAGCTATTTATAGCTAGAAATAAAATAGTATTGAATGTAAAATTTTGTATATTTTACACATAATTATAAATCATACATCAATTATGTTGTAAACAGTTATGTATTTAATTTCTATCACTGCCATCATGATCATCCATTGTTTCTTCGTCATTATCATCCTTGTCTTCGATCATTTCAGGCACGTTCAACATCCTCTTGGATGCAATAATGAAGAATGTTCACTAATTTTGAATTTTAGCTCATCGCATTTTCTGTAGAAAATAAAAAATATATGTGAAAGAATTATTTCAATACGACAATTACTTTCCGAGATATAGAATTTTTAAATGAGCGCGCGACGCGGGATTCGACCGCCCGGTACTTGATGCGTGTGACGTCATGTTTCAACGCTCGCTCAGTCCGTCGCGCTCTTTTTCTCTTGAAAAATCTTATTCCTTGGGTTTATAAATTTGAAACTTAGCACTATTACTTATCTAATCAAATAATACAGTTTCTCATTATTAGATTTTTAAAACTACCCCTAAAAGGGGGTTTAGGAGGTGTTAAAGTTTGTATGGAATAAACCTACCGCGCGGTCCGATTAACTTAAAACACGGTTTTAATACATCGTATAAACATAAAAAAACACGTGTTTTTGGGTTTCGCGAAAATCGACCCCTAGTAGGGCAAAAAGGGGTAATAATGTTTTAAGGGGAGGATTTTACTACGTCTGTATTAACTCAAAAATTGGAATACATTAGTTCCTTTTGTAAGCTAAGAAAGGATTTTAGAAATTCCATCCCTCCATCCAGTGGGTAAAGAAGAGGACGCAGGTAAAACGGCGGGGCGGAGTGTTAGTTTAGAGATAAAATCAAGGCTTATTGTTTTGAAGATCGTCAGTATAGTGAGAGTCTGCTATCTACACATTATTCATTTATAGTGTGCATTATTTTGGTACCCCCGCAGTTTCACCTGCGCGTACCTACAGTTTGAATTTTTTGCGCGGAACCCCGTTATTATTTTTCTAAAATAAAATTAGCCTAAGTTCCTTCTTATAATATACGCTATCTACCTGTAATAGTCTCCTTAAAATCGGTCCAGCCGTTCCGTAGGTTCGGACACAGATTACTAAATATTTACTACGTAAGTAAGGAGGCCGGAACAAACTGTGTCAAATGTTTAATCCGCATGCGAAGACGGTTACTATAAAAATAAATAAATAAATATCCTGGGACATTCCTCACACACGGTCATCTGATCCCAAACTAAGCAGAGCTTGTACTATAGAAACCAGATAACTGATATAATACATATACTACTTTTTATTTGTAAATACATACTTAATATACATAATTACACCCAGACTCAGGACATGCATTTGTGTGCATGAACATGTCTGTATGTCCTGAGTCTGGGTGTAATTATGTATATTAAGTATGTATTTATTTATTTTATTTTATTTTGTTTTATTGGTTTACCAGTGACTGTTACAATGGTTACATCTTAAAATTAATTTACAGTATAAATGTAATTATGCTTATTGTACAATCTATTTAAGGTAAACACCACATGCATCTAAGTACGTTTTAAACAAGGTAATACGTAATACTAAAGTGAAGAGATAAACATATTAAAATAACTTAAAAGAAAGTAGTTGACTAATATATATAAGTTCAGTGATACAATTTAATTCGGAATATGCTCAAGCAGAAACTTACGAAAACCATATAACGAAACGGCAAATATGTCGACTGAATGACTAAATGTGTTCAGTAAAGTACATAATCTAAATATTGGAGAGCTGGATCCCAAAACAGTAGTGCGAAACGGAGGAATTAAAGGCCTAATCGGAGCACGTGGCATTATTCGCGGAACTCTAAAACTAAAACTACTGAGTAATTGAGGACAATCTACACTATTATGAAAAATTTTGAATAAGAAAACTAGATCGAGTAATGACCTACGCTTTTCTAGAGATTCCATACTAAAATGCTTAAGCCTGTCATTATAAGTAAAATGCCTGCTAGCTTTGCCAACAGAAAAAGCTAGATGCCACATGAACCTTTTTTGGACTCTTTCAAGCCTTAAAGAGTGGGTTGCGTAGTGTGGTCGCCAGACAACACTACCATATTCAAGTACGCTCCGCACGAGTGTGTTGTATAAGAGAATTTTGGTACGATAGTCCCGAAATACCTTACCATTTCTTATGATAAAACCCAGAGCACTGGACGAACGCTTTACTACACTTTCTATATGTGGTATAAAGGTTAATTTTCTATCCAAAACTATACCGAGGTCTCTAATACTACCCACTTCGCTGATGCTATTATTGTTAATATGATACTGAGAATTCTGGATATTAATCTTACGAGTAAATTTGATGTGAAAACATTTACTGATATTAAGGGTCATCATATTATGCCTGCACCAATCGCTGAGCCTGTCTATGTCACTTTGTAAGAGAATGACATCTAGGTTTGAAACTATTCTTCTGGAAATTTTTAGGTCATCCGCATATAAAAAGGGGGTAGAGTAATGGAAACAGCCAGAGATATCATTAATGAAGATATTAAAAAGAATAGGGCCCAAATGGGAGCCCTGAGGTACGCCAGATGTAATTATGTTAATATTAGAAGTAAACCCATTCAAGACAACAAAGAAAGATCGATTACTCAAGTAGGCGGTCAACCAATTTAAAAGACTTCCTGCAAATCCATACATGGAGAGCTTTGCAGTCAATACATAGTGAGGTACACGGTCGAAGGCCTTGCTGAAGTCAGTATAAATTACATCTACTTGTTGACGTCTATCAATGGCTTCAGCAAGTTCCTCGACGAAGGTGACCAAATTTGTTGTAGTTGACCTAGCCCTGACAAAACCATGCTGGTAGTCTGTAATAAACTGTCTAAAGTAATTTTGGATGTGGGGACAAACAATGGCTTCGAAAATTTTTGATAATATTGAAAGAATCGAAATGGGTCTGTAATTGCTAACAAGTTGTTTATCACCAGATTTGAATACCGGTACGACTTTTGCCATCTTCCACGTTTCTGGAAAGATGCCAGACATAAGCGACTTGTTAAAGATGTAATGAATCGGAGTCACTAAGTGAGTAGCACAATTCCTTAAAAATATTGGCGGAATACCATCGGGCCCACAACCCTTACTAACATCAATAGATTTAAGTTTATTAAGTATAGTGGGTTTGTCGATATAAATATTAGCTAAGCATGAATAATTGTTGTTAAGAAAAGTCGAATAATCAGTCGAACTCGGGTCAGTGAAATCCCCATAACAGTCATCACTATAATTTTCACAGAAAGCAGAAGCAAATAAATTACTAATATCGGGACCATCAGTCATAATACGACTGCCGTCAGTCATTGAACTGGGGTAGGTATTCGTACTACCTAACTTGGATTTTATAAAAGACCAGAAATACTTAGGGTTAGTTTTAATTCTGTCCTCTACTACTTGCATATAATTATTGTAATAGATTTTTGATAATTTTTTGTATCTCTTATCCAAAACTAGCAGTGATAATTCATCCAGGGGGTTACCATACATTTTAAATCGACGTCGTACTTTTTCTTTTTCTCGTAGAAGTCTTATCAGAGCTTTATTGAACCAGGGGGGATATTTTCTATGACAACGTTTGACAAGAGGTACAAATGTAACTATAATGCCTCTAACTATTTCGTAAAACTCTGCAAGCATATCGTTAACATCTTTTAACGTGGTAAACACAGAACTCCAGTCAACTTGAGATAAATATTTATTGATATTAATATAATCGGCTTTATGAAAATTAAATCTGCAGGTTTCCGAATTCACAATGAGATTAGTTTCAGATCTATAATTCAAATCAATATCCAAAGGAGGATGTGCAGGATCAATAGCACAAAGACAATTAGTAGACAGTTTCACAGTACAATACAGCATATCAGTAAAAACTAAGTCCAGAGTTCTTTGCTTACAATTAAGAATACAGTTATATTGCTTAAGATTATTTGTATTACAGAAATCAATCAAAGATTTACAAACAAAAAGTAGTATATGTATTATATCAGTTATCTGGTTTCCATAGTACAAGCTCTGCTTAGTTTGGGATCAGATGACCGTGTGTGACGAATGTCCCAGGATATATATATAGGATATATATATACAGACATGTTCATGCACACAAATACATGTCCTGTGTGGGAATCGAACCCACGACCTGCGGCGCGTAAAGTGAACCTTAACCAACTGCGCCAACTGGCACGTATAACAAGAGTATAAATAGGTACAGATTAAACATTACTACTTATTTGTTATCTATAACGTAAACCGTCTTATTAATAAATAAGGTGTAAGTCAAGTATAGTTAAACCTAGGATTAAAATATATCCGTCACTTTCTAATGTCATATAAACAAAAAGGGCTGGAGCATGGCTGGAGCTATCTTAATACCTGGGTGTTACAAGACTGACATACACCTTATTTTTTAATAAGGGGGAAAAGGTTTGGTAAGTACCTACTTAAAATTAATTCTTTTAGGTAAATAATGCAAAAAAAAACAAATTCAAATACACACACAGGAAGCATGTGCATTCTTACTTACTCCTCGCTTTTCAGCGGCAACGGAATCACTATTCGTCTATAAATTAATGGGCAACTATAAGGCTATCTATTTTAATCCTTCATGATTTAATAAAGGTTTTTTTGTATTGTAATGACCTTGATTAAGAATACACACACTATGAACGTAACAGTAGAATAATTCACGGATGAAACAAAACACTTTCCCCTAATATTATAGCGCAAGGACCGCTGGCGACTAACGCAAGTGAGCGGAGCGTTACAAGATGACGTCACACTGGGGTCACGTGACTGCTAGTGGGCCTCGATATTTAGGGAAATTTCAAATGTCTGTAAAATCATAACTACTTGGTTTTTTTTAATGAAACAAAAACTAGTGTATTTGTATACATAATGGCTCTACTGTTACAAACTTTCAAGCGATTTTGCATACCTAGTAACATTCCTAATTGGATCAGAAGCTACTAGCACCCAGTTCTATTATTAGCGCTAAAGCTTCTTCAGGAGAGTAAGGCTTTAAAGCCAAATATGATGGCGTATCGTAAATTTGTTTCATGCGTTTGTATCTTCTAGGGTTTGTAGTTAGTGGGCTCAGCTTACTAGTTTGGCAGCTATTATTTTTCCGCTCTTATTAAGGCTGGCTTGAGCAGCAGAATGCAATAGCTCCGGACTTGACTCAGAAATAATTGGTTTCATCACCCTTCGTTTTGTTCGTAGAGAGGTCTCTTCATAAGATTTTACAGGTCTGCCTCTGGTTTTATTCACTTGTAAATTATTGTTTGCGCTTGTAGTGCCTACTGTTGGCAAGACCAAATCGCTCGTTAACCATGTTGAATTGTATTTCATAGACCTTTCCATTTTCCTATTAGATTTTTTCCACTTTTCCAATTTTGACACAATCACTTTCAGAAAATATTTCATTTTATTTACACTGTCTTTTGACGATTTATATTAACTAAACTTGTCCAATATGTGACTAGTTAATTGTTCTGCACACTGAGACGAAGATTGTTTATAAAAGTTTTCACTTTTTAACACTAAAACCAGGTCCATTTTTTTGATATTTAATTCCGAGTTATTTGGTCCACTCCGACTACCTGTGAAAAAATCAGTCTAGTGTCACAATGCGTTGGTTTGAGTTCCCAGAATTCACATTATTACTAATCAACAAACTAAGTACTAAGCATAACTCTTTTTTTGAATGACTAAAAAATGTTATTAATAAACATACCTGTGGATAGAAGCCACAGGTATGTTTATTAATAACATTTTTTAGTCCATAATGAATATAATATCATATAAAATATTGCGATTACAAACAAGGACTCAAAATATTACTATAATTAATGTATTTGGACATTAATTAAAAATCAAATTGAATTTAAATTTTTTATTAAAAAAAAATCTACACATTGAAGTTTAATAATAGGGATTGAACAAAAGGATTTAATTGTTTACATGTATATCTAGGTTTGTCATGTAAAGTGTTATACAGAGTAAAATCGATATATAATAATAATAATAAATCTTTATTACTCGATAGGAATTACATTATAATCACTTATATGGCTATGTTTTTAAGACATACTAGCATACACGTCACCATCTGTACTAGTTCGAAAACTGTATCACAGATGACGGCGCCCTCCATAAAGAATGACACGGTATACATGAACAGAACATAAGTTGTTTTATTTAGGATTTAGAGTTAAAAATTACATTATCAGTGTAAACACTTAAAATATAATGTAATTATAATAAATATTAAATGCAAAAATAGTATATAATAAATAAAATAAAGAATAGATAAAAATATAAAGATAAAATACTAAATAAAATTAAATAAATCACCAAAAATAAATAAATCATAATAATCATATAATATAATTAATATAGTGTCTCTGCTAAGGCTGTGCGGTGGGGTGGAATGTAGCATACTCGATCCTTTCTACGTTTGCTTCTGTTGAAATTAGCATCGTAGGAGAGGCAGTGATGCTTACATAGTATAACTTGGAGCACAAACAGCTGTCTTACCGATAAAACATTGCAGTCCTTGTATAATAAGACAGTGGGGAACCTGAATGATTATTTACACATTATTTTTAAGACAGCTCTTTGCGCTCTCTCAAGTCGCAGCATAGTTGTTTTACAGGCTCCTCCCCAGGCTGAAATACAATAAGACTCGATTGACTGTGCCAAAGAAAAGTATACCATTTTGAGAGTCCTAATATCAGCCACGGACCCTAGCTTCTTAAAGACATAAATGAGCATACGAGTACGTGATGATTCTATATATAAATGGGATTCTGTATATAAATGGGATTCTATATATAAATGGGATTCTATTTGGGGTTTCCAGCTCAGTGTACCGTCTAGATGTACACCGAGATATTTAATAGCATTAGTTTTCAGGAGTGGCTGACAGTTGCAGTTGGTGAGGATGTTGTTAGAAAAACTGCAGCAGTGGGCTTTGATACAAAAAGATTCAATGTGAGATTGGGAAAATAATCTAGAAGAGAAAGTAATAAAAAAGGTTTTTTCAATATTTAGAGTAAGCAGATTAGAAGAGATCCACCCCATTACTATACTAAGAGCACCTTCGGCAGACTGCCTAGCCTCGTCCCAGGTCGAACCATGAATAACTAATGCTGTGTCATCCGCATATGTATAAATATCACAATGAGGAATGTGAAGTTGGCAGAGCTCATTTATGTATAAAAGAAACAGGGTTGGGCCCAGCACACTTCCTTGTGGTAACCCAAAACTCAATTCTCTCTCTGAACTCGTAACATTATCTATTTTAACGTACAGACTACGGTTAGTTAGGTAGTCAATCAAGATTTTGAGCACTATACCTCTGATTCCAAACGATTCTAATTTTAAAATAAGCATGGGAATAGAGACAGTGTCAAATGCTTTTGACAGGTCCAAGAAAACACCAACAACTTTAGATTTATCATCAATATGACTAACAATTTTACTAGTGAGATCAACAACAGAATCTTCAGAAGAAATTCCCTTACGAAAACCATACTGATTATTTGCTAGAAGTTTATATTTGTCTAAGTATTTTACTAATCTAGAATTAAGAAGCTTTTCCAAAATTTTTGTTGTTAACACTGATATGGGTCTATAGTTATGGACACTGCCTCTTTTTCCACTTTTGAAGATAGGGTACACAAGGGCTTTTTTGAAGACTTTAGGAAAGATTCCAGATGAAATACACACGTTAAAGATATGCGTTAAATGGGGCACCAGTGTACCACTTGCTGCTTTAAGAATAGCTGCGGGGATGTCGTCCCATCCCACCGCACAGTCTATTCGAAGATTCGCAATAATATTTTTTATCGCAGCTTCATCTGTTTCTATTATGGCCATAGAATTAAGTGAATCATGAGAAAAAGTAGGACTGGTCGTATTTATAGGGTGACACATGAGAGAATTTTCTCTGCCAGCTTTCTACCTACATCCACAAAAAAGTCATTCACCTTATTTACTGATGATTGTGGGTCTTCAGCGTAGCTTAATAAATTCCAAGCCGTGGTTTTTGCACGATGTAGGTTTGCTATATACTCTTTATTGTATTCCAAGTGGCCTTTAGACTACTCCTGGCCTCCCAAACAGATTGCGTTCAAAATCACGCTTTAGTTTTTTTAGCATATTATTGCAGTAATTACGGTAGCGAGTGTAGGTGACTTTAAGAATACCATTATCTGGATGGGTTTTTAGTTGTTTATGCATTTTGTCACGATTTTTAATACATTTAAGGAGACCAGGAGTTATCCAAGGTTTAAGGGTTCTTTTACGATGTGATATTTTGGTTATACTTGTATGAATTCTTATAATCCTAGATATTAGATTAACCATAAATAGTGCAGCAATATTTGCATCTGTTTCATTATATAACGGAGAAAAGTCTGCTTCTTCTAAATCCAGAATGACAGCAGGGTAATCGATACGCTTGACAGTGGAGTTAGGCTTGGGAATATTACCATTAAGTACAGAACAGAATAGGACTGGGGCATGATCTGTGATTGAGGTTTGCAGAACGAGTGTTGTAGCATGTGTAGTAGTTTTAAGAATCACATGGTCTATACAGCTACTCTCTCGTGTAGGAAATAGATGAGCGGGTAATAACGCATGAGAGGCAGTAATATTTAGGTATTCATCTGAACGAGCATCGTTACTATTTGACCCTATATTTATGTTTATATCACCGACAACAGCAATCGTTTTATATGCAGACAGGGAGGATAATGTGGTATCAAGACTAGACAAAAAGTTGTCTATATTATGTATCGAAGGGGATCGATAAAGGGCGATAATTGCATAGGAATTAGAAATAGTCAATAATAAACAATTAGCATCTATGAAAACTGGTTCCGTGATTTGACAATCTAAATCAGTTTTATAGTAAATTACCACACCATTTTGATTTTTGAATCCGGACATAATAGAATTGTAACCATAGAGCACTGGAAGTTAGCTCACTTTACTTAGCCAACATTCTGTGAATACAATAATATCGCATTGAATATTCAATCTAGTTAGAGGTGTGTAACTCAGCTCTGAACCAGCTCAATGAATCAGATCACACGGGTTTGAGCCGTTGAGCTACAGCTCAACAACAAAATGACTAGCTCACGGCTCAATCCAACTCCTATTGTATCTGCGACTCCCTCCATAGATTATTCTTGTGATTCGAATCTACGAATTATTATTTCGTTCTAAAACATATAAATAATAATTAATTCAATAAATAAATATGTAACATATATAGATAATATAAAAAAAGACAAATAATTCCAACTCTGAAGTATGAAAAGAGCCGCTCGGCAGAGTCGAACGAATCGCGGCAGCTCAGCCGGCTCAATTCGGAGCGCGGTACGTAGTGAGCGTGCACGCGTATCGTGGACTATAGGTACAAATTGAGCTGATCTGCGAGCTGAGTCATTGAACCAGCTCACACACCTGAGCCGTGAGCTGTGATGCAGCTCGCGTATTTTTGATGAGTTACACACCTCTAAATCTAGTTAAAAATACTTGCGCTTCATCAAAATTATGATTGATACTGCGTATGTTTAGCTGTAGAACTTTAATAGACATGTTATATGTACTGTCTATATACAATTTACATTGCTCAGGTTGGCAAAGAAATGAGCATGAGTTACTTAAGGAGTCTAGGTCCTCACTGATCCCAGTAATAGTATCCATTTTTATAGATAAAATGAGAATTGGTATTATTTGATTTGATCATTAAAAGCAAACAGTTATAAAATGCATGCCAATGGAAAAATTCCAGCCCGGATGAGAGCCCCGTATACTTCCTACAAGTAAAACAAACTAAGATTAAATCCATTAGGTGAAAGTTATTTAGAAAATCCTTTGGAGTTGTTAATAAGATAAATAATATAAGGTAAAATATATAAGATATGCGTTTAAGTAATAATAATACGTACACTATAATTATATAAGTGAACCGATATAAATGGTGAGTGCTGATATAATATAATATAACAGGAATTGATTCAATTTGAAAAACAGTTCTTATGAGTAAAATATTGAAGAACATTCAATAAAAAGGAAAAAATACAGGCAGTCTGAATATGTATGTATTTAAGCATAACTTAAGTAGTCACTTCTGCGAGCGGAGTTTAGATCTTCGCTATCCACACGGATGGTTGGTGATCCTTCTTTAGCACGTAGATATACGTTGCCATGTGCAACCCAGCAAAATGTGAAGTTATTTACTTTTGCAAAGTCTCTCGCTAAGAAATGGAGTCTTTTCATCTTTGGGATAAAATTTTCAGATATAAAAACCGGGTTTGTTGGACCATCAATCAGTATATGAGAGGAATTACATTTATTTTCCTTATTGGAGTAATTGAATGATTTAACAGCATTTAAAAAAAAATCTTTCATTATCTCACTGGAAAAATCAGCAATAATTGGCTTGCGTGGTTGTGATGCTGTGTTGATGTTTATGCGAAAGGTATCACGTAAATCTGAAGGTTGGATTGCCAAATTGACAGCCTTTCCTGCATTTATAATGATTTTTGAAAGGTCATCGTTTGTCTCCGGCTTTTTAGTAATAGGTACATTACGCAGTTCAACGCAAGATAGTTTCGATTGGCGTTTCAGATTGTCTATTTTATGTTCTAGGGTTTGAACATATGCTAGGTTTGAGCGTCGTTCCTGTTCCAGTTTATCCATTTTATCCTTAATTTCATCGTACTGACTCGAGAGAAAATCAATTGAAGCTCTAATTGACGTATTTTGATCCTTGATTATATTGACAGATTTTTGCAATGTATCGAAATTCTTGAACTGCTCGTCTTTAAAATTTGCAAACATAATTTTTATTTCCTCCATGAAGGCTTGTAGGTCATCATCATGCCGCCTTCTCTTACCACCCCCACATGTCTAGGTTGATGTTTTCATTTCCTCAGAAGTACGGTTCTCAGGTGTAGCTTTAGGCGTGGAACCAGCTGACTTCTTGGTTTTGTTAAAAGAATTTGGTGGAGAGTGTTCAAACGGCATAATTGACGCAAAATAAATTATCCGATGGCAAAGCTAGGCCTATTTACTCGTCCGTCTATCAATGCAGTAAAAATATGGTACGTACGTAGGTTATAGGTATGTACCTATGCGTCGGAACAGGATGCAGTCGAGATTTGCAGCAACAGTCGATTTGTCGTTATCCCTTTTTCACACACGTCACTGTAATCATCCGCCGTCTCGCTCGTCGCATTAAGTTTTAACCGCAACTTCAAGCTGTATATGCGCTCCTAATACTGCCACTATTTTTTACTTCGTATTTATTAAAGAAATATATTTTTTTAGCAATGAGTGTGGCGAAACACTTCTGTTCACTAATACGGTCCGAGGGGAAGGGGGAATATGCGACTCAAAGTAGCCCCGCTTAGACTATAAGTGGGAATTAGAAACCCTCTGAATATGCAGATAAGTTATATAATGAATTAAATGAAAAGCATAGGTTTAAAGCCATGGTGCAGGAAGATATATGGACTTAGAGCTGAGAAGCAAATGAAAGAGATTAAAAGCTACGCAAAATTATACACAAAATTAAGAAGAGTCTACACTTCATGGGTTTTGTGATGAAATGAAATGAAATGAAATAATTTATTCATTCCAATAGGCCTTCACAGGCACTTATGAATAGTCAAACTCTAATACTCTAATGCACGGTTCGGAAGGTTGATTTTGCTGAGAAGAGCCGGCAATAAACTCAGCAATTACTCTTTTCAAAAACAAACTTAAATTTATTACATCAGATGTTTCCTGCGAGAGCGAGCGCAGCGATGTAGATTGGGCTAACTCTGAAGACAAGAATTCATATACCGGTTATGTATTTATCTTTCAGGGTAGCGCTATAACATGGGAACTCGCACCGACAACAGACTGTTACTTTGTCTACCACAGAGGCATCATCAAAGCAAGGATTTTCGAAAAACCTCGCATTTTTAAAGGAACTCTGATGTGCCTGAAAAAGTGTACTAAAAAAACAAGAAGACACACACACACACACTACACAGCTATTGCCAGGTGACTGTACCTATTCATGAACTATCTTAAGGCGTGATTAATAATAATAAACCACTTTTACATACTGAAATAAGCCATCCTTAGTTTCTAATTTCGATGGCCTCCATTGCCGTTTATTTTTCAAAACTATTTTTTTTTATTGGAAATAGTAATGAGAATGCTCTGAGAGTTTCATTTTTTTCTTTCATCTGCAATAAAAAGAATAATATCACTTGAAGCATTTTCTTTGATTGGCCACAATATAACATAATTATATTGTAGTATAATATAATAGCTCAGTTTGCGTCGAAAGTGTATAAATACCTGATGTGAAGCAGTCATTGCGTTTTGTTCCTTGGCCGGAAGTTTGCCTATGATGAATGTTGCTAGGGTCGGCCAGTCTCCGTATAGTTGCATTACAGATTCCGGATACATATTTTTAAAATCTTTTTTTAACTGTGGGTAAAAGTAGCTGTCAATTGTAATTAAAACAGATTTATAATGTGCCCCTTTCTAAAACATCACAAGCCAACGTAACGGTTAGGATTTATGAATGAAAATTCCTTGTCAACGCTATAAATATATTAGTATAATATTACAAAAGTGGTTCTATGGCCCGCCTAATTTTTACTTCGCGAAGTCCGGCTCTCCCTGATTGTCTTGTAAGTGGCACGAAGGTGTAGACAGGATCCGACGCAGGTGCAGAGACGTCACGGTCAGGTGGCAGATGATCTTCCCTTAGCCGGAACCACGATGATGGTGAGGTGATCCGAAGGTAAATAGGGAACCCCAAAATGGGGTTTTATTAATGGGGTTGGTTGGTTTGTTAATTGATTGGTTGTTGGTGAAGTTGGTTGCTGGTGGTGTGGGTTGGTAGCTTAGGGTGGTGTTTTCTTTCCCTTAGCCTGGATTATATAATCTGGATACCTTATTTTCATTTTCCGGGGGGATCGTGAATCTATTAATTGAGGCAGTATACACTCAATGTAAAATAATGTGAGCTTCTGTTCCAGTTTTGTTTCCCAAAACTTATCGTCTTTATTATTATTTCAGTTGTTATTGGTACCGTAAAATGGGGTTACTTTGATTGGTTTTTGAGCTTCACTACCATATATCTTTATTTTTAAGCCGAGAGCGTTTAAAAAAAAACTGAATAATCGGTTTTTCTTATTGGTGGCGTTAAGTATATATAAAAAAATATTAAATAAATAGATTCCGAAAATAAAAATAAAATGTTGCTTATCAAGTTTATACTGTGATTGGGGTCACTTTGATAACTCCTATTTTTTCCATTGTAATTGAAAGGCATGCCGAAAAGGAACAGAATTACTTAAAAAAAAAAAAATTGCCTTATTTTCATAAGTTATTTGATTTTTTGTAAATTTGGGGTGACTTTGATTAAGGGGGGGACTTTGATATAGATACATAAGTTATTTTAAAAATAAAATTATTGGTTTAAATAATAACATATTTTAATTGTCACAAGGCTTAGCTTAATTTAGCATAACTATAATTTTATAAAATAACTTAAACAGAACATAAAATCTACAATTAACCAAAAAAAAACAAACCGATTTAGTGTTCATTTTTAATCAATATAATCACTCCTTTTATATCTTCTTATCATATTAATTAAAATCTTAAAGAATAAACAATTTCACTTAATTCTTATTTTAATCATCACAAGGTTGTGCTTAACTATGATTTTATAATTATTTCCAAAAATATCTAAAACAGAACAGAAATAAAATAAAAATTTATACAAAAAAAACAGACTTAGATTTAATTTTTAGGGTTCTATCACCCGAGGGGTGCCAAACGGAACTCTATCACTAAGACTCCACAGTCCGTCCGTCTGTCAGTGGGCTGTATCTCGTGAACGGTAATAGGTAGACAGCTGAAATTTTCAGAGAATATTTATTTCTATTGCTGCTATAACAACATATAATAAAAAAAATACTAAAAATTAAAGGGGGCGCCGCCCATACAACAAACGTCTTTTTTTGGTGTTTTGTTTTCATAGCACAATTAATATTTATACGGAACCCGTAATTTTTCACTTGTTGTATTAATTAAAGTCTTAAAAAAAAAGAATAGCTTCTTCCAAGGTTTCGGTGTCATAGCTTTTATCAGGTATTCTTTTTTAGGTCCATACCATGATTATACCTGAAATAGGGGCAAGATTGATAATGCATACAAACTCCTCGTAATAGTAGAAATAAAGATAGCGGGGTGACATTGATGATATCAATGTCGCCCCAGTCATTCTAACAAAGTAACCCCGACAACTAAATCAATTATAACATCAAAACTATCTTGTGCAAAGAGAAAATCTAAACAAGATTGTGCTCCCAATAAACCCTGAATCTATTGTGATAAAATTCTTAAACCTTAACACAGTAGTTAATTCTGTTCAGAAGTTGTCAGAGCATGAATTTCTGACCTTAGTTGGAGGTATACTTCGAAATTTTTTTACTCGACCATATGCCGTCGCACACGTCTCTGAACCAAATGTTGAGAGGCTGAACTGTCAATTTCGCCGACAAAAAAATAAATATGGCCTACGTTCCGTTTCTTCTGACATATTTAACAAAAAGTAAATTTTTCGAGTTATCATCAATGTCGCCTCGACATTTGAAAGTCACCCCATTTTACGGTATATCTTCCCAGGACCATAAGCCAAATAGGCATTTTTGTTTGTTTTTAATATTCAGTTGCCCTTAGATTTGGTAATACCAATTGTGTTTTATTGTGTACTAGCTGACCCGCGTGGTTTCACCCGCGTTCCCGGGATAAAAAGTAGCCTATGTCCTTCTCCATACCATAGGCTATATGCATGCCAAATTTCATCGCGATCGGTTCAGCGGTTTAAGCGGGAATGACATGTCGTAATGGCGTAACAGACAGAGTTACTTTCGCATTTATAATATTGTTAGGATTTATTACACTTTATTGATAACTAGCTTTTGCCCGCGGCTTCGCTCGCGTTTATATAGATTTTGTCAATCAAAACGCGAATATGCAAATGGTGACTAATTTTATAACGTAATGGACATTACGCAGTAGTGTAGCAGCTATACAGAAGGAAGCTACGGCAACAGGTAGTTTTTTCTTATGAACTCGAGGGCGTCGAGAAAGAAGAGTGCACCATTCCCTGACTCTACTTGATGTAACACCATGTTGAAAGACGTCTCTTTGTTCTGGAACCAACCAAGGAACTAATTCGGTTACTTGCTGTTGCAACGCTGTGAAATCATAGTTTAATTCCCTAAATTATAGGTGTAGCTTCCTCACCGCCATTGTCATAACCTCGATATAAATATTTGTCAGCGTTTCGTTGGTGTTGTCTCTGCATGAATTTGCTGCAGTCACCGCAAAATATATCCACCATGTACTCATTGTACTTATCTCACAACGTTTAAGGTGTGTTATGAGGCTTGCATAAAATTCCCTGATTTTGTCTAGTTTAAGTTCCTGATTCCTGACCGTTGACAATTTTAAAGTCTATATAGTTATTAGGGCCCCGGACATGATGCAATAGCATTAGCAGACAAAAGCCTATCAAAGTTCGTTCGTTCTTTGAACGGTGTAAACATGATGATTTAACCCCTGACCAATCTTCAACAGGAGTACCTTTAACGCGGCGTTTCCACTCCTTTTTTGAGGTGTTGCATGTATAATAACGAGATATAACAAAGTTTCTGCGAACGTGTCTGTCAAACAAATCTGGAAAAGGGTAGTTAATGTGATTTTAGAAGGTGAAGTCCTTTCCTGGAAATTACTCTCACTGAAAACACACTGTCCATTTTCAATGTGTACCTACTGCAAGATATCGACCGATATATCGATATAGACCGTCGGATATCTTTCGTGTAACGGAAAAGTAAGGAGCCGCCACGCTGCCTCATTACTACTGACATATCGCCCTGCTTGATAGGTTATAATATATTTGCAAATATATTGAATAGTGCGAGCAGAGTTGCAGGCATCTACACTAATGTGGGCATTAAATATGTTACATAGAATGGGTGAATATGGTACAGCTCAATTATTATCAAAAATGTCGACCACCCACTTCGAGTCTGAATCGAAATTTAAGTTTTTTTTTATTGTAGGTAGAAAAAGTCTCCACTTTCCAAAACTAGATGTCGCCACCGGTATGAAACTCAAGAATGTCAATAAAGCGCGAAATTCAAAATCCTACCAAAATCCACATCGTTACAAAACTCAGCAAGGTTACATTTTTAAATCTGAATATGTTTGGTTTTTTTTTCTCCAAATAAATAACAATAAAAAAGAAATCATATACCTAAGCATATGAAAATTGAGATTATATTTTATTAAATGCATCACAGATTATAGTGAAATAGTAATATGTATTATTACTATTTCACTATAATTTACATTTCAAAATGGCGTCCTTAGTTCCTCTTTTGGCCACCAGGCCAGATAAGATCGTGAGACTATACTTTTTAATGGATTTAAAAATGCCAAATCTAAGGGCTGGCATATTCCCGTGCAGTTGGGAGACAACAACACAGCGAATATTATATTCAATGCACTTTTCAATCATTCAATTCGTCGAATTGAATTCGATACGTAACTGACCAGATTATCGACAATTATAATTTTTGCCTTCTCTTTATCGATTTTATTTTAAAATAAGGTAGAATTACTAGCCACTTTTCGACCTGTTGTATACTGTGCCAGGCTTGCCATGTAGTCCGCTTTATAAGTAGAAGTAAAACATGCCCATTTCCTGCATCACTAAATGTAACAGATATACCTACTGGATTTCGAATTGTCAATATTTTTTTCAGGATGTCGACAGCCTCTTTGTCTCATTGGGTCATCTGTTAGATTTGTCTCATCATAATTAGTTATGAGAGCAAGTTCTATACCCTTTGATGTTGTATCGGGATCACAAAATATAAATTAGTTGTATCTTCGTTCACAGCGACCCATGAGCGCTTTAAATTCTGAGCAAGGCTTTTGTTCTTGAACCTTTTTCTCGGCCCCTTTTTTGTCCATATTCCAAATGTACCTTGATTATACACTGAAAAAAAAAAAGATTGGTTATATACATCAGGAATATGTTAACTGCTATCAATTAACTTGTTTATATACGAGCGCATAAAGTATTGTGATCCAAATAATCAAGTTTTCTTGAGTAAAAATTAAACAAGCAGGCATATCATATTTAAACTGGTTTGTCAACCCTTCATTATTACTACTAAAGTCCGCTGTCCACCCCTTCTAACACCGGAGGAAAAGAGCTCTTGGCCCCAATTCCGGAATGATTTCCCTAATATCTTCAGGTGTTAGGGCCGACAGGGCTTGTAAGTTAATTTTGTTTTCTGTAACATTAGCATGAAGGATCATTGATAGTAATACACAAAACGAACCAATTTACGCGTGGAAAAGATTAAGGCACAAAAGTAGTAACTTACTAGCGAAAACAGGGCCCAGTTCCGGAAGCCCCCAGGCTTTTAGTAATTCCAAGACCTCAGAGTCTTCCATGGATGAAATGAATATGAATATGATTAATAGGTTTACCACCACCACAGAGTGGTACACTCTCACACTGAACAAATAACTAGTAATAATTAACAATTATTCACAATTTTTACACGGACAGAGCAGCGCGCGCGCAAATCTTCCCCAAGAAACTGAACTCGTTCGGACTTGAACGGTGCGCCCAAGGAGCGTTTACGAAGATATGTTGTTTCAAATCTCTACTTGCATTTTTCACTTAAATGAGCGCGTATTTGTTCATACAAAGTTATAATTTTGAATTTAAAAAAGAAACTTATACAATCAATAATTTTACAATTATTGCAATAAATACGTTTATGATTTAAATGAAACAAAACTTAAGCTGAACTAATTATTTCTAATGAGTAATAATGATAAAGCAACTTGATTGATCTAAATAAGTTGTTGATAGACCTAACATCAATCAAGTAAAATTGTTTATTTTAACATATTGTGACGAAAAATCGTCAATTGTTGTTTTTGATATTTTCTTGAATGATTTAATCATATTTTTTTCAAACAAGCAACTTTGTTAAATGCTTAGCCATTATTTTTTTCAGTGTACAATTAACAACGAATATCGTATTTAGATAATGGGATTTAAAATTGATTAGCAATCCCTTATTAAATCAAACTTCAGAAATGTAGTGTTACTTGAGGCACTTGTCCCATGTTACTGTTACTGTTGCAATGCCCTTGCAGGGCTCATGTTGTAGACTAATTTACTACTGTAACATCTTAAAATGTAACATGAAGCAATAAATAAATGAAATATGTATACTATGTATAGGTATTCTAAGTCGTCGGTAGTATGTAGTTTTGTTATGTACTTAAAGTGGAAATACACAAACCAATTTCTTAATTCATCCAGTTTAGTTTGGTGACTTTCGTCCTGATTTGCGAAACCAAATCCACTCACTGAATCTAAAAAGATCCTAAAAAACCTAAAAAGGTAAAAGTATATAGATACTTTTACCGTGACTGAACTCTGCATTTACACATTTCAGCTTGGTTTAATTTGGCATAATTCTGTTCCGACACGCCTACTCTTAATGACACGTAGTCTTCATCCGTTTTATGCTTAATTTTATAAATCTTGATAAAAGCCTCTGGGCCACTGATGGCCATGGACTATAAAGTTGTCTCTTGGAGTAAACGTTTTAGTTTCCTTAGTCTTTGGATGATCTCATTATTATGAATCCGAGAGACTTGGCAGCTTTACTTACATAGATGAAATGTGATCTTGAAATATTAATTTGAAGTGATCCTTGATAACTCCCAAGTCCCTCATCTCAGTCACACGTTTGAGTACTTGATTTTATGACAGAAAGTTATAACTGAGCACTTATTAAGATTTAGGTGTAATTTATTGGAAGCACAGTATTTATCTAAACTGGAAAGATCTTGTTGTAACGCAATTGCATCGGCTTAACAACTGACTGCTTTACAAATTTTCATTTCGTATGCAAAATTGAAATGAGTGGAATTTTGAAAGCAACTATCTATGTCTGATTATCGAATATTTGTTTCTTTTTTTCGCCTCTACTATCGGCATTTTCCAAATATTGATCAATGTCTTAGTCGTCCATTATTATGGGATGCTTTGCGCGTATTGTAAAAATCCACCTTTTTTAATTTGAAAAGCAGATTCTACAAGAATACCTTTGCACCTGTTCAAAAATGATTTCCGTCTATTATCACGTCTGCCTTTATTTCAGTAGTGTCGGTTTTTGAAGCCATTGCGATTCCTAAGGCGTGACCTTACTCCTTGACCTTACGCTTTACCGTTTCTGTATAATACAGAAACTTTTAATACTTCGGGTTGTAGCCGTAACACTTATATCTGATAACATAAAAGTATGCCTTGACACTTTTGACTTCGATACCTACCAAATTTAAAAGTTATTGAAATCATTTACATTATCATCAAGCATGAGTAAAACATCAGCAAACACACATGAGTCAAACCTCTGTCAGCAGTTGTCTGCGTGTGCTAAAGTGTCTGCTGAAATGTCGGACCTCCGTAAGCAGCAGTTGTCTGCGTCTGCTGAAGTGCCGGCTGCGTCTGCTGATGTATTGGACTTTCATAAAATCTCATATGTACAGGTGAATCATACTCTGATTCCCGTGATGGAGTTTCAGTTTCCAATGATTTCCTCGAATATGAGATAGGACTAGTAATTGGTTCTTTTAAAATTTGTTCAATTAAATTTAGTACGCCAATTTTCAATTTTCGTTTCTGGTATTGAGTCATTGTTTTCACATCTGGTAATATGCTGCGGAAAATAACCATATCAGCATCGGAATCGTCCACATTTTGTTCTTTTGTCTTTATTTGATTATTTCTTTTTGAAAAGTATTCGTACGCTAACTTATTAACATCACTTAAATTAATCAGTGTTTTTTCTGATAGTAGTGGTGTAGGTTGTGGCGTGATAAAATCAGTCAACTGCTTTTCACCTGCAGATGGACCAGCAGACATCGATGTCAATGCGTCTTCATCATCATCGATTCGATCTGTATTGTTGTCTAAAGTACCTTTGGAAAGTCGGGATTTTAAAATTGTTTCTAGGAAATGTAAGTGTGATGCAAGGTAGTACAATTTTATTGGTTTTGCAGCAGAGCCAGACGGAGCATTCATGTTTTTCTTATTCTTTGAGTAACTACATCTGATGTTCTCCATCGTTCCATACAAGGTCTTCCCAACTTCCCGTGTTATGTGGGAAGATTTACAGTAATAATAAGTAATAATTATTTATTTGTATAAATTTGGGTTATAAAAAAATATTAAATTTTTTAGGACCAGCAACTATTTTATCAGCAGGTAGAGGTAAAGGTTCATAGCCGTTCTAAGCCGATCCGATACTTATCGGTAGAGCCAGCCGCAAGCATGCCGCATTCACACGTCTATTTTTCTAAACATCCGCTAGCTCTATTTGTCTTCCAGTCAATATCCCTACATTCCAACTCGCATACCTGATGTTCACTTACCGGGCTCGCTTCTTATGTTGCACCCGCCCGGTATGATGCGAAAACCATTTCCCACAAAGGTCGGGTGCTGTCTTTGCTCGTCGCCTGGGGGGTACGCCCTAGCCAGGTCACTATCCTGCTTTGCCATACTGCATATTGCAATTTGGCTTATTTTTTTACGGCTAGCCTGACGCTTACCCTCCTTGGGAATACTTTTTAAAAATAAGGTTTTTAAAAAGTATTCCTTTCATTTCAAAAAATAAACTGTATTAACAAATAATACAAAATTTTAATATTTTATAAAACTACAATTATTACAACAACATATTAAAAAGGTATAAGCTCTACTGAGCTACTTGTAAAAAGTTTCTAGATTTTCTGCAGGGCTAAAATATAGCATCATTCAGATCCAAGAGCAACTCGAGTATTGCTTGCCCCGACAGCATCGAAATATCGAATCTTTCCGGTAGTCCCATTTCCGAAACCAACAATGTTTTTTAAGGGAATGGCGTGTTTTTAAAGGAATATACATATTTTATTGTTGCTCCTTCGTTTACTGCACTGAGATCATCAGCGCCGAAAATTTCATGTAGATTCCAGAATTTGCTCTCAATACGGTCAGAAGTCGCACAAGACGCTTTTGTCGTAGAAATGTCTGTAGATTCGTCGTGTCATGCTGAAATTCCTAACTTCCACAAAGCTCCATATACTCGACTGATTTTCTTAAGGACGTCGAATATGATGCATATTGATCGGACAGATCCACCGCAACCCTTCCATACCGTGGTATTTTGCCTTAATTGCGGTCACCTATATTATATCCCTTCATCCTATAGATCTAGCGTTTTTTGTGTTTAGTTTAGAAGTTATTTAAAGCAAGAATCTTTTTATATTTGTATATTTCCAAATAATAATACGATTTATAGAAATTCTTGTTTTATTATCAAATTAGTCCAATGCTTGTTTTCAATATAAATTTAGTCGCCATCTATCGCGGTTACGCCTAAATACACGCAAAATAAGACGGCAAAGATTAATTTTACAACTTAAAATATGTTCTATCCTGTTTCAATAATGTTCGTAAGAAAGAGATGAGATGTGACTAAAATTAGTTTAGTGCGATTTACAACAGAATCGGCACCAATATAAACTAAACAATATCTAACTACGTACAAAGTTCAGGTATTGCATCTACGATATACAAAGAGAATTCGATTTTTATTTCTATTTTCACTAAATTGTGATTTATTCCGAATTCCTATCGATTCCGTGTCTATCTTGTCTGATTTTAATTCTGAGCATGTAAAATAGTTTTTTTTTATAATTTTTTTGTAACACATTAAACAATTAAGTGTACATACACTATTAAAAGCTTTTATACAGCGAGCGAAATCCTTTCTAGGATCAATTTAATGTCGTCGCTAGAAGAAAAAATTATAATGGTATGTCCATGCTACGCGAACCGAGCCACGAGCCGAGCCTCGAACGAACAGGATTCGTTCGTTGCTCGCGATATCGAGTGTGGACGTACAACGAGCCTTCAACAATCACCACATAATAAATAATATTACAAGTAGAGAAGGATAACTTTCTGATAGCAAACATGCGAGTCTAAACCTATTTACAAGGTCGGTAACATTCATAATACTTCGCACGCCTCGATGCGACCTTCGTTATAATCACCTACCGACTATTGCGGCACTCATATTCAATCAAAATGCACCCTAAGTTCGCGTCGCGAGAGTCTGTATCGCTTAGCCTTTTGATATAGCCGCTTCTACAGTAGGGTCGGGAGTTGTGAGAAAATTAATTGATATGAATTGGTAGTAAAATACACTTGACTAAGGTGTAATGCAATGTACATTATTGTTGACTATCTTGATAGGCTATAGGTACTACCTTTTCGTACTTTATTACGTCATTTTTAAATAAAATTGACAACACCTTTTAGCTTTTTGAGTGGCCATACTTAAATAAAGACTCGATAGAATTTGCGATGATTCAAGTACTTTCTTCGTCTGTTACAATTTTGAAGAAAGCTCTTAATATTTTGGATGCAGGTTGATCTTCCAATTTTGCAAGATGTTTCGTTACACGATGCTGCTGATACTTGACAGTTGCTGATACTTTCATATTGCTTAGAAGTGGAAGGGCTCAATGAAACAGGAGTAGGGTTTGCTGGTTCTGTGATGAAATTTGCTTTGGATGTAGACTACTACTTGTCCAATGTTAGTTTGTTACACTTCTGCGATGATTTGAATCAATCATCAATTGCTTGCATTAAAATTATAAACGCATGCCCCGAACACACAACTTGGTAACAATTAGATTAGTCTATCAAAATTAATTATGGGGCAAAGTAAACCCAACTTCTCTCATATCGAGTGCCATGAGCACACCATGTTTAGAATTTGACAGTAAAAGTTATAAATTCCCTAGCAAAATAATAAGGTACACCATAAATACCTTAAGGAGGAAACTGTCCCTGCCTCAGGAAGATAGACAATGTCAACGGCTTCGACGTGTTGGTGGCAATACCCATACAGTATAATGCACTGTAAATACAATTATTATTATATAATATCGATAAAACCGAGGCCGAGAATAAAGCATTGCCGTGATATAGTACTCACGGTCGAAAATAAAATAAGGCGTGGCCATTGAATTATTGGCGTTGCGTACCCGAGTCCTAAATGTTCGGAGACGCGCCGATCGTAAGACCACAAAAAAAAATTAATATCACAATACAATTGCACAAGTACTATTGATTTTTTCACTTCGACCCATACGGATTAATACTACCAGACCCACAGATGTCCAAAAGTCTCTAATTTTAACTTGACCTCCACTAGATTTAAATGATAGTTTTTATGTGTTCAGTCACTCCAGAATCCAACAGCCAGTAGCCTTTATGTTTATGACAATCTGGCAGACAATGAAAAGAAACTGGGAAATCGAATGCACAGAAACTGCTAACTTAGCCGTTAGCTGGGTTGGTAAGCGTTTTAACTGTAAATTCTTCATATATGGTTTTAGGTGTCCACCAAAGGAACGGTTGTCCATCAGCAAAGGAGACAAAATCTTTTTCAAAAATATAATTTAAATAGAGTTTGGCGAATTCCAAATAACGTAAATCCACGTAAATTTTTATGCCTGCAAGTCTACAAATTATTTTTAGCTGGCGTATGATGTTTAAGGCCACTCTCACGTAATCTTCGTCGCACTGTATTGTTTGTTGAAAAAGTATAAAATAACGACCTTAGTCATAAACAACTAAATCTACTGAATAAATGGTCAAATAAATAACGTCAGCTTGCTGTCATTGTCAAACAATTTGACGTTATTTAGGTGACCACTTAATCAGCTTATTAGTTAAATAACGTTTTATGAGTAAGGGGGTAAAACTTTTATTTTCAGTCATAGTCATCAGACAATGTTTAAATATATCATCATCTTCTGATGAGAACAAAAGTATTTCATCTTGTGTTGCCAATTCAGAACTAATCATAGGCATTAGTCAAACTTTATTGTTACAGGCCATGGGAAATTAAATTTTACGTAGAGGGTTTTAAAAGTGATATAACTTTTTCGGGAAGAATAGAACGTTTGGTTTTCTTATGTCGGCTGCCAATGGACATAGTCGATATCAGCGGATCTGAAGATTCTAACGCTCTGTGAAACAAGTCAATTCCCTGTAGTTTTACAGTTTAATTTTCGTGTGGAATTCTCGGTCGTAACGGTAAAACTTGTTCCTTGACTCACCCCGTATATCTTTTTGAATTATTCAATTCGGACATTCCATTCGAAAGATATCACGAGTTTAAAAATGTAAGTATTAGACACAGGTATTAGAACAAAGTGTTTGTAATTCCTCCGAAACGGCTTGACCGATTCTTATGAAATTTTGTGTGTATATTCAGTAGGTCTGTGAATAGGATACTATTTCTCATACCCGTAGGGTACGGTTAGGTAGGGTTCGGTAGGGTAGAGCTTTTTTTCAAAGGCACTCTCATCACAATGTGTTGTTGCTTTATTATATTCTGACAATTTAATCTTTGTAGCGTATCATAATCTTATCGTCTCCCGCGCTCCTCGCTCGTTCCGTTTTACATAGGTAGACCCTCCCCGCGCGGCGCTAACCGCGCGAAGGAGGCAGTATGAAAAGAATCTATAGTCAGTCGCGACAGACCGCTCGACACGGTTAATGTATCTCTAATGTAACTTCATTGTTTTTCTCGCAATTTGAATATGTGTTACGAAATATATTCATCAAGTATTCTAAATTGAAGTTTAAGTCCTTTTATATGGCGCCCAACTTGCGGCAAAACCCGCAAAGTGATGATAAAACCAAGTGCGTAGGTAACAACAATATCGCGTCGCCGCGCCGCGCCCTGTTGAAGTAATAACGGCTCTACAGCTTATACTCATCGTGGTCGTCTTCTCCGGGGGTGGATTACGTTAAAATGCCTCCGAAGACACGCAAGAAGACGAAGAACAGCGAGGAGTCAAGCGCTGAGAACTCCGGCGACGAGCGAGATCCGAGCGCCGCGGGCATTGACCCCGCGCGCTCTGGCTCCGCGGCCGCGACCGCGACAACGACTGCGACGGTGGCACCTATTGTGGAAGCCCGCCGCGACAATGTTATCCCGATAACAGAAGACCAGCTAGCCCGGATACTGTCATCGGTGCTGAGGAGTGTGACGTCCTCGCCGGCGAGCGAGCGCGATGTGTCCACTCCACCTCCGAACTCCTCTCAAGGGAACTTCTCTCGGTGCACGGCACGTTTCGACGGTGCCGGGCGCAGTGCTGACGAGTTGGAGTCTTTCATAGACAACGTGACTGTCTACAAGGAGTGCACGTCAGTGAGCGACGAGCACGCGCTGCGCGGCCTGTCCATGCTGCTCACCGCCGAAGCCGCCGTGTGGTGGCGCGGCACGAAGGCAACCGTGACGTCGTGGGATGAAGCAGTACAGAGACTCCGATCCATGTACGGTGCGCCGAGACCTGCCCACAAAATCCTGAGGGAGATCTTCGAGCACGAGCAAGCAGATGAACGTTCCGAATCATACATTTCGCGTGTGCGTGCAAATATATCGCGATTACCGTATAGTGTAAACGAAGTGATGCAAATAGATATAGTTTACGGCCTATTACATAGGAAAATCCGAAAACGGGTAACTCGAGATAGTGTAGATAGTCTCGATAGCCTACTCGAGCGAGCGAGGTACGTGGAGGAGTCCTTAACCGAGGTAAAGTGTCCCATTATTAGTCCCAATAACAGTAGTGTAAGTAACGATAACAAAAGTCCCGACTTGTTATCAATTTCTAACTAGGGAATGCAAACCGGTTTCACCGAAAATCGAAAAACCGGTTATTCGGTACGGTTTTGACCAACAAAAAAACCGGTTTCACATAACACCAAAACCGGTTTTTCGATTTTTTTCGGTTTTTCTTTTAATGTTTGGAAAAACTAAATAAGGAAGATTTGCCGCCGTTTTGTAAACTGAGTGCAATGCAGTGAGTATTTTTGTGATGAACTGAAGTGTGTTGATGTGTAGTTTGTTGAGCTGGTAAGAAAATAACTTAAAATAATGATTGTTTTTATGATAGATATAAAACATGTAAAACTTTTCATTACAATACTTAGGCAGCAAACAAGCGTACGGCCCGCCTGATGATAACCAGTTACTCTAGCCTATGGATTCTTGTAACATAACGGTTATCACTCGCACGTTACCAACCCTCAACCTTTTTGAAGCGGGGAGCTCATTCCACAGCCTAAGCATCCACGATAGGAAGCTTCTTTGAAACCGCACAGTATGAGAACATTTTGGTTCCAATGTGTGAGGATGGACTCCCCATCGGTGACTACGATGGATCAAGGTAACTGGGCATCAGGTCAATCAAACCTTCAGAACACTGTTGGAAAAGCGGTTGAACACACATAAGAAGGCAGTCTCTCCTCAGACTAAGGGGCTTTAAAACACTTGTGAGCTCGGGATCATCGACAATTCTAACGGCACGTCGCTGAACTGAGTCTAAATACCCAAGCTGGTATCCAGGTGCCCACAGAAGACAGCATTACTTCATTTGGGCCAGACTTGCGACTTATATAGTTGCAGTCTTTGTCTCGATAAGAAGTACTGTTTTTTGGATATCTTGTAGATGACTTTGGAACAGAACGTCGCTACAAATATTAACGTGAAGGATCCCAATGCTTTTCGTGATGTTGAGGGACATGTTCTAGAAATGAGGAGCCACAACAAATGGAGTTCTCTCAACGGTGAATGCGCAGGCTTGCGTTTGATTTAGTGGGGTTGAAATAGACTAGGTTTAGTCGACCCTAATCGGAGTCACTAGTTTGTGTACTCTCGATTTAAGACAAGTCCTTCGCGCCTTTTCTCCAATATAGAACGTGAGATATTTGCACGGTTCGTGTAATGAGCGTCGCATGTAATTTCATCTGCATAGCAATGAATGCTGGCAATAGAGAGTATATCATTAATATGCTGGAGGAACAGTGTTGGGGATAATTCAGAGCCTTTCGGAACGCCAGCATTAATGTCATGCTATCGGAGCAACTACTGTCAACGAAGACTGAAGGCAACAACTGAAGGCTCTTATGTATCTGCCAGACAGCAAGCTGACTGATTGGTGTTATTTTTTACCCGTCTGCACGACAGCAAAAACTGGGTATTTTTTTTTATCTAAGGAAACATTCGTATAATAATAAGCACGTTTAAGTGTACACGCAAGTTGCTGTGCCGCTACAATATGCCATGTATATTACGTGTGAAATTAATATTATAACTTACGAAACATAATTTAATAAAAGTTTAAATAATTACTTCTTTAATACTGATCTATTTTTTAACATAGTCATAATATCCCATAGCAATTAAAAATCAAGCAAAAGTTGTATGTTTTTATGATCTCATTCATTTAAAATAAAATCAAAAGCAACGAACCGTGTAGTCTATATAAACGAGTATCTGATCTACAGAGTTAAATAAACGATTATTTCCATAAATTTTATGAAAAAGAGATGGATTGATTGTGTGAAAGATGATATTGGTAAGACACGAGTGAATGTTGGTATAACGGATAGAAGAAGCGTACATATTGCGCCGATCCCAAATTATAGGGAACAGGACAGGCAGATGGTGATGGTGTCTTTGATGTTTCTTTTATACCCACTTCATTAACTTTAACTGACAATAATTCCTCAGTTTGCGATTTTTAAATCTTAGGCACGGTTATTATCTATAATTCAAGCTATAGAAATAACGTGAAAAAAAAACGAGCGAACATTAAAAAAACCGGTTTAAAACCGGTTAACCGGTTTTTCCCTCTCATAACCGAAATAAGAACCGGTTTTCATTTTGCCACGGTTTTGCATTCCCTATTTCTAACCCTGTCACCGCGACTCGAAAAAATGTTAACCCTTCCGCTGCGAATGTACTCAATAATTCGTACTCGAGTACGACTCTCTCCTCTATTTCGAATACGGATAGTGCCACTGTCGATAAACCTAAACGTATTCGCGTGAGATGTTCGTCGTGTCGCCGCTTTGGACACGAAGCAGCCGAGTGTAGATCGAAACCACCGCCCGCTAAGGCAACCGAACCGTCGCCATCCACGAGTAAAAGTAGTTCCTTACATTGTTATGGTTGTGGACGACAGGGTACAGTGCGTTCGAGGTGCGAGACGTGTAGTAATAATAATAATAGTGCTACGGCTAAGAATAATTCCGAGTTTCACAGAGTTGAGATCGAGTGTGCTGACCAATCACGTCCGACTGTGAACATTATAGTAGCGGGACGCAAGGGCTCTGCTATGCTGGATACCGGCGCTACCCACTGCATCGCCAGCCCCGGTCTCTACCACATTCTTGTGAATAGTGGCGTGGAGTTCAGGGAGACGCGCCGCAAGGTAGGACTCGCCGACGGATCTCAGAAGGTAAGGAAAGCTTTAACCTGTGATACCTTTGTTAATTTGTGTGGACGTGATATACCTACCACCTTCTTGGTGCTACCAGGAGCTGACAACCGAACGCTCCTCGGACGAAATTTTATTATGAAAGCTGACGTCGTGCTTGACCTTTCGCAAGGTATTTGGAGTTTTGCTGACTCACCTGATCAGAAGTTCGTGTTCATGGACCCATATACTTCCGCCCCATCACAACTACCGTCACACACCAACAATGCAGAATTGATGCACGTTGTTGCTGACGACGTTATGTTAAGGGAGGATGAAGGATGCAATCTAACACCTGCTCAGAGGACCGAGATTAATAAATTAGTCATCAGCAAAGCAGACCGGTTTTCTATCGAAGGTCCACCGACGAGCTTTGCCATTCACCGTATACGAGTCGATGGCGAACAAGAGCCAATCGCCTCGCCACCTTATCGTTTGTCACAGAACAGGAAGGAGATTCTCAATCAAGAGTTGAAGAAGCTGATACAGGCCGACATCATAGAGGAGTGCGAGTCACCCTGGGCGGCGAATGTAGTCCTCGTCACGAAGAAGGATGGAGGAGTGCGCTTGTGCGTGGACTACCGCAAGCTCAACGCCGTGACGGAGCCTGACCGATACCCACTCCCTAGGATGGAAGATGTGCTGCACGCAGCCAAGACCACCAGCTTCATGACGACACTTGACCTGCAATCTGGATATTTCCAGGTCAGTGTATCAGATGAGGATCGTGATAAAACCGCTTTCGTAACACCGTCAGGAACGTTTCGCTTCAAGCGGATGCCCATGGGATTACGGAATTCGGGTGCTACCTTCCAGAGGCTGATCGACAGACTGAAGGCGAACCTGTTTGTCGAGACGAAGGCGTCAAATGAGGAATCTGGAGCTGAAGCGACTTCCCACCTCCAGAAGGGCAGACCAGTGACCATACTGGCTTATCTCGATGACCTGATCATTCTGTCAGAATCATTTGAGCGGCACCTCGAGGACCTAGAAGCAGTTCTTGACAGGCTAGCTACATTTAACTTACGAGTCAACAGGAAGAAAAGTTGCTTTGCCCGTGACTCAGTCAAATTCCTAGGCCACGTCATCGTTCCTGGTGGCCTACAGGCAGATCCGGAGAAGACATCAGCGATTGCTGATATGCCCCCTCCGAAGAACGTCAGGCAACTCAAGAGCTTCGTGGCAATGACGAGCTGGTTCAGGCGCTTCGTGCCCAACTATGCATCCGTTGCCAAGCCCCTGACGAACCTACTAAAGAAGAACAGCACATGGCAATGGCATGACGAACAGGATGCTGCATTTACGCACATTAAGAAGCTACTCCAGTCAGCACCCATTCTACGCCAGGCAGATGAGACGAAGCCCTTCACGCTCAAGACAGATAGCAGCGGCTATTGCCTCGGAGCAGTATTGATGCAGGGGGAGGGTGCCGACGAGCGACCCGTAGAATATGCCAGCCGACTTCTTCTGCCCGCCGAGCGTAACTACACGACGACAGAGAGAGAAGCCTTGGCCGTTGTTTGGGCAGTATCCAAGTTCCGTGGCTATATCGAAGGATCGGAAGTCGTTGTGAAGACTGACCACCAACCACTGCGATGGCTCATGAGTCTGAAGTCTCCCAGTGGACGGCTTGCAAGATGGGCATTGACTCTACAAGCTTACAATCTACAGATCCAGTACTTACCCGGCAGATCGAATGTTATAGCTGACGCACTGAGCCGCCCTGCCTGCTGCGACGAAGAGCCAGACAGTTGTGAGATATGCGCTGTAGTTGTAGATATACCACACAGGAACCCTACAGATGTTCGTGATAACCAGCTGAAGGACCCCGAGCTCCGGAAGATATTCCAAGATATGGAGTCAGATGACGTTGAATCCAGGGGGAGAGCGTGGTCGAGCCGCGGATATGTCCTCTCCGATGGAGTTCTGTATCGTCATGGACCGGAGGCAGATGGAGAAGATACTGCTTGTTTGGTTGTGCCACAGCATGAACGTGAACGAGTGCTGTCCGACTTTCACAACGCGCCCACTGCTGGACACCTAGGCGTCGACCGCACATACCAGCGTCTGAGTGCACGGTACTACTGGCCAGGGATGAGAGCGTTTGTTGCAGAATATGTGAAGAGCTGCACTGATTGCCAGCGATACAAAGCCGACAACAGGAAACCCGCCGGTCTTCTGCAGGTTCCAGCTACAGCCCGACGATTTGAAGTGGTATCAGTGGATTTGTTCGGACCACTACCGAAAACAGCCAACGGCAACCGATGGATTTTAATCCTTGAGGATGTATGCACTCGATGGGTTGAACTGTTTGCACTAGAGACCGCCACAAGTGCTGCATGTGCAAAAGTATTGACCGAGGAAGTATTCTTACGATATGGAGTCCCTCGTAGGTTGATTAGCGACAATGGAGTTCAGTTTGTAGGAGAAGTAATGCAGCAGGCTTGCCACGCTCTTGGTATTAAACAAAACTTGACGCCGCTGTACCACCCGGAAGCGAACCCCATTGAGCGAAAAAATAGGGATCTGAAGCCACAGCTGGCCATATTGGTCGGTCCAGATCATTCAAGCTGGGACACTCACCTTGCCGCCATCCGATTCGCCATGAACTCCGCCGTAACAGCGAGCACCGGCTTCTCGCCGGCATTCTTGACGTTCGGACGCGAGCTGCGTGCTCCAGCCGACGTTATAGATGATATGAGAAGCATTGTTGATGGGGATACGGTGCCTACTGCGATTACGCCGTATCTTAAAGAGCTTACCTCAACACTCCTCATAGCGCGCGATACTCACGAGAAGGCGCAGGCCCTCCAAAAGAAGTTTGCAGATGAAGGCCGCCGTCCTGCTCCGGAGTATAGTGTAGGTAGTCTGGTACTTCTGAAAACACAGAGCTTAAACGACGCTGACCGTGGTCAGACGTCGAAGTTCATCCCTCGCCGCGATGGACCCTACAGGGTGAGAGCAGCTACGAGCGCGACCACGTACGAGCTGGAGAGTCCAACCTCAGGTAAGTACATCGGGAAATACCACATCTCGCACCTCACGCCTTATGTCGGTCCGATAGAGTCGCCAGTTAAGGAGAAGCGACGGCGCGGTCGGCCACGTAAGATTGTTGCTAGTCCGAATGCGAGGGCGCTGTATTCGAACTAGAGGGGGAGCCTGTAGCGTATCATAATCTTATCGTCTCCCGCGCTCCTCGCTCGTTCCGTTTTACATAGGTAGACCCTCCCCGCGCGGCGCTAACCGCGCGAAGGAGGCAGTATGAAAAGAATCTATAGTCAGTCGCGACAGACCGCTCGACACGGTTAATGTATCTCTAATGTAACTTCATTGTTTTTCTCGCAATTTGAATATGTGTTACGAAATATATTCATCAAGTATTCTAAATTGAAGTTTAAGTCCTTTTATATCTTTTATTTCTATTAAAATAGTGTGTTACAGACTAAGATGTTGGGATAGGGTAGCACCACGCGAACGAAGTCGCGCAGGGCAGCTAGTTTATTATATTTATGCTCCATACTGTAACTCCGCGCCTCCGCGCCAACTGTAGCGCCAAGGTCAAAGCTCATCGTATCTGTCTTCTACCTATCTAATTGGAATACTTTTTTATGAACCAGTGCAGGTTATTATTTTTTATTTATTTTGTATGTTGGTGTTTTGTTTTTTTTTTATGTTTATGCGTTTTTATGTTTGTGTATTTTATTTTGTAAAATAAAACGTATGTATGTATAATGTTTTGGAAAAAAATAGCCAATAGTCAGATTGTTCAAAAAAATATTTAAAAAATGTAACCTTGCTGAGTTTCTTGCCTGTTCTTCTCAGTTGAAGGCCGACTTACGAACTGGTGGTAACTTCAGTAGCTTTGACCGTCATAAGTGCCCTACTAGGGCCTAAATTGAATAAATGGCTTTGACTTTGAAGGGGCTTGAAAAAGGAGGAGGTTCTATGTTCGACGCGTATATTTTTTTATTAACCGATTTCAAAAAAGTAGGAGGTTATAATATTCGACGCGTATGTTTTATCATAATTTGACCATGGGCGTTCCGGTTGAGAGCTAGCTCGTCGCATTGTCAGCGTACCAATGGGTGACAGAGCTCACAGAGCCAGTAAAAAAAGAATATGGACTTTGAATTTACGATGGAATTCCTGAACGGAAGGGAACACACGTCACGATTGAAACATTTTATTCAATGTTTTCGACAATTTATTTATGCTTAGTGGCTCTGTGAGCTTGTAGACCTCGTGAGACTGTATAATTATATAAAAAAAAAATGTTGATTCAGTTTTTGGTATTTTCTTGGCAGTGACATTTCGAAAAATATGCCTCGACATTAAAAATCCATATCATTACCGAACCTGCTCCCAAAATTTCTAGAGAATTGGTTTAGAACTGCGATCTGTCTGTTCATTCAACCAATAGAATTGCATAAAATTTACGTCTCGTCAGTTTTGCTGCAATTCTATTGGTTAATATTTGACAACGATGATCGGATTATCGTGTATCGTTTTTCGTAGAGACCCTCTGTACCCGAAGGGTGCCAAACGGGACCCTATTACTAAGACTCCGCTGTCCGTCCGTCCGTCCATCCGTCCGTCCATCCGTCCGTCTGTCAGTGGGCTGTATCTCATGAACCGTAATAGGTAGACAGCTGAAATTTACAGAGAATGTTTATTTCTATTGTCGTTATAACAACAAATAATAAAATTAGAAATTAAAGGGGGCGCCCATACAAGAAACGTTTTTTGGCGTTTTTTTTAAAAAGCAAGGCTGAGTTAGTTAATATTGTACGGAACCCTCCATGTTGCGAGTCTGACTCGTACTTGGCCGGTTTTTAGTTAATTAGTAAGATTGATCAAAAATATTTGAAAAATTTAATCTTGCCGAGTTTCTTGCAGTTCTTCTCGGAACGAGTCGCTAGTTATTAGTATTACTTATGTAGTACCTATTGTTTAGTAGGTAAGAAATAAAACATCGCAATTAATTATAACTATCAAGTTTTATTTTAAGTTAAACTACGAACAGACAACATCGTATTATCTTTGCTCCTCAAATTTTAATCAAAATATATTTTAATAATCAAGACCTCAGAATCTAAATAAAAGCTGAATTCAAGTTTAAAAAATGTTTTGACGATCAGGTTTAATTGACGAAACAATCTAAATAAAACCTCTAGCAAATAAATATCGGTTACTACTCGGAATATTCAAATCTTCACGGCAAGCAATAATCAAATCTATATTTTCTCTCATTGTTTTTGTCAACAAAATCGGTACGGCACGTGTTCTTTTGCCAGGAATTTGAAATATATCTAGGTCTTTAATCGATTTTCTCTGTTCTGTTGTTAAACAAACTTGTCAAAGCCATTTCAGACCTACCGCCTTGTGCCACTTATCTTCTGAACTCTTTTACTGACATTTTCTCCTGTAGAAGTCCATGCACAATGTAAGCATTTACAAATGCTATACCCAGCATGTTTCTGAAGAATTCTTTTCAAGCAGTTTTTTTACCAGGCCTACTAATCTTTCGTAAAACCCGCCATGCCAAGGTGCTAATTGGGGTATTAATTTCCATGTTATATTGTTACTTATGCAATAAGCTTCATTCAAAATTTCACTAGACAGCTTGAAGTATAACACGTTATCTGTCACTATTTTCTTAGGTACTCCTCGTGTCGCTAAAAATCTTCTTAGTGCATTGATACATTCTTGTGTAGTCATATCTGATTCTACTACCAAATGTACTGCTCTAACAGCTAGACATTATAAACAAATCTTATCTCTTTTCTTTCCCGCTCTTCGTTTCAACAATTAATGGTCCTAAATAGTCTATACCGGTAAATGTAAATGGTGCTGTATAGTTCTCTCTTTGTACCGGTAATGCTGGAGGTTTCGGTAGTGAATAGGGACCACCATGTTTCACACATTTCTTTTGCACTTGTATGTTTCCTTGTGATATCCAATATTCTTCTCTAATAAATAATACTTAAAGTGTGTGATGCTCTGACGTGATAATTTTGCTCATGTATACGTTGAATGATATTATCTGTAACCGTGCAGTCCTTTGGAATCAAAACAGGATATCTCTTGTCGAACGACCAGTTTGCATTTCCCATACGTCCTCTACAGCGTAAGAGTCCATCTACGTCAACAAAAAGTTTCAGGTTTCGACTTAGGTTCGTTTCTGTGCCGCTTGTTTTATCTAGGAAATATTTTTTTTTGTATGTTTCTAAGTTCTTGTAGGGATTTATTTTCATCTATTACTTTGACTGGTGCCAAAACTTATGTATTTTTTTCTTTTCTTTTCTTTATTTTGTGTATTATTTAATTTTATGTTATTATCTGCTATGATTTCTTGATTCGATAGACCCTCTCCGGCGAGAAATTAATTATCATTATACTAGCGACCCATCCCGGCTTCGCACGGGTGCAATGTCGTGTGGTGTCGAGCGATTTTCGCGCCCCCGACTCGGCCCGCCCGTTCATGGTAACGCGAATACTGTTTCTTGCTAATTTTAAATCTGTGATATCTTTTAAGATATAAATGATAATGATTTTCTGTAAAGAGCAGACTTTATCTACATTAAATGTCGTAAATAACTAGTTAGCCTAGCTCGGCAGCAGATGCTAAACTTTTAAATTGTATATCCTAGTCTAAGATATTAACATTAAGATACCTTGTATAAGTTTCTTATGCCAATAAACTATATTCTTATTCTCTTTATTCATTGTGTATCTTAAAATTACCTTTTTTTTATAACATTAATGTATAAAATCAAAAAAATATTATAAAAAACCTAATCCTATACATAAATATGTCTTTTTTTTACAATATTTCTATAAAATCAACTAAAAATGTTATAAAAAAAACCTAATTCTAGTGTGCCGCTGGCAGCAGGGTTGGGCCCAGGCTACCAGTGGTTAGGGCTGCAGAGAGAGGAATCTCCTGACGATGCGCGCCGTGTCCAGGAGTACCGCCTTCTGTATCTGACCCTTGATCCAGCCATCCAGCGAGAGCCTCTCAAGATGTTGGTCGAGAGTATTATTATTATTATTAACTTATTTAATTAGATAAGGATTAATATTATATGGGTCAAAACAACTTCGAAAATATAACCCACAAAAAATTAAATCTCAGTTGAATAAAAGTGGTTACTGTGGGTTTTCCATAGGATAAAGACATATACCAACGCGGACTTTTTATAAAAAATATTTTTAAGATTCACAATTCCGTAGTACGTAACGTAATTTTGATATTTTGATGAATTTAGTTCGCGAAAGCTTAAAAAAATACTAATTTTGATATATCTCGTAAAGTTTAGTCAGCGTTAGCAATGAAAGCGGAAAAAAATTGTGTTTACGAAACATTGACTTTTTTATATGTTCTGTAGGATATATACCATAGATGTATTATATAAATAAACCTTCCTGGGAAAATTATTTAACTCATAGTGAAAACCACATCAAAATCCGTTGCTTGGTTTTAAAGATCTAAGCATACATAGGGACAGACAGCGAGAAGCGACTTTGTTTTATATTATTTAGTGATTAGTGATGATGAAAAAGTGATTGTTTCGTCGGCCAATTATTTGGATGCTGCAGTATAAATTCTGGGCCTCGTAGTCAAAGTCAAAGTATTTTATTGTGGGCCATAGGTTTTTGTCTTCTTTTGATGAGTTAGGTCAAGTTGCTATATCATTTGTGATGAAAGAAATCGTACCGACAGAATTTTAATCTTCTTCGGGTAAAGGTGTATCCCATTTGATTTTCATCTTACATAATTAGGAAGGTACGGCAAATCCGCATGGATCATAGATTGATGCAACAGATTTCAGCACACCTCTCTTTGTCAGCATACGTCGTATCTCGAAATCTATGCCAAATGGTACTCTACAGAACCTTAGATGTCCTAAATTATTTTCTGTTACCGGTTGGTTTATATCTTTTACCCATAAGAATCTTGTAACGTCTTTATCCTTTTCATGTATTCCGATCTGTAGAAATGCTTTATAAATGTCTGCTGATATTCCAATTGGGTGGGATCTGAACCTAATCAGTAATCCTAACTGGATTACTGATTAGGTTCTTCTAACATTATTGGACCAGAATAAAGGCACCGATTAAGACTCTTATTGTATTTTGTTTTTGCCGAGGCTTCATAAACGATTCGAATAGGTTTTCCTTGTTGTGTCACTCCGTGATGTGGTAGGTAATGAATAGGACAGTGTTGAAATTAAACAGATATTGAAAGAAACGCCAACATTAGGGTAGCATAGTATATGCCCAATCCGTAGCGTTGAGAATATTCCTAAGTAAGAAAATTTTTTGAACCAATAACCATTTTTTGAAATCACCATCAAATGACCCTATATAAATCTGCATAAGATTAACAATTCTGCACTGAAATGAACAAATTTATTATATCCGGTCTTGTATAGTTCGGAACCTGACAAATATTTTTGGGAAAATACTGATCCTAGTGCTGAGCTCCATAATATATTGCTCCGCAGTTAATTTATCGTTGCCTTGAGTGAGCAAATACTTCTTAAAAAGCGTTACCTTTCGCTTGCAAGTACGTTTTTGTATGTTATGTTCTCTTAACTCTTTCCTTTGGGATTGACTATTTGTAGATTTATTATCACTATCGCTATCAATCATTTTAACAAAGGATTATCAACTTTATTAGGTTATTTAAGTCAGGTATGCATAAAGGGGAGTTAGGATAAAGGGATCACATCCACTTCATAAAGACAGAAAGACATCCACTTGCCTTTATCCTTGGTGTTATTTTTTTATCGAAGGTGATCTGTCTCTCTCTATTTGAGTAGTTTCCTCTTCACACTGTCAAATTGTGGTAAATTTTCGACTAAATTTAAACCTTTGTCTGTTAAAATTTCCATATTATCCTCAAATATCTGTGTAACAGGCTTACTGATATTACTTACGACCTCCCGAGTACACAAATGCATCTGTTCTATTTCTATCTCTGCTTTACTAGTAGCCGGTATTTCTATCTTAATTTCAAGTATGTTTTTAAAACACCAGGGTGTATAAAATCAAATGAATCATGGGTTTCCTGGATAGCTACCTACCTTTCATTTCACTAGGCAAAACTATTTTCCAAATAGTTGATTCACCTGTGACATTATTATTATTTATCCTACGATATAAAATTTGATTAATAATCTGATATGAAAGGAACATCTGTGGTTGATTTTGACATTTAATAAACATCCTACTATACCACGAATCATTAGTTTCCGTACTACCACGATTAGAGGTGATCAAATCTACGTGTTTCCTAGATAACGTATCAGGCATTATATTATCTGTACTCTTTCTATGTATTATGTCAAACGTATACTGTGAAATAAGTGTTGCCCAACGTGCTAGACGACCACTTGGATTATTCAAAGTCAATAAACATTTTAACGCCATATGATCAGTTATAACCGAAAACTTAACACCATCAAGATAACACCTAAAATGTTTAATAGAATCTAAAACAGCTAAAAGTTCCCTCTCTATAATACGCTCATTTTTCTACTACTATAATTATGCTCATTTTTCAAAAATAACCTAGAATAATAAGCAACGGGTTTTTCGGAACCATCAATAGTTTATGTTAAAACAGAACCTAGTCCAACTGAAAATGCATCACATTGCAGGGAAAATGTATAGTGAAATCAGGACATATCATAACTGGTGCCGACATTAAAGCTTTCTTTAATTTTTAAAAAGCAGTATCTGCGTCGTTATTCCAACTAATTGACTCCTTACCATTCTTACTACCTAACAGGGCAGTAAATGGTGCAATAATAGAAGAAAAGTTACAAACATATCTTCTATAATAGGAACATAAACCAATAAAACTACGCAGCCTCTTAGCTGATTTTGGTACTGGAAAATCCCTTATACTATCAAGCTTCTGTGGATCTGTATGTAAACCCTGGGAATTAACGATATACCTTAAATATTTCTACTCTGGTTAACAAAAAACATTTTTTTTAATATTAAGGGTGAGTCCCGCAGATTTCAGATTATCTAAAGCCGTTGGTTCTCGCGAGAGACGCGCGTCCTATTATAACAACTGATGTCATTGTTATATTTTTAAACGCGAGCCCAGCGATTAATAGTCAAATGTGATGACTAAAAGTTGGAGAGACTAGAACTAAGTCGTCTATGTATCCAAACACATGATTGACAATCATATCAGTTAAACGTTGCATCTCTGAAGCAGCGTTTATCAAACCAAACGGCATGCGTACAAACTCAAATAAACCACTATTTGGAATTATAAATACAGTTTTGTTACAACTTTCTTGATCTTCATATAACGCTCACCTTTCAAATTATCTAAAATATTTTGAATTCTCGGTAAGGGATAAGAATCTTTAACAGTTACACTATTTAACTTTCTACAATCGACACAAAATCGGACGGTACCGTCTTTCTTCGTAACCATGACAACAGAACTAGCCCAAGGTCTGATAACACCTTTTTGTAACATGTCATCGATTTCATCTAAAATCTTCAATTTCGCAGGTGAAAGTGGATAATAACATTGTCCAATTAGTTAAGCCAAGGCCCTTCTTATCTGACGAAATAACATGAAATTCCTCCATAACTTTCTGAAGTTCCAATTCTTGATCTACAGATAAATCCTGACGAGAACGAACGCCTATGGCTTGAGTAATAGAAGAAGTTTGTAAAAATTTGATTCGTTGAAAGAATCAAAATTATATTTATTCTTTGATTCTTTAAATAAAATCATTTTTCCTTGAGAATTAATATTGAAAAACTGTTCTAAAAGTTGAATTGTTAGCCGTAACGGCATTAATAAAAGACATATTAATAACAAATCCTCGGTTTTTAAAAGAATGAGCAAAGTTTTCAGACACAATAGACGTCTCTGAACCAATATCCAATAAGTCTGATGTAACAATATTTTCCAGTTTGTTTAGTAGTCTCAATAAAAGGACGTGAGACATTGTTCACCGGCGATGCCAATGATGAGGATGCACACCGATGCCATACTAGTTTTCTTGAATAGTATTACATTTTGGACAATCACGAGTTAAATATCCAGGTTCGTGACACTTAAAACAAATTATTCCAGGTACCAATTTACACTCTATAAGAATGACCCTTTTTTGAACATTTGGGACGGACTGAAACGGAATTAACATATTTAGTTTTATCAATTCTTTAACGTGAATACTGTTAGAAGTAATAGGTTGGGTAAAAGGACGAGAAAATTTAGATGTCGAAGGTTGTGGGATTGCACGAGAATTATCTCTAGAACTTGTAGATTGAGATATAGGGTTATTCTGTGGCACAAATCCGAGCTTTTGGCAACGATGCAATGTGTGTTCGGAATTACACAATATACAATGAAAAGAACTATAATTGGGATAAACGGTTTTTTAGAACCATGACTGTAATGTATGCTGCTTGGTTGAAGTCATTTTGTCCGTTCTCCGAATAGGTTCTAACGCTGTAAATTTTGCCTCGATAAATGAGATAAATTCGTCAAATGTTGGTGGATCCCAGGGTGCTTTTTTCGTTTCCATGTAGGTACTTGTACGTGTCCATGTTAAGTTTTTTGGATAAGAGATGAACAAGCAAAGGATCCCAGCTATTAGTGTCAATTCCGAGGTTATGAATAGCATGTATACATTCCGTTGTAATGTCATGTAGCCTTTAAGCTCAAATGATGTTTGCTTTTGGATGCTCGGTTGATCCAAAAATATCTCGATTTACCTCTTAAACAATACGTACTGATTGTTATAGCGATGGTTCAGAATCTCCCACGCAGTCATAATTGTCAACTGATGTATGTAGATGTTGAACAAGACGTTCAGCCTCCTTTCAGTTTGCCAGATACTGCATCTTTTGAACCTTGGATAACCAAGAAGCAATGAATAAATAAATAAATAAACATAGGATTGTCATGGATACTGCCTTTGAATAGGTCCAAAAATGTAGGCCACTGTGTGTAGCTGCCTGAAAATTTAGGGATGTCCAATTTTGGAGTGGCTTCTTGCATATGAGTTGTTGAACATAGCTTCTTGTTTAATTCTTTCTTGATATTTTTGAAATGTTTCTCATGATCAGTATATTCCTTTTCTTAAAATATATCTGAACCTTCTAATATATTGTCAATTTGCAAATGAAGACTGTCAATGTTATTCCAATGCGTTTGTAAGTTGCGTAGCTCATCTTCTATTTCCCATTTGTCAATCAAACCTTCTATGTCAAGGTTGCGAATTAATTGCTGAAATGCTCTAAAATTTGTCCGCTGTTGACTTAGAAGGTCATTGCTTTTGATGTCCTGAGGTGAAGCTTGTCTATCCCTTCTTTAAATGTCACTTGGCTGACTTCTTCCTTTGAAGTACCTGTAATTTTAAGGAGGATATCCCATCACGAATTTCTTTAATGAATGTTTGTTTGCTCCTAAATATTCTTGGTAAAATATTCATGAGACTTCTCAGAATATGTAATCAATTTGGTGTGAATTTGATCAAATTCACCCGACAAGTCATCTAAAGTACTTAATTTAATTCTGATATACTCAGGTGTCTTCCTGACAATTGGATCTTTCTTAAAATGGATGTTAATCCTTTCCAACACGTCTATAATCTCCTTCTGTCGTTGAAGTTGATCTTCCATTGTAGTATTGGGAGTACAAATAAAATTTAGGACACTTTTCAAAAAATTCAATTTTTTTTTGGAAAAATTAAAAATCATCTATTCATCAAAATAATCTCCATCACATTGAATGACTTTCAGCCAGCCATCATTCAGGTAATTTACGGATGCCCTCCGCAAAGAAAGTTTCGTCTTGCGAGGCGAGGGAGTTATCGACCCATTTTTGTACTTCTTCAAATGTTTTGAATCGCACTTCAGACAATTCATTTTGCATTTTCCGAAACAAGTGGAAGTCCGTTGGAGCTATATCTGGCGAGTTCGCCGGGTGCGGTAAAACTTCCCATCCAAGAGCTATTAACGTTTCCTTGAGAGGTTTACCCACATGAGGCCTCGCATTTGTCAAGGAGTAATTTTACTGGATGTTTTCCTTTGCCAGTAAATGGACGTTTTTGTCAATTCTTGGTTCAAACGTATTAATTGTTGGCTATAGCGATCGGCAGTAACTGTCTGGCCAGGTTTTAGAAGTTCGTAATACAGTACGCCTTTTAAATCCCACCATATACATAGCATGACTTTGTTATAGTGAATATTGCGCTTTGGCGTCGATGTCGTTGGTTCGCCGGGGTCAACCCAATGATATTTGTCCTGCTTGACGTTGTGGACTATGGCCCAATCCCCCTTGTTATTAGGGGAGGCTCTACACCGGTACGTTTATGAGATGTCAATATTGATTATTATGTATTTATAATCAAAAGAGATTCTCTGTATATTTCTTTATTAATTTATGACGTAAGTAAATGTGGTATAATGTCATTGGGGTCTACACATATTTTTATAAACACTCAAAAAATTCACATCTAAATTGTGATTTCGGTAGAATCTAAAAAGCATTTTGCTGATAAACTTCTCCGAGGTAGGTACGCATCTATTCTCCATCATGACTGTGACCGTTTGTGCGTAATCGAAACGAAGTAACATAAAATATTATGCATGTTGGTAACGTTAAATTTTCCTTGGTCCTGAAATATATTTATAAATGTTATTTATATATATAAATTAGTTGCTGTTCGTAAGTCTCGATAAAACTCAAAAACAGCTTGACCGATTTGAATAATTATTTTTGTGTTTTGTTCGCTGTGATACAGGAGTGGTTTAAAAAATGGAAACAAAATGGTGTTACGAAATTCACCTAGTTCAAGAGGTTCTTCTAGTAAGAAGGGTGAACTAGTTGAAAATAAATACCTACTGTTACAAAACATTTTCAAAGTTTTATTTACTTGATAAAAATAATCAAGCATAATATTATAGGTACATAACAAACTGACTTTCTGATGATTATGTAGACATTGTAGATGCATGATCCTCTACTAGAACAAAGTACCTGTTAGTAGGTTTGCGTTGTATAATTATTTTTAATACCGATTTTTATGTAATTTACATTTTACTAGTAAATTAATTTGGATCTGCACAGTTATTTCTTTTCCAATGGAGTCAACATAATATCTAGCAAATAGAATTTTTGAAAATTTTGCTAGCTTTAGCATTTGACTTCACATTTCTGATGACCTTGTCATATCGGCAAACCTTTACGACTGTTATAAGATTTAACTGATGTAAATCAAACAGTATTATGAAAAGCATAATGCATTTTGGTTATGCATTATTAATTGCCCCTGGGCCTGAAATAAATTGCGTAATTGTTATGACAAGGAATATGTAATTTATAATATCAGAAAATGAGTACAGAAGTATTCTCGACTTATTAAAACCAAACAATATCCTTGTTCCTAAATAATTAGGAAACAGACAATTTCAAACCTCCAACTTACAAAATGAACTTTACTTTGGTGAATGAAAACATCGTGAGGAAACCATAGTGAGGAAACCATAGTGAGGAAACCATAGCAGGTGGTAGGGTACTTTTTAGTACTCATCTGATTGGCTACCACCCTCAAGTTGAAAATCTGTCGCCAGGCGCCTATCGGTGTGTTCCGACGGATGTAATTTTTTTCATGTGGTGTAACAATAAAGTGTTATCTATCTATCTCTATACTATTAGCATCAATGCATATATCTATTACATAGCTGTTTAAAGGTACACTGGGCTAAACATCATGCTAATGTAATGTATCCAAATAAGAGAAAATAATTTTTAAAAAATATTTGCCGTAGGAAACACATAAATATCGTTGCGTAGGAACGTGACACGTCTAAAAAGATATGTCAACCCGGTTAGCCAAATCACGGCAAACTAGGATTTACGATCTCGATTCGATTTATTAAAAAAAAGAGTTTTTATGGGTCGATCTTCGATCTTTTGAATCGATGTTTTACAGTTTATAAGATGAATACTTAGGTACCTACTTAATTTATAATGAGGATTCTTCGAAAATACATAAAGACTTACGAAAGCATTTTTGCCCAAGCTGAAACGGAAACGCTTCGATCGCGGAGCTCGTTCGGTAAAAAAAAAATACATGTACTTACCGACTTACATTTAACTGTAATTTGAAACTTCATCAATATTTATATACCTACATACACATAATATGGTTCATTCAAAGACTTGTAACTACAGTAGGATTCCCGTCAATATCACAATGAATAAAAACACGAAAGTATATGTAGTACCTACATTCTTTATTCACATAAGTTAATGAGAGTAAAATAATTATGCTAGGGTACTACTACTACTACTATAAATATGGCATTAAACAATCTTGCAGATACAGATTCGAACTTTATTTCAGCATTTATAAGTACTTAGACTTCACTTTAGACCAGCCTCTCTATCTTTACATACTCCATTGCCTGGCTATCACATCATCACGCTATTTCTCCAGCACTTTTTTGAGAGTACTCCTTCGCTTGTAGATATCGATTGAAGGCGGTATTGTCGGTCTGTTTGTATTTAAACATTATGAAACTATTTCTACCTTCCTCTACTTGGATCTCTGGCGAACTCTTCGGCTACAATTCTACAAAATGAATTGCAACATTAGTGCAACTTAAAAAAGTTTATAACCATGACATCTTAAATTTCATGCACTGAATATTACTATTGAATATAATATTAACATGTTTCCGTATTGATTGCACTTTGTTTGTTATTAAGTTACATAAAAAATATATAAAATAAATAAACATCTTGGATATCTTTAATAGACATTTGAGTATGACAAGAATGACAAGTAAATATTTTGCACAGACATATAATATAATAGTATATGTCTGTGATATTTTGTTCCGATTCATTTCATGTGATAATCTTGAGTCAGCAGTATATATATTATTTCAATTGATTTCCTTACTTTTCATAATAACATTTTAAAATATTTGTATGCATTGTATAGAAATTACTCGAAAATATTTTATTCTTTTACCCCCTTACTCATAAAACGTTATTTAACTAATAAGCTGATTAAGTGGTCGCCTAAATAACGTCAAATTGTTTGACAGTGACAGCAAGGTGTCGTTATTTATTTGACCATTTATTCAGTAGATTTAGTTAAATAGCCTTTATGAGTAAGGCCGTTAGTAACTTATACTTAAGATGTAGTTTAATTTAATACTTTGCTAAAAGATGAACCATCGCAAATCATTTGGGTCCAAAACGTGTGAAAGAAATGGCACTATACAGTTAATATATCGTTATTTCTTTTTATCTTTTAGTAAGCCACAGACAAACTCTTACAAATCATTCATTCTTTCTATAGTCCGGTCAATTTAGACCAAAAAATGAGAGTGAAGTTACATAAAGTCCCAACAAGCTGAATTTTTGTGAAGTTGTTCAAAACATAATTACAAACAATGTCTAGAAGTTGCCCATCATTCCCCTGTAAGGAAAAAATTTAATTCAAGGTCAAAGGTCAAAAAAATGAGTTTTTCGCGATTTTCAGCAAAACGGTAAGTTTTATCATAAAAGTACCTCAGACAAAAATTGTAGATCATAAAATTATCTATAAAAAAAGTATCAATACTTTTTTTCTTACGAGCCACCGTTTCTGAGATATAACGATTCTAAAAGTTATAAAAGTTGTTATCCTGTTTAATGTAAAACTATTGCAAAATAACGGAAATTTTCAAAGATTGGGAAAGATAAAAGCGATGTAAATGAAAAAAAAGTGTTGAAGTTTATTCGTCTTATTCGTAAGTTGATGGGGAACTTCTAGACATTGTTTGTAATTATGTTTTGAACAACTTCACAGAAATTCAGCTTGTTGGGACTTTATGTAACTTCGAATGTCTAAATTGACCGGACTACTAGGCACTTAGCTATGTTATAACAATGTTGAACGATTGAGCTCATGGTACGAATCAAAGTAATGTTATTATAAGGTGAATATAAAACAGTCTGGAAATAAGGTTATTTTGTGAGAGAAAATGATGGTCCTATAGGATGAAACGGGTAAAAAAATGTACTTGTCAATTTTGACGCATGAAATTTGAAAATCAACGCTTTATTTATTGCATTTTTTGCGTTAGATAGTTTTGAAAGTTGTGGAGGCATTTCCGCAAAAGCTATTAAATAAAAATTAAATTGAATTGAAATTATATTTAAAAAAAAAAATCATTAGTGACGTAGGTATTTTTAATAGTTCCGATATAGGTGAACATGGAAGTAAGGTAAGGTTACGTAAATATTGTTGCACAGTATGTGCAGGAAAGAAATTAAAAATGACGGGCGTGAAAACGGGCAGATCGAAATCCTCTGGGAATTTTTAAACTTAAATCGTGACGTTGCGACTGCATTCAATCGCGCGATACTAGCGAAAGAATATTCCATGCGAAAGTGGAGGGAGGTTGCGGAGATCCTCAATTCTCATGGTGATGGAGCTCATAAAGATTGGAAAGGCTGGTCTAATGTATCTATTTATTGATTTTCGTTCGTCAAGTTAATTTTAAGCTTAATATCAATTTTACATCGAACTTTTTTTTAGTACTGGGTAGATTTTAAGCCAAGAATAAAAAAACGAGTTGCTGCTGTGAGAGCCTCTCATGTGCGGACTGGAGGAGGGCCTAATACGGAGAAGCCCTTGACCGAGATGGAAACAAAATTTCTCCAAATATTAGGGGAGGATTTTGGCCAGGGCTTGCCAGGTGTCCGGGTGGAACCCTTTACAGAAGTAAGAAAAAAATACTATAAGTTTTTACGGGTACCAAAGTAACCTACCACCTCGCTATGCTTTCTTAAGGTGCCGGTTCGCAGCCGTCCATATGCATGCAGCAGCAGCATGCGACGTGTCGCCGCGACACCCTAACCTACCTTACCCTACCCTACCCTACTCGTACTCTACCCTAATCTATCCTTGCACATTTCTTATTTAAAAAAAAAAAAATGATGAAATCGGTAAAGTCGTTCTCAAGTTATGGCGTCACCAAGGAAAATAGGGATTCATTTTTTAGATTTATATAGATTATCCAGAGAGCATCAGTTATTGTTATATAATGTTATCTTTTTTTAGCCTCCAGAGATGAGCGCTGCTACAACTTTAGTGGATGAGCAAGATTCTCCGATGTCAGAATCTATATTACGATGTTTTTTACCAGTAGAGCCTATCCAAGCCCTGTCTCAAAATCCTCCTCTGGAAACGATTGTCCAAGAGCCATTGGCTCGTTCCCCTAGGAGCTTTACGCATTCCCCACATCCTGCAACTTCATCTCCAGTCCATTCTCCGCTACGCGCACGCCCGCGTCGGCGTCAAAGGCGAGAGCCACCGATGTTGCAGGAAGCTGCAAGACGTGCTCTTGTTCGATCCTCACAAATGCGCGCTGACGCGGCTGTGAGGAACTGTGAAGCGATGGAAAAGTTGGTGCATAAGATGACAGAATTTCAAAATACTGCATTGAGGATTGAAAGGTTATAAAGTATATCTACAACCGTTTGGTCTTAGTCCCGTACAGAGTAAATAAAACATTTTCAAATTTAAAATCATTTATTCAAATACCTTCGCAGCCACTTATGGAAAAGTCTAACTCTAATACCTACTCTAATAAATCGGTTCGAAAGGTTGCATTTGCTGAGAAGAGCCGGCAATAAACTCAGCAATTATTCTTTTAAAAACAAATTTAAATTCATTACATAATATTTACATTTTTTTTTTAGTTTATTACTCGCCGCCTTTCCCAGAGTAGCTGAACAAGAGAATTCCGCGTGGCCATACCCTGTTGCAGAGCGGAATTTGTAGTTTGTTGCGTTTCATTGCTAAATTGTTGAAATTGGGCTTCTCGAATCAAATCTTCGTTACCTAATGGTTGCACAGCGAGGTTAGCTTTGTTACAAATATTGTGTAATATAACACAAGCATTTATAATAGAGCCAGCAACTTCTGGTGAGTAATGCAAAACTCTGTGAATCAGTAAGCAGCGAAAACGAGTTTTGAGAAGTAATGAGAAGCCCAATAGTGCGCTCCACGATATTCCTTGTGTGGACATGTAGATTAGTGTAGTGTGCTTCTGGCGAGTCTGGTGGTGCATCCAGTATTGGAGTCATTACTGTGTTCCTCAAAGGGTATCCAGAGTCACCTAGTGATCAAAGTTGCATTTAGTAAATATTTTTTACTAGCTGTCCTCCGCGGTTTCACCCGCGTTCCCGGGATAAAAAGCAGCCTATGTCCTTAGTAGCCTATGTCCTTCTCCATACCATAGGCTATCTGCATGCCAAATTTCATGGTGATCGGTTGAGTAGTTAAGGCGTGAAAGCGTAACAGACAGACAGACAGAGTTACTTTCGCATTTATAATGTTAGTATAGGCTATCTGCATGCCAAATTTCATCGTGATCGGTTCAAAGTCAAAGTCAAAGCCATTTATTCAATTTAGGCCCCAGAAGGGCACTTATGAAGGTCATATTTACTGAAGTTACCACCGGTTCGCAACTCGGCCTTCAACTGAGAAGAATCCGGCAAGAAACTCAGCAAGGTTACATTTTTTATATATTTTTTGGACAATCTGACTATGTTTGGCTTTTTTTTTTTTTTTCAAATAATTAAGAATAAAAAAGATATACCTAAGCATAGATACAGACGAAAAAAGAACAAGAAAATAAATAAAAAATAATAACCATAAAAATATAAAACACACAATTATTGACCTACTGGCTTTTGTATAAGCATGAGCAAGGTGCACTTGTGCAGAGTGCAGCTACCTACTTCCAGACATCTTTATCTTCAATATAATCAGCTACTTTGTAATAAGCTCTTTCTTTCAGAACTTCTTTTATATGTGATTTAAATTTAAAATCAGTCATCTTGGTCACCGCAAGTGGTATTTTGTTATAAAAGCGCACACTATTGCCAAGAAATGACTTACGAACTTTAGCTAGTCTAAAATACGGAACAACTAATTTCTCTTTTTGTCTTGTATTTATATTATGAGTCTCCATTTTTGTTTTATACATTTCTATGTTTTTACGTATGTATATTATATTTTCATTGATATAAAGTGAAGGTACGGTCATAACGTTTATTTCCTTAAATAATTCCTTCACGAGCACCCATACTATAAATTGCACGAATTGCTCTTTTTTGTAATATAAAAATAGTCTCAATATCTGCTGCAGCTCCCCAAAGTAATACGCCGTAAGATAAAAAGCTATGGAAGTATGCAAAATAAACTAATTTGGCCGTCTCGACATTCGTCAATTGGTTGAGTAGTTAAGGCGTGAAAGCGTAACAGACAGAGTTACTTTCGCATTTATAATGTTAGTAGAGATATAGTAGGGAAGGGATTAGTATGAATAAAATATATTAAAGAGCTGTAATAAATACCTAATAGCCAACTAGTCTCCGTTCTACTGAGGTCCTCTAGGTGTGTTTTAATGGGATGATTAGCCCATATGAAAGAATCGTGCGATGCACCACCATGACTTGCATCTACACTAATGATCTGCATGTCCGCATCACAAATCTGAGAAAAATGCAATATTGTTACTTTTACTTATTTTCTACAAGCCGGACCCCACGGTTTCACCGGCGTTCCCGGGATAAAAAATACCTAGCATATGTTATTCTCCATACCATAGGCTATCTGCATGCCCAATTTCATCGCAATCGGTTCAGCTATTTAGTCGTGAAAGCTTAACAAACAAACAGAGTAACTTTCGCATTTATAATATTTCGTATTGATAGTATACATAGGATTTTCTTACCAATTGCACATTTAACGAATGGTAATGTTTGCGACAGAAGTATCGCTCCTCATGGTGAACCGGGCGCTCTATAGCAATTTGGCTACAATCAATACAACCTAGCACACCCGGTATCCCAAATTTATTATAAAACCTGCAATGAATACATGAAAATAATTAAACTTTAATACCTTATATGTGTAAAAAAACGTTGGTTGTCCAATTTGTACATAGTTATTGCATTTTTCATAATTATTTTGTTGTATTATATTTTCCTAAATTGTTTAACAAAAATACGATTAAATAGTTTTAATATAAAGTGATTTGATACCTATGTATCTTATAATATTTCGTTATTTGTGGATTGTTATAATTTTATAAAGTAGTTACATTCCTAACTATTCTGTGACTAAAAACAATAATAAAGTAGTAAATGTTAATGATACATACTTTGTTTTTATTCTATTACGTTCTTGGACATTTCCTGGAAATTTAATATATTTTTGTCGCATCCGTGTTGAGTTAAGACAAGCGGTAACCTGTGCGATAACTGAAGAGACAGTCTGCTGAGCCACGAAATGACCTTCGATATTGCCTATAGGACGTTGGTATGAACCAGTAGCATAAAATGACAATGCAATCAATACCTAGAAAAATATATAAATAAGTTACTTATAGGTAATAATAATAATAGGTACCTACTAATGAGGTTAAACGGCACATATTTGTACATGTGTTAATTAGTAGGTTTACCTTTGTCTCTACAGACAAATCTGCAAGTTTTTTAGGCGTGTTCAACAGAGGCCTCAACTCATCACACAAGTTATGTGCTAGCTCCTTCGTCAATCTATAGCGTTTGATAAAAACATCTTCTTCTAAGTCAAATGGATCGTTTTGTGCCCGTAGCAGCAAACGACGTCGCTTTCTTAAAAAAATACCTGTTGCGTTGTCATCTTCTAAGAACTCTAATATTTCATATTCTTTCGCCATCTTAAACTAAGCTAGAAATTAAAAAACTAAAATCACATATTTATACTAGTACTAGCTGCCCGGCGCTAATTCGTTCGCGTGGTGCTACCCTTTTTTTTTTTTTTTTTAGCGTGGGGAAATCCTCATAGGATACCCGACCGCCCCGGGGGAAGATAGATAGATAGATAGATAACGCTTTATTGTTACACCACATGAAAAAAATAAAAATACAAGAACTTAAAAAAGAAAGTGTTACAATGCAGGGAAGCAGCCAGGTTATGCCGGACTTGTACCGGCTAAAACCCCACGGTGGTCGCCATCTGCGCTGTAGAGAGGGGTGCGGGCTCCCGTGTTGAACGCGTACCTGCTCACCCCTCCAAGCGCGGTGCTTTGATGGCTCGTCTCGGGGGAAGTCTGACACCTCCCCCCAGCACCCTCGCTGTGCTATCGCACGATGAGTCGTGACCACATCGACCCATCGACCCTTGGGGTCGCTTCTGGGCGCACAGAGCCCTCGCTCTGATTGCCCACGACCCCAAAGGCCCCGTTTAGTCGCCTTTTACGACAGGCAGGGGAACACCGTAGCTGTTATTCTAAGCCCGAGCTACAGGGCAGGGGGGCCGCGACGAGACACGTTTGTGCCCCGGCGGCTTCGCCTCCGGGTGGGATCGGCCCTCTCCCGATCCCGCTCAGCAGCCTCCTTCTGGACCATTACGGTCTCACAGAAGGAGGCTACTGCTCTCCACGCTGTATCCCCGCTCAGCATCGCCGACACGACTGCTGGCAGGGAGAGATTCCGTCCAATTACTTGGACCAGGATCCGCCGCTCGGGTTCCCACGCAGGGCACACCGCAAGCGTGTGCAATGCGGAATCCTGGTCGCTCCCACTGCAGTGGAAGCAGGCCGCCGTCGCCTCACGTCCGATCCTATACAGATAATTACCGAAGCACCCATGCCCGGTGATTATCTGTGTAAGTCTGTAGGTGAGTCGTCCACCTTGTCGCTGCATCCAGGCCTCGAAGACCGGCAGGACTGCTCCGACGACACGTTTGCGCGCAAACCGCCCCTCGCGGAGTCTTGCGCGCCACGTCGCGAATGCGATAATTCGCTCCTGCCGTTTGATCGCCTCTTCTGGGTCGTCTCCACCGCTCTGACGGACGATGCGAATCCGGTCATAGACCCTCGCATCCATGTCCGCCAGAATATCAAGTGGCGGAAAGCGAGCCAGAATTGTCGCCGCCTCAAAGGATACTGTGCGGTATCTTCGTACGACCCGTAGCGCCATCCTTCGCTGGACACTGTAGATTTTCGTCCTACAGCGTCGGATGGCCAGCCTCTTCGCCCATACGAGCGCCCCGTAAAGGCCTACGGATCGTATGAGCCCCGCATAGAGGCGGCGAACTTCCTCCCTCGGTCCCCCGAGATTAATTAATTAATTTCCTCTCCCTACCCTAACATTTCCTTGTAAGGTTTATTAATTATGTTACCTCTATTAGATCGAGCCATCTTCAAAATATCGATCCCATGCCTCATCATAAAAAATCTGGGTGTTTCTTTGCATTTTTTATTGCAGATGCATTGAGTTGCAGTCCATGATTGCGTGCCGTCACTTTAAAAACTTGATCAATAACTTCTACTTGTGTGTTCTGTACAGCATACAAAAGAACAGCAGCCAGTTGTTGATCTTTTTAGAACTTTTTCTACAAGTCTCATTTTTTGTTACCTTCCGTTATGCTTATAATATATATATATATTATAATACATAACGCTTTGCCGTTCTAGTTCAGTAATATCATGACATCCACGGAGCTTAGATATTTGACTGGTTTAAGAGTGTCATGTAAAACTTTGAAATTAGGGTTGTACTGGTCAACTTTCCTATCGCGCCTGTAGCCTAAATATGACTTACCTTCTTCTCTCAATTTCTTATTCAATTCTCTTTGCCACTTCTTTGAAATTTTATTCACTTTATTTTGTCTTGTCCTCTGAATTTGGGTTACGCCATGAAATATTTCTTCTCATGGGATGATGTCGTCTTTTAGTATGATTATTTTCGGTTTCTTGTTTATGTTGCTGGAACTAGGAGTCGGCGCTACGAGTTCTCAAGATTTTTTCTGGTTTGTTGAGTTTATAAGCTACGAAGGTGCTGAGAACCAAACACGATCCGTAATAACGTTAGATTTGCCGCGAGACTGCGCGAAAGCAAATCTTGCAAAAAGAACGCGGATTAGGCCGCATTAGTTGTTTATTTAGATTTGTCATCTACGGACAGGGATTCTGCGCTTGACCTATCTAATTTAATTTAAATGCCCTTCCAGGGTCTTAAAAATCAAATGAGTATTCTACGAAAGTAGAACAAAAAAAAAATGGGTAAGTGCAAATATTTACCACACTTGTAGAAGGAACAGTCAGACCTCCTCTTGTTTTCTGAATTATGAGTGTTATACCAATTCGACAATTCGAAATGCCATCTTGTGGTAATGATGATTCACAACTTCACAAGATACTAAACAATCGTCACACTTAATATTTTACAAATAGCTGAGATATCCAGCAATACAGTACTTATCACAAGAGCGTGGCGTGCATATCTTAGATAATGCAACTCGAGGGAAGAAAATAATAGTGTGAAATAAAACTAATATTAGTGAGGAAGGATGCTTCGTAGTTTATACACAGTCCAGTCACTATTATTATCAAGTATGGCTTGACATCAATGAGGCATGCTTGCTACATGATTTTCGGCATAGTATTGAGGAAGTGAGCGCCATATTTTTTTATCTGTGGAGACACTTTCCCTGAAGTCTGTGCTTTATAAACGCCCACTCATTTTCCATCGGGTTAGCATCGGGAAAAATTGAGGTGGCCATGGTAAACGCCCGATGCCATTTTCCTTTCCAAGCTGTACAGAGGCGGCTACAGTGCTCAGGATCATTATGTTCTTGTAATATCCAAGAATTTTTATTTCAACCAAACACGATGTTAACAAGCATTTTTGTTAGATATCTATCATGCTTTGTGCTGTTAAGGATTTCGTAATCAAATATAGAGTACCAAAACTATAGAGTGGTAAAACAACCCCAATCATGGATTCTCACAGGAACCGGTTTTTGATTCTATTATAACGCTGTATCCATTTTTGAACGAACTGCCGTGAGTTACGCATATATTTTGCCGCTGCCGTAATTGTCTCTTTTGGGTGTTTACAAAGAACCGTTTCAAAGCGCGATGCGTAAGGAGCACTGATTTTTAAATTCAACCTCACTGGTATGGCGTGTAAATAGCCAATACCATAAGGTGGCGTTCACCGGTATAGATATTAGAACCCGACGCACGACGACTCACCTGCAGGACCATGTGAAGAAGTTCAGCATCGCGATGCCAGGCACTTAATTACACCATGTTCTTGAGAATTATTTCACAGTATTTTCCATGACCTCTTCATAACGATCAATGACGAACAAAAAGTCAAAATTGACGGGAGTGGTTATTTTCTTAACACACTTTTGGGATGCATAGATAAGGATCGACTCTTGTGGCCAGCACGTCTTGCAGGCATAGGTGACATAATCCCAGAGATTAATGAGCGCGAGGTTATTAATGATAGATACGTCATACACATTCCATACATAAAATAATCACCAAATAAATGATCCTTATGTGCTTAACCACTCACTGTACAACGGCTTACGGAATATTGACATATTAAGTATATTGCATTCGAAAACACTCTCACATCTACATCTATAATACCCCCCACTCCTTGTTATTTTCCACTAGGCGAGAGTTTCATGCGCCACGCTCTTGTGCTAATAGTTGTATATCCTGCACACTGTTTCGATGTCTCGTTTACGTTAGAATCTGATAACGTCCAAAACAGATGTAAAAATACACCTAGTTCGTCTTGCAAACAAGGTGATTCAGTTTCGTCCTAGCGATATATTTATTTTTACTGTATATGTTTTCAGCTTAACAATTCGAATCACAGATAATCACCGGGCATGGGTGCTTCGGTGATTATCTGTATAGGATCGGACGTGAGGCGACGGCGGCCTGCTTCCACTGGGTGGGAGCGACCAGGACTCCGCATCGCACACGCTCGCAGTCTGCCCTGCGTGGGAACCCGAGCGGCGGATCCTGGTCCAAGAGATCGGACGGAATCTCTCCCTTCCAGCAGTCGTGTCGGCGATGCTGAGCGGGGATACAGCGTGGAGAGCCGTAGCCTCTTTCTGTGAGACCGTAATGGTCCAGAAGGAGGTTGCTGAGCGGGGTCGGGAGAGGGCCGATCCCACCCGGAGGCGAAGCCGCCGGGGCACAAACGTGTCTCGTCGCGACCCCCCTGCCCTGTAGCTCGGGCTTAGAATAACAGCTACGGTGTTCCCCTGCCTGTCGTAAAAGGTGACTAAACGGGGCCTTTGGGGTCGTGGGCAATCAGAGCGGGGGCTCTGTTCACCCAGAAACGACCCCAAGGAGGACGATGGGTCGACGTGGTCACGACTCATCGTGCGATAGCACAGCGAGGGTGCTGGGGGGAGGTGTCAGACTTCCCCCGGGACGAGCCATCAAAGCGCCGCGCTTGGAGGGGTGAGCAGGTACGCGTTCAACACGAGAGCCCGCCCCCTTCTCTACAGATGGCGACCACCGTGGGGTTTTAGCCGGTACAAGTCCGGCATAACCTGGCTGTTTCCCCCGGGACGGCCGGGTATCCTATGAGGATTTCCCCACGCAAAAAAAAAAAAGGTAGGGTTGGGTAGGTCCTACCCTACCTGTTATACCCTAGTATAGGGTACGACACCACGCAAACGAAGTCGCGCCGATATGGCAGAAAACGTTTGCCGGGTCAGCTATATAAAAATAACACACTTTTAAGAACTTTTCTTATATTTAAAAACTGAACATGCTGAAAAATTTAAAAGCATTTTATTTGTTTCATCAAGTGTAAGTAGTACCTACTGAGATCTTTATCGACAGAGGCATCCCTGGCAATCCACGCTAAGCACGCAGCGGCGAGTAGTTACAAAGCAAAACTAAATTTACGGTCGTAAGCTTGGGTTCATTTTCGTTCGCAGCGTTTATCGACTCAAAAGAGTAGGCTATTATAGCAGTAGGTATTGTCAATTTTATATGGAGTGATTTATCTGTTACGTAGTAACTATTTAGTAATCTGTGACCGTAGCGTCTATGGCGTACTTTAGCTTGTTGATGAAAAATCATCAAACGCCAGGAAAATTTTCTCTGCTTGCGTTTCAAAAATATAATATGAATTTTAGGTACCGTATCTTATCCCTGGTTATAAGGATAAGGTTTACAATTTTATTCCATACGTAATTTCCATGAAGAATCACGTCGGGGTCACCAATGTGGAAATTCTTGGTTACTATAAGGATTCCTAAAAAGGAAACAGCTGAAAATTTTAGAATTTAGGGCTTTGTATTTCCTGGTCTTTTGGTCACTTTACAAATGAGAGATTTCTCAGTTTACTAAACTATTCACAATGGATTATCTCAACATCTCATGAGAAAACTACTTCTTAACTTAACTATCACTCCATCTAAACTGGAGCTGAACAGAATGACAGCATGTCGTGTTCCTAACACAAAACAATAAATAATCTTATTCTTTATAAAAAGTAAACACAAACAGCCAGAACTATGTCTGTGGCCAGTACACGAAATAAATAGGTAGCGCGCAAGTCGCCACAGGAATAGTAAGTATTCTTTGCTACAACCATAATTAATTACAGCCCCTAGCCTGTGCATGTACAGTCGCGGTCTAAAAATGTTTACCACCTTATGATCTATAATCGCTTGCACATTTCTGTTTCATAAGGTTGGTTTATTTCTGGTCAGAAATAAAATGACTTTTGATAGGCGTGGATTGTGTTTGACGTGAAAAATAAATTCAAAGAGGTGTTATACCTAGTAAGAATTGAGTTCTCTTGATATAGCACTACATATAGAGTTTACAAATAAAAATCCGCCTTTAGCTGCAGGCTTACTTTATTACCATTGTATTTTTATTGAGATTTTTATTTGCTTACAAACGCTTGATTAATGTCACAATATAATAAAAAAAAACTTTTATTAAATGAGTTTACATATTCAAAAAGGCATTGACAGCCTTTTTGCTATGTTCGATACTTAAAAACATTTCACAATTTTAAAATGTAATGTGTTTGTTGATATGACATATTAGACCTTATTGCGCACGGTATGAGATGGAATCCAGTTTGAAAAGTGATAAACATTTTCAGTCCCCGACTGTACATCTGCCAGCAGTCTTACCTGTAACACTGAGATATTGCTTAATAGATAAGAGTGTTAGCATCTCCGCTCATCAACCAGATCTAATTACTAATTTTACAAGTCATAGCAATTTTTTTGTTTAGGTCCTAGGAGGACACATACCTAAGTGCATGGACAAACTTCATAACAATTCTAGATCTACGTAGTACCTTACACTAGTACCCAACTTATATGGCTTACCGATGTACCTGCGCAGAAGATACTTTTTGTACATTTTCAACGCGCGGGAAACTGCTATTGGTCGGCAGCTGCCGCCATGTTAGCGCGCGCCGTGCGGAGGGGCGTGACTTGCGAGTGAGACGGACCTAACAGCTGCAGTGTATTATGAACTTTATAGTAGTGATCTAAGGTTGAATGTAAGTTTTAAGCATTCTTTCGTTAATCTTCGGGGCCATACTTTATTTTCTGTGCGAACGAAGATTCACGACGCGCCATATCAGTTGGGTAATACTGTACGTAGATTTAGAAACAAAAACAATCAAGACATACCAGTCGCATAGAAAACTCTTTGCACTCCATACAGTTTACACGTCGGGTGTGACTAATAAAATTCGATCAAATGCTCTGGTTTCTTTGACTGGTGGCCGGTGGAACTCGCATCTTCTTGGCGTAAGCCAGTGGTGGTTCACTATCGCGATAGTGCTGTCTTGTCGCGTCAATTGTAAGATCGCTTACATTACTGTAAATTTAATTTATAATGTGATAAAACCGATACCGAACGGAATAAACAGAGAGAAACAGTTAGCAAAGTAATGCTCCAGGTACAGCCAAATGGGTTGGGCTGGATCCAAAGTAGTAGGATACATCTTTTATCTCTCAGGCACAGGTTCGGATCCTCGCCACTACATTTTATATAAAAAAACAGCTCTCAGAATTTAAGAAAAGTACGTAATGTACATAACATACCTTTCATGCTTGGTACCTGTAAATTGCCCGACGCGACAAGTTGGCAGGTATTCATACGTTTGAAGTACGCACTAAGTTAGTACTTAGTACTACTAACACTACTCAATTCTATACATTTTATCCGTCAGAAAATAAGGCAGCCTGGCGGCCCGGGGATCTCTGTCTACAATGGCCGTGAGCCCGTGAGTCTATGGCTTTATGTTCTTTAATATCAAACCTTCATGCTTCAAAATGAACACTTAATGACGTATTGCAGAGGAAAATAAAGTGTCAAAACTGACAGTGCAGGCAGAAGTATAATTAAAAATTGAATTGAATTGAATAATTAATCCAGATTAATTTACTTTCTATAGTATTTTGCTATCATGATTAATGGTCATCCGACATCAATATGTTGTATAATAGCGACTGAGTTTTGTGAAAGATTTTCATTTTGTGGACTAAGAAGTAAGTAAGAATAATTGACTCCTGGAATTATTGGTTTTGACTTATAAATACAATAAAAAAGAAGAATAGACTAGTCATCATCGTCAAGAGGCCTTTACTGAAAGCCTTTTAGTAAATATCTGCCATGATATCCGATCCTTTGCCCGTATCCACCTGCCTGCTATACAATATAAGTTAAATTTAAAGGTATCTAGTGATCTCGTCTCTAAATGTTAGTTCAATATCATAGGAGATTATTTTGTCGGGAGGTTGAGAGGTTTTATAGCCTTTTTGCCACGAGGTTTGACTATCAAACACACGAGGTTTGATAGTCAAACCTGACACCTGGTTGCCACATTTGTCATGACTCAAATTTTTGGCCTAAAACAAATGTTTTTTTTTTCTGATTCACCTCAATCTAACCGTCAGGCTGATTACCAATCTTGCAAGAGCCAAGCGATAGCAGAAATTGCAAAATATCTGCTGTTTTATTGGAAATTAGTATTATGAATCAGCGATAAATAAGCCATAGCAAATACGCATCAGTGCTGCCTTTATGGGACAATCGGTAAACTAAAAAGTGCATTCATCTGTATAGACTTACAATAATTTGGTATTAGTTTTTGACGGCAGCGGTCTAGCAGAATGAAAGCAATTTTATGTGTCAAATTGCGACAACGTTTTCTTTGATTGTAAATCGCTGCTGATCGATTGCTATCAATATAAATATATAAATATAATAGCGATTTTAATTCATATTTACGTTCTGAACATTCAAGCAAGATCAAAAGAAGTATGTGAAGCGTAAATAAAGAGTCGGAAGTGAAGTAAGTGGGGATTGTTTTCATTGATTTAACTCATGGTTCGTGCTTTATTATATTGAGTGAATTGGAGGTTGAGAAGAGGAGGAATGATATCCTCATAACAGCACGGTTGTGTCGTAACCTTGGAGACTAATCACACTATAGACTGTCGAAAGTAGTCTTCGTGGATTTGTGTTCTGAACTGAGGCCATACCTACATAGGTCCATTGAGAAAGAGTACCTACAAAAGTAAGCATAGATATAATATATGCATGTTCATTATTGTTTGGGTAATTTTTATTATGATTAAAAGACAGCATCCTCATTTTATGCTACAGGTTCTAAATACAAGCCTGTGGGAATGAGCTACCTACACAGCCTCACTCAAGCTAGTATGTACAGTTCAGTAAAAGAGGTGACACAATAGCTTTGAATAAGAATGTAGTCCACTATCATTCTGCTCCTAAATGTGTGAGAAAGTCCCAGGATTTTAATATTACTAAAATTTACTTTAAGGGTGAATCTAAGGCCATGGCGTTTAATACCAATTGCAGCTGAGCATTATACAAGTGTGGAAAGTCAGGGAGATCATAGTCAACAGATACTCATACTACCACAAATGTAAGATGCGGGTCCTACTTACGAAATACACCTTACTAGTGGATGACAACAACGGGACCGTATTTTGCAAATATTATTATCAGATTTTTGTAGGCATTTTATATTGTATCTTAGCTTATAATATGGTTTGAAATGTTTGTATGTTCTGGCATTATATTTTATTATGGTTTTAAGTTTTTATACTAAAACTGTTTTGTTGATTTGTAAGATACATATATCTATGAGCCAAAGTAACCTTATAATAAAGAGATATTAGTATTCTACTACTAAACTCAAAATAAAATATTATATGATATGGGTAAGAAGTAATTAATTATAGTCAATAAATACTATTATTATTTGTATTGATAGTTTAATACTGTTTATCATTAATTAATTGCAATTATATAGACATAATTTGTATGTAAGAATAGTTAATTGAACTGTTGATTTAAAAGTACATTTTAATAATCTTAATTTGTAAAATGAACTAGCGGTGAAACCTACTTGTTTTAGTAACTACTGTAACTTTTGCTGTTTGTTGTAGTTTATTCAACTTAAGTGATCTAGTAAGGGTTATAATAAAGACAACATAATTACAACATTGTTATTTAATTATCCTGAACAATTATGGTCCATATCTGGTCCTACTCATGCTCTTGTTGTACTTTTCTGGCAACAGGTACTGCAGACTCTGAAGTGTCTGTAAATAAGTAAAAGTATAGTTGTTAATGTTTGGTAGGCTTTTATTTCTATATAAATCATTAAAAAAATGTAAGGAAAACAAGGAATAGTAGTTTAATGCCTAAAATACTTACAAACTCTGCATGATTGTGCTCTTGTTGTTGTATGAGTTAATAGTTTCGCTTGGTCCTGGAATGGGATGGAGACATTCTCAGCCACATGAACACCTATGAAGATACAATATTAATAACGTCCTTATTATTTAGCATACCAAAATTGATGGAGAATATTTTAACAAAATACTATTCTACTTACCATGATACATTAATTAGCCAATAATTCTTATGAATACATTGGACCTGTTAATATCATACCTATTACAATTATTTTGTTAGATACAACTTGCACCGGAGTGGGTCGGTGAATGTCCTGAATATCTATGATAGAAAATATTATTCTAGTATACATGCATAGAGTCATGTGGGGCAACTGTACGCAATTTTTAGTAAATTGCTTCCAGAATAAAAGTTATAATTGTTATTTTTAATGAAACTTTTAATCATCAAGTGAAATGCGGACACTTACCCGTATCGGCGGGAAAGTGTCCGCATGCCTTCGGTTAAGTGTACGCAACGTCAACAAAGTGTACGCACATCCAAAACTTAATCTTTTACTACACATAGATCACAAGTAAATATGCCACTCTCGCAGCTGGTGCAGGCTTCGTGCCACCAAGAGTTACAAATTGAACATTTAATCCACGCTTCAGCCGTATCTCCGTACTTTTCTTGACACAACGGACAATAGTACTCTTGCTCTGAACATTTATTCTTGTTATTGTCTTTAGTTTTAGTATTAGTTTTAATATTATCTTTCTTCTTTGGCTTAATTATGGTTTCCATGTTCATCTTTAGTTTTCGTATTTTCTTAGATTTTCGATCGACTTCTTTTTGTTTCTCTTCTAACAAAAAAACATATTTTTCTAACATATTTGTGATTATTTCCGAATTGCAGGCATTTTTGCGTCGTGTGTGAATGTGAGTTGCCTTTGGCAATGAGCTTATATTTATTAAGGGAATATGAGATTTGTGAGTATTCGAAATTTTACCGAGAACGGGAGGCGGAATAATTTGTTGTTCCTGAAATTCTTCTATTTGGTCCATTGGATCAGAAAGCGCATGCGCATGGTTCATTGGCTTTGTGTATATCAGTTTCGATGTTAAGTTTTCTACGTAGTGGAGAACTTGATGGGTGATGACTTCAGCAACAGTCGAAACATCAGATATCATAAATTGTGTTTCTGATAAATCGGCCGACGCAGAAGCTACCAATTCTTGTGGAAAAGGTGCAACAGATACAAAATGATGAGATCCAAGCCAAGTGAACTAAAAGTAGACGGATTTTGAAGGACAGTATCAGAAGTTGGACAAAACAAGTATCTGTAACTGAAGATGGTGCAAAGTCTGCTTCTGTAAACAGGTCGTTGTCGAAGGGATATATTCCCGTGACCCTGAAAGCTGAAGCTGCGTTACCTACAGTGGCAGTTTTTATAAAGGCTCTGTTGAAAATCGAACTCACTTGGTATTGATTAATAGATCTACCAGGATGCTGTGCCATCCATTTATCAGCTTCAATTGCGTACTGGCTTTTAAGAGGACTGTAAACAGCCCTATCCAAGAGTTGTAATTTGAGACTGCTGTGAGGTGGCAAAGTAAGTACTATGATGTTATGCTGTCTGCAATACAAGGTAGCTTGCAAGCTAATATGGCTTGAATGATTGTCAATAATTAGTAGCACAGGAATATCGACAGTTGGTGAAGTATAGTCCTTGAAATGATGAAGCCATTGCAAATATAAATCCGTGTTCATAAATCCCGAATCAGATGTCATACCAATACTTCCAGTTGGAGCTTCATCCATGAGTTCACTCTTCATCCTTTTTCGAGGAAAAATAAATGCAGGCGGCACATAATTTCCAGTTGCATTGACACAGCAAACAGCGGTTATAGTTTGACCACTTTCTCCAGAAACAATTTTATTAACATTTTTTACCTTTCAGTGATATAACTTTAGGAGTCTTTTTTGGCACTGTGCTGATGCCAGTCTCGTCCATATTATATATTCGAACTGGAGGGAAGTTATATTTTTCTTGACACTTTTTCAAGTTTGTATACAATCTATTTACTTGCAATGGCTCTTGCAATGCTCGTAGGTGTAGTTTGCTTAAAAGCTAAATCAGGATGTCGTTTTATAAACTCGTATACCCAGTCTTTTCCAGCCATTTTTGTTGTTTTATTAAATCAATTCTCTATTTCATTCACTTCTGCAAATTCATAAACCAATTTTCTCAGTGTATTCAAAGTAAGACCGTAGAACCTCTCGTCACTAGATTTGCAATGGTTGTAAATTTCTTCCTAAAAACAAAAAAAGACAATTTTAATATTTTCAGATGGCCATCATAGATAAATTAATAATAACATACCTACCTCTTGTTCACGTGTAAATGTTTGTTGATATCTCCCCATTGATGTTGCAGTGGAGTTGAGTTTTAAATGTTTTCTCAAAGTACTCTCATTGATCCCAACAATTTCTGCTGCTGCTCGTTTCGATGTTCCTTGTCCAATCAACTGCTTGGCTTTATCAATTTGCTTTTGAGTACAGACTTTCCGATCAGGACATTTCCTTATATATTTTCGAGGCATTTTCAATCTAGAAGGTAAAAAAATACTTGATATGTTTTGTTACTTCGATGGGGTAAGTATACGCATTTAAAATGTAAATGTGAATGAAAAAAAAAAATACAAGTATGACTTACCTTAAATCAAATACGTAAATTCACACAAAATATTGATTAGTTTTTCCTGTTCCCAGTCACTTTGTTTACTTACTTAGACAAATCCTAATGCCATAGCCATGCAAATGAATTTCAAGAAATTAAATAAGAAAACCGTGCAAAAACAATATTGTCGCATAAGTATCCCTAGCCTTGAGCAGAAAACCTGTGACGCGGTACTCTTGCTTGGCACTCAAGTGCGAACAAAATACGACAGGTCTCGACCAGGTTGTCAACTGCGTCATTCGCACGATGTTCACTGCGTACACTTACCGCTGCGTACGGTTACCTCACATGACTACATGGAGATTAAGGGTAGTATGTAGGCTAGATCGCGCGCCAAAACCAGCATTCATTTGTTACTTTGCAGTTGTGTTACAGGTACGCACACATGCATCAAATCCAAACTTGACGTTGCGTCAAGTTAGGTACGTACCGCATAACGTGGTACCAGCCGATAAAATTCCAATATTATTAAGTAACATTATATTTAATTTTCTATTTAAATACCTTTTCTAGTGGCTTATTTAAATAAGCGCAACCAAAGATTACATAATTATTATGCAGAATGGATTCACTACTTATAAGCAAAGGAAATTCAGTGCTATGCCTTATATTAGTACTTTGGGGGTACTTACGTTAACGTTTTTTGAAGAAGTAGGTACTAATCCATAGTAACTCTGTTTGTTTAATAAGTAATAATAATAAATAGTAATAAGTTTAGTCATAAATAATAATTAAATAAAATAAACATCCTGGGACATTCCTCACACACGGTCATCTTATCCCAAACTAAGCTGAGCTTGTACTATGGAAACCTTTTTGTTTGTAAATACATAATTACACCCAGACTCAGGACATACAGACATGTTCATGCACACAAATGCATATCCTGGGTGGGAATCAAACCCACGACCTGCACCGCTATAGGTGGAATCATAATCAACTGCACCCACTGGCCCATTTGTTTGTTACGCTTTCACGCCTAAACCACTGAACCCATCGCATTGAGATTTGGCAATCAGATACCTATGGTATAGAGAAGGGTATAGGCTACTTTTATCAAGAGAACGCGGGTGAATCCACGGGCTACAGCTAGTATCATATATATTTAAGGCGATGATAGCTCAGTGGTAGTGACGTCGGATACCGAGACGAAGGTGTCCCGGGTTCGAATCCTACAATGGGCTTGAGCTTTCGGTGACGGAAAACATCGTGAGGAAACCATAGCACGGTGGTAGGGTACTTTGTAGTACCCGCCTGGCTGGCTACCACCCTCAAGTTGAAAATCTGTCGCCAAGCACCTTTCGATGTGTTCCGATAGCTGCACTTGAGAGCCAGTTCCTTTCTAGGCTTTGTGTGCTTACCACCTTCGGCAGCATCATCACTTACCATGGTGAGATTGCGGTCAAACACAGGCCTATAAACAGTAAAAAAAAAAAAAAAAAAAAAAAATATAAAAAGGTAAAGTTTGTAAGTTGCATGTACGAGGCTTTGAAATTACTAATCCGATTCTGAACATTCTTTCACTAATAAGATAAGATAAATATGCTTTATTTGTACACCATATAGTAGAAGACGAAACAATACAAAAAAGAAGAAGTGATACAAAATAAGCGGTCTTATCGCTTTAGCGATTTCTTTTAGACAACCTTTTGGGTAACAGGATATATGAGAATATGGAAGGTTTAACACATAAGAATACACTTTCATAACGTGAAAATAACAGCTCTAGAAAAATACAAAGAAAGGCAGGAAATCTCGTCTTATAGTCTGAGGGAGAGAGTTTCAGAGACGTACAGCTTGGATAGTAAAAGATTGGGAATAAGAGTGAGAAGTGTGACTGGGAGTTTGGAAGTTAAGTTCCATGGGACTATGAAGAAGATGATGTTGAGGTGTAGTACTCGAAGCGTTCCTTGAGATAGCGAGGGGCTTTAGGATTAAATAAAACAATGCATAAGAGTGGCAATTTGTGTGTATTCCGCCGAAGGCGGATAGGAAGCCACTTGAGTTGTAATAGGAAGCTACATTATCCTCAAATGCTATAGGCTAATTTTCAATATATTTACAATATAAATATCTGGTAGTACAGTGCCTAATTAAGCCAGTGCGAGGCCCTTAGCAAATGTTATCAAGGACCTTCGGCTCAGGTTATCTACTTTAATGGTTTATGTGCGGATCTAGCTTTCAGATTAAAAGAGATGGTTGTACAGAGACGTTTCACGACTTAATTACTCTTTTAAAAGATTTGGAAGCCATTCTATATTATGTTATTTTATTTTATTATTATGTTATTTTTATATTATTATACTATTGGCCATGCAGCGGTTCTATCCCTTACTTTGTATAATTATTAGTATACGCGAACGCAGGCCATTTAACGTGGGCCGTAGCCATTTATCCTGCAATGGCCAATTCAGTACTGGATACTTCATAATTAGCTAACGAACATTTGTTAAATTCGGTATAGCGGCGACTGATAGGGAGTTCTGGGAGCACCCCCGCAACCCGCTACGACTCGTTCGATGATTTTTTAGTATTTCATATGCAATGATTCCGCAGGGTTTCAAAACAGCAGCTTTCCGCAGGGTAAAACAACGTTAAACTGTCGCTTCGGAAATGCCCTGTATGATGAGAAGAAGCAACGCAACAAACTCCTCACGGGCCCAATGTGTTTATTGTCGTAATATTACAATTAAATAATCACTTCATTGCACTTAACACATGTATAGTCTTAAATAATTATAGGCATCAGAACCGAGTCTAACAATTATTGCACTGAGATGTGTACAGCTCGAGCGCTTGTGATAAACTAACTGATAAACAATGAGGCTCAACACTAATTAAACCAGGACAAAATGCTCATCCATGATCAGATTAAAATCACGGAACATCATACACCCAGCAGGATAGGAAACCAAAAAAAATACTTTCGGGAACACAAAAAGATATGTTATCCTGGATGTTTCTCATCCCATTAACCAAGATACTTAAGTTTTCAAACACACATCTGATAGAATACAGTCCCATATATTATGGCCATGTTACGGCCCTACAGTACACCAAAATCCAAACCCAGAAAACAGATATTTACTTTAAAAATCAATCGGCGCATGATATAGAATATTTTGACTACTATAATAAAACCTTGCTGATGTTGTGCCTGAGGCAACCAAATTGACTCTAGAATAATAACGAAGAACAAGAAATATGTAAGCACATACCGAAGCTGAAATGGACAAGGAGCCTCTCAACCACAGAAGCTATACCCGTGCATGGAGGAGGTTAATCTAATGAACAACAAAGAAATAACAAAATCCAACCCAGGAACAAAAATGGCAACCTTGTGGATTTTCCTTTCATACAACTTTCACATACTTTATTACTAATGGGAAGTGACATTATTTTCAGACCTTTTCTATTGAGGTGTCCCAATCTTTTGTGCCATAGGTCATTCTCTTCACAACCATAATTGCAGTTTTCTATTGAATTTAGGTTCATACTTAGAACATATAGCATTCCCTTAGGTTTTCCATAGATTGTAATACCACATCCATGCATTTTTAAGGTTCCATTTTGAAATATTATTTTAAATCCATTATCCATGATTTTTTGAACAGACAGGAGATTGTGGTATAATTCTGGTACTATTAGAGCAGTTATATTTATGCTGCATTTATTGTAGTATACTGTTAATATTCCTTTTTTGGTACACGTTAAATACTGTCCATTTGCTACTTAAATTTTTATTTCAGGTATTACTTGTATATTTTTCATAAAACTTTCATATTTATCTTGTATTAAATTTTCTGTTGCTCCTGAATCTACTATAAATTGTATTTGATTTTCACATTTAGTAAAACTACTTCTTCTTCTATAACAGGTGGAGATTTCGAGATGGCATATTTTCGAAAGCATTAACTGGTTTTAATTCAAAAAAAATGGCATAGTTAAAATACTATAAGTATATTATTAGGTCATCGTCATCCTGCTATTAATGTTTTTTTTATTATTTCCATGATTTCAGCAATTTTGTCGTTATATCTGAGGAATGTGTTATGTCTTCATGAGAATGCTGCTACTGTGGTGTACCATATTTTCATAATGATGTGCTATACAATGCCACTTGTGGGTGCAATATTGGCTGATAATTTTATTGGAAGATATAAGTAAGTTTCATCATCTTTTCTGGGTTTAGTTTTAGTACTTATAGAATCAGCTGTTAAGTCCCTTTATTTGGCCCGATCATCTATCAATATCATCAACAAGAATAAAAGCTAACTAAATTTAAATAAGTATCTATTCTACTAACCTTCAACCCCAAGCTTACTCTTGTAAATGCCTTCAAATTAGTTAAGGTGTTTACAATAAAGGAAAACGTTTCCTTGGATAAGCGATGCTGCTTAATGAACTCAATATCGTTTATGTTGCTTGGGTCGATCGAGTTTCTGAGCTGGTTTCGTTGGTGAATATCACAAAGTTGAGTCTGGCATACAAAAGTTGAGCCTGAGATTTAATTGAAACTCTTTACATGGCAACATTCTATAAATCAGGGAGCCTACCACAAGCTCTTAAAACAAGGTTAAAATAACTTTATTTATCTTTTGTCCCGTTTTGACGCTGGATGTCAAAGAAAGACAAAAGTCAAATAAGGTTATAATAATATTGTTTTAAGAGCTTGTGGTTCGCGTACTACTAGTACTACTCAGTACTACTTAAAGTTTTGTCAACTCTGTAGCCTTTCACCTCACCCACTTATATCATTACGATTAGCTCACAAATAGGGCTCGATATATGCCCTCCATCCTGGTTTATGCGGAGATATGCACGCCGTGAAATTTTTGATCGTATTCTTTAACATATCTGGTGTCACCGTCACGAAAGCTAGGGTCCTTTAACACATCTAAACGACATTTCGGCATTCTTCTGCATAAACAATTTACTTCATATATCCCTAATGAAAAAATTGAGAGCCGTTAAATCTGGAGACCATGGAGGCAAAGCCACGTTACTTCCACGGCCTATCCATACTTGGTATCTGGAGTTGAGATACTCCCGAACAAGCCGCAAAAAACTGCACCGGCATTGCACCTCGAGTGCTGCGCCTGGGATCCACAGCAAAGAAATCGAGGATTTGCTCTTCGACTTTGCTTGTCGTGCGATCAGACGGCTGTCCGATACCAGCTGAAGCACGAAATGACCCGGTGATGTGGTGTGAAAGCGGTTCACTAGTCTTCTGAAGCAATCATATGAAGGAAGTCTTCGCTGATAAGGTTTTCCGTCGATAAACCGGTACAAATCTCGTGCTTCCACAAGATTTCCACTCGCAGCACCAACACACATAATCATCTCGCACCTAGTACTCTGCGTTTGAGTGCGTGCTAGACATGATGTAGTCACATAACAAATTTAAGTCGCCGGTCCCACAGCGAGCAGTCTAGAGTTCTAGTTTTGCATATTTAATATTTTATTTATTTACCCCCTTACTTATAAAGCGCTATTTTACTAATTTAATGTTTAAATGGTCAAGTAAATAATGTCACATTATTTGACATATCCAATAGAGTGACGTTATTTATGTGACCCTTAAAGAACACTAACCGAACGCGGCGAACGAATCGAAGTCAAGGAGGGCTCGCACACATATCCGCACCGCAAGAATCGACCGCGCCGAAAGAATCGACCGAAACGAAGAAGAAAAATAACCGTCGTGTTGTTCTGTTGTATGCAACTGATAGAATGCGAGCGCATCGGTCGAGTCGACCACATAAGCCGAGCCGAATCTGATGACGTCATTCGAATTTGTCTAGGATTTCTGGGGTTCTTCCAGATTCAGATGATTCGACGCGGGCAAGTGTGCCAGCTTTCATAAGATTTCATGTACAGAATTCTAAAATTCGTTTCGTTCGATTCGTTCGCCGCGTTCGGCTCTGATAAGTGTGCGTTCACCTTTAAACAGTATATTAATTAAATAACGCTTTATGAGTAAGGGAGATAATTTCTAAATGTCACTCAATTACTTTTCCGATGGCTCAGACGTGTCACCTGACTTGCCAGCTTTCGATAATGGAACTATTAAGAACGATCAAGTCCATGTTAAGTTTAAAATCGGATGGCCGACTGTCCACGGATATTACTAACACTTATATTTATTTCAGAGTTATATTATATTTCTCTATAATATACTTCATGGGAACCATCCTGACATGTTGCTCGGCTATACCACCGCTTATGTTGCCTTCCACGTGAGTGATTTTATCGTATTCATATCATCTAGATAAATACCATCTACAGCGTATGTACCTACGCACCGAGTAATATCTCTACAGAAGTTTCTTGGCTACGGGTTGATCACAGATAAGAATATGTGAAAGCTTTATATTTGCCTGTCCATACTATCAATATAACAGTCATATTATTACTTACTATATTATTAGTACTCGATTTGAAACGTGAGATGATAATTGTATTTGTATTGCAGTACAACTTCTATGATCGGATTGGCCTTGATAGCGACTGGGACTGGTGGTATTAAGCCTTGTGTGGCCGCTTTTGGTGGTGATCAGGTAAACCGACCATTTAATATAAACAACTGCATTACTTTCTCACCCAAAATATTAATAAGTTTAAATGCTCGAGATCGCGAGTGTAAATGCAGTTACGTTGTGTCCATCCGCCGCTCCCGACCCACATGGTACAACTTCTATGTTCAATTTATACCACGGAGACTTAAATTTACCCATGGTTCAACTGTCCGTTTTTTTTCTGCAATTTTATTAACATGGACTGCGATACATCTGAGGTACTATTGTCCAACTGGTTAATGGTATTTTTTTTATTTATTGAATAGGGATACAAGCATAAATATCATAACCTATTCTTACGCGCTTGTAAATAATTTATAGATTATAATATATTTATATTAGATGATAATATTTTTGGCGTTTATATGAAAATGTTAAGAGTTTGACATGATAACCGGAGATATGTTGAAGGAAACTATTTCAATGACCAATCGTGAGAGTGCATCCCCTGAACACAATTATCATTGTATGACCACAGTTTTATTAACATGGTATTGTGGTATCTCCATTATCCTCATGAAAATTATTACAAATGTCCAGAGTTTGCGGTCTTTCTTTACGTTATTTATAAATTTCTAAAATGGCCATATCCTTCTAGTTGTTACCGAAGTGACTCGTCAAAATCTTGTAAATTTTTATCTTTCAGTTTTGCTTGTTTCCTCAATTATACCGAATTATGTTGGACTAAATCAATTTAGGTTAAATCTTCGTCGTTTTTAATCTATTCTATGTAATATTTTTTTTTTTCATTTGTTTCACTATTATTTGTCTTTGTTCGGGTAAAAAAGCGTTAATTTGCTTTTCATTCCCAACTGGTAAGGAAGTTACTCGTGTTTCATGCTGTGTAAATGTTTCCGATACTTTATACTTCCATAATATTGCATTTGACTGTAATATTATTATTATACAACTGCATTATTTTATTATTGCTCCACACTATTGCCATGTTTATAAACTGGTTGTAAATACTTCCACTCACGTCAACAGCTCGTCGGGCAAGAGCTTATCAACATTCAACATCAACTCTGCAATATGCAGTGTTGCCAGTAACTCAGTAACTCGTTGATTCAACTTTGTTTATAAACAAATATTTACCATGAACATGAATAATGGGCTTTCATTTCAAAAACTTTAAAATTAATCTAAAAATAAAATAACCTCTTATCACAGTTGCGAGCTGCCAAGCGTCGGCGATGACAAGTGACAGGTGTGTAAGAGAGTGCTACATCACAACAAATATTACTAAAAAAAAAAATTCATATAACGTCATAATCACGTTTGTTCAAAGCTGCCTTGTTCTCCGTATACGTCATGCATCTGCTTTCTTAATAAGAAATGAGATTCGAAAATCTGTCTACTTCTGCATAACCAATCATCCTAATTGTTGGCACTTTAGCCTTCCACTCCTTTATTTTTTTCAAAAGATCGCACCGTCTACATAAATCTATGACAATGTTTGCTGCATAAACATGTCGTCCTCTGCTTTTCTGGTTGGTGAGACTTTGTAAATTATGTGATCCTAGTAAACCCTTGATGCAAGTTTTGCATTTCACCTTCCTACATAATGAATATACTACAAATCCAGCTGTGTATTCCAGAACTTTTTCTACGAATGGTGAAAGATACATGTGTCTTTCTATGTCATTCATTATAGCATCGGTGCTTGTCTCTGAGAAAGTATCATATTGGGACTTGCATCCTTGTGTCTGGTTTCACATCTTGAAATGTGATTTATAATTTTAGGTACAAAACAGCAGTCTTCTAGAACAATCATTCATCATTATTATCATAATCATCATTATCATTCACGAAGATATTTAGTCGAGTGTTAGATTTCTAACTACCCTCCACCAGGTCGCTTGTTTGAAGATTTAAACAATGAAATCCCAGAGTTGTCGGCACATTTTTTGGAGCGAGTGATTTAAAAGATGAAAGATCATATTTAGATCATCTACAATTAATATGCGATATCACGACTGCTGTTCGGCCGAAGTCTTTTTAGTCTAAATTACAATCTCTCAGGTTTTTTCATCGACGGTTTGGGTATAAACGTCTTAACTTTTTGTTTCGGTTTGTGTGAAACCGTGGAAACGTGTGCAGTTATGACGATTACAACTATTCCAACTTTTTGAGTCGTTATATCTCAGAAACGGTGACTCTTAGGTTAAAAAGTATTTAGACATTTTTTATAGATAATTGTCTGATTGATTACCGTTTAACTGAAAATCGCGAATAACCCGTTTTTGTGACCTTTGACCCAGAGTAAAAAAAAAACAGGTATCGGATCGATGAGGATTTTTTAGTTTTCATTTATGATGGTGTTTTGAACAGTCCCACCAACTTTGAACTGGGTGCAAATTTTTGTATCCTCGGATGTCTAACTTGACCGGATTAAATGTCAAAAAATCGTTTAGGCTTGTCCATAACTATAAAATCATCCTGTTTTTTTTTCTTTTTGTCTTCTTCTCTCTGTTGCCATATTGATAATTAAGTTTATTAGACAAATGCCAGCGCCGTGAAAGTGTATCCAACAATGTAACGGTGACATTCCAAAATTCTGATCAATTTAGGTCAAACTAAACCTATTATTTAATACTTTCATATAATAATAGGTTTAAGTAGTTTAGTGGTAAGCACACAAGGCCTAGAAGATCTTTGTGCTAACCTTCGGCCACATCAACACTTGCCATGGTGAGATTATGGTCAAATAAACTTATCCGTATAAAGATAATAAAAAATGTATAAATGCTTACTTAAGTAGTTTGGTAAGGCCTAGAGGACCTGTGTGCTTACCTGTCGGCCACATCATCACTTGCCATGGTGAGATTGTGGTCAAATAAACTTATCCTAATAAAAAAAATAAAAAATGTATAAATGTTTACCAGTTTCGTCTACCAGAAGAGAACCATCTCCTGCAGCGTTTCTTCTCTACATTCTACTGTACCGTGAACTTCGGCGGTTTCATGGGGATGGTGATCACACCGGCTCTGCGCCGGAGTGTCATGTGCTTCGGCGATGATGCTTGTTATGCACTCGGTTTTGGGTTTCCAGCATGTCTCGTTCTCGTTTCTATTTGTAAGTTTTAGATGTTTTTGTAATGTTTTTTTCCAAATGCCTCTAAGTTTTATTAAAAAATAATTCCCGGAACTGCTATTCAAGTGATTTAAGACTATATCGTAACATATCGTATAATATATCGTTATAATATTTTGACGGATATTAAGTTGTCAACTTCTTTTACAACAAATAAAATATATTTAAGTCTGGGAAGAATATTAAATAGTATTTTAGAAAAATAAACTGTTTTTTTTTTATTAATTTAGATTATTTTTTAAATACTTCATAAGCCTCACCACAATTGTAATTTTTAATAAATTAATACACTCGAGAGCAATGAATCCGGGTCACTTAAATAAACCTATAAATCTCGGACACTAAGAATGCTTGCTTAATGAAATAAACTGTGTTTAATAGACAATTAAATACTCCTTAAATTAAGGTATTCAAACTTCTTAGTTATTGTAAACTTGTTAAAAAACTAACTAATAAATGGCTCCAATTTTGGCCATTACTCATTTCAAGAAAATCTTTATCTTTTGATACTTTTTCATACATTACTTTGAATTTTTTTCTTTATATGTTAATGTTAATTCTGAATATAAATCATCCATACCAATATGAGTCTATACAAATTTAGATTATCTATAATTTTCTCAAAATGTCACCAAAGACTTTAATGACAAACAGCTAATTAAAGAAAGCCAATCAAAATCGAACCATTTCTCTAAATATAAATTGGCCTTATCAATAAAAACTGTGAAATTATTGACAGTTGTATTAAAAAATTCTTGGGAAATCTCTGTAATAGTTTTTAATAATTTTTTAGTCTCATGGCCAAAATACTTATAATTTTTCATTGAATTAGCTCAGTCTTTAAACAAGCCATAATGTTATACACATCTTAAATAGTTATATTATTACCTTAACATTTTTTGATTCCCACCCAGCAACAGAATTTGTGTGCACATGTCTGTTTATTCTGTATATTAGTTTATAAAATTCATTTTTATTTATGACACGATTTTTATAAATTAAAAATTAAACGATCGTAAAACAATGGAGATGATCATTTATTTTCTTCCAGTTATCTTCATGGCAGGAAAACCCTGGTACAGAATAAAGCAACCTCGTAATAATGTCACTTTGAAATTCGTCTCCTGTGCTTGGGTGAGTTATTAGTTCACCAATCTATCCTATATTGGAGGAGGATATATATATTTAAACTAGATGTCCCCCGCATTTTCACCCGCCTTGCCGGGATAAAAAGTAGCCTAAAGCCTATAGTCTGGGATAATGGCTTCCTATTAGTGAAAGATTTTTTCGAATCCAACTGGTAGTTCCAGGGGGCCAAGTCTGCTAAAATGTCATTCCGACACGATTCAATTGCAATTCAATTATCATTGAGCCGATGTGCGCAGTCTTATATTTCATAATGCTTCGCATAATGGTCTCATAATAGTCTCTTATTAGTGCTCCTGTACACGATGCCGCCACCGCGCCGACGCGCTTCTATGCTATGTATACGCAACGCCGCCGCACCGCCGCCGCGCCGCCACCGCGCCGTTACCGCAACGTTGTCCGCCATTATTTAATTGAGTTATTCTATTGCCAGCCGCCAACGAACGTGCAACACGTGCGATATCCCGTAGCTAGCAATATATTACTGACAACTGTTTAGAATGCTTTAATCAAGCGGCGGCGGCGCGGCTGAGGTGCGGTGGCGTCGCGTATACATAGCATAGAAGCGCATTGGCGGCGCGGTGTCGGCGTGGCGGCGGCATCGTGTACAGGAGCGCTTAGTGTTGTGATGGATAGTAGTAGAGTTGCCATAAAAAACAACTCATTTCCGTAAGTATTTATTCAAATAATTATTTAAATAGATTGAACTCATAATTACGTAGATACCACCATAACATTTTAAATTATTTACAGATACACGATAAATAATAAATCTAAGTTCCATACTTAATATTATAAATGCGAAAGCAACTCTGTTTGTTTGTTACTTTTTCTAAACGGCTGAACGTAGGTATGAAATTTGGATTCCGATTCCGAGATTGAGAATGAGGGTTATGTATGATATAACCCGGGGAAGGACTTAGGCTATGATCTTTTGTCTCAAAAAATAATCTTTTGTTGAAGGTTCTCTCCTCGCGCTTGGGTTGGCCAATTCACATATTTTTTTAAAATGGTTGGGATATTGAGTGTCTCAGTAACTTATCTCAGCTCTTGACACAGATTTCTGTGAGACATTAAGGAAATTGCTCTGCCAACTAATGTCTGGTATGTACCAGTTCTTAATTGTACACCATAAAGCGGTAAACAAAAATAACAAGGCTCTTAAAGAACTCATTGTATTAGAAACATACAAATTATGAATTTATATTCCTACCTTCATCGCGACAGATATGCCATCACTTCGCCGAGATCGGACTATATGCGGCTCCAGTTCTCTAATGAGATCCCTGACGGTCTCCTTCCCAAGGCGAAAGGTTTTAATAAATTTCGCCTCAGACATATTCCAAAAGCGATCTATGTAAAGCCTCATAAGCACTTGAGCTCGACGGCGCCTTTGGTGTTCAGCAAGAGATTGTTGGCGAGCTTCAATTTGGCCAGCCATCTCTAAAACTTGGCATCTCAGTATAGAACTCATATTTGTTTCAATGTTCAACTACTACTAAACTACTCGCCCAAATGTCAAAAATGCAATGGCCGCACAATCGTCTCATAATGATAAAAATATTTTCAAGTGATCTGTCAAAAGATTATTGGATGGCGGATCTATCGTGTTATTATGGAGACCACTGATATTTACGGAAATAGCAGATTACCAAACTTTTACCGAAAAATCAGTAGTTTTTTTTTTTACAAAAACTGTCAAAACTGACAAAGCTTGAAGTTTCAGTGGAAAATCATCGGAAAGCATTTATGGGACCATTTTGCCGTCATTATGCCGCCATTCCGACGCGATTGTGTTAGCAGACTACCAAAACTGCAAAATGTCACAATTTTGACACCACTGAAAGTTCATTGGAACACAATTGTAATAGCAGACTTGGGCCCCAGATCTCTTACGCTTTATTGTATTATTATTATAGATGAGAGAACGCCCATTTCACATTTAAACATTAAATGACAATTATGTTAAACTAGGTACTCAATAAAGTTCAAAATTATTGAGATATCCTTGGGTATCCACAAAACCCTGTTGGACTAAAACGGAGATTTTTTATTTTTATTTATTAGTTCACCAACGGCTATTAACATTTTTACAAGCAAATAAATCTTAAATCTAAACACGTTCTGATACTTAAGGAATAACCAATTAAAGGTAAACATAACTTGTACAGAAATAAATGGGATAAATTCCATTTTTTACATCGGGTTTGGTGCTGTCATTCGGTTCATAACTATTTATAGAACTCCACAAATTATCATGGATATGAATATTTTTCATTACAAACCTCCATTATATACAATTTTGCCGTCCTTTCCAGCCAGTTTTTCCGACATTTCGTCACGTTGAATTACTTATTTAAAATAATACGTTTTTGAATTTTTTTATGCGTGCCTCGCCAGGTTTATTGACAGAGAGACAGAAGAGAAAATTTAAAATTATATCACAACATAGAACTGAAGAAAAAATAAATTGTCAGCCAGGATTATCAATACAATCGAGGTGCAAATCCTCCATACAACATCAAGTCCCTTTACAGAAGGTCGCTGGCATATAACATTAATGTGGTATTGCGCTGCGGAAGACAGCCCATGCATGTGCACGCGTGACAACATCCAGTAACTTCATGAGATAAAATATCTATTATTCACAGTAATTTGAATTCATTTTGTGGTCGTTGATGACAAAAAAACGTCCAATAATTCTAAAGAGGTACCCAAATTGCCATCCATCACATCGAATGCCGTCAGGGTAAATCGTATCAATCATCATATTGCCATACACATCCTTTTCACCGGTTTTTTCGCAACTAACGATAAAAAGGGAGAATCAGTTATGATTGATGTGCCTAAGTAACCTTCCAGCACTTTATAAAGAGGGTATTATGTACTAGCATAGATAACAGTTCTTAGTAGGTTGACCCTTTGCCCTAATCTTCCCCTGACGGAATTGACTGAAGCAGACAGACAAGTGATAGCTTAAATTTTTTGTTGATTTTGCGGACTTGTTTCGAAAGTTAGTAAGGTTTAAACGCCATCTGTTATTCCACCCTAGAACTTCAGGGCCTAACAACACGTATTTCAAAAACAACTACACACACACACACTACAGATGAATGCTTTCCTTTGAGTTTACACAGATGGCGTTTAACACGTTATTTATCTAAAACACTGTTTACGTCACACGCATTGATTGAACACTTAAAATTACATGTATGAGCAGCTATGTCACAATAAATAATCACTGGTCAATAGATTCAGCAGATCGTTTATACTTAATGTGAAAGGAAAATTCTTTTCATTTATCTTTCACGGTACTGTCATATATTTTTTGCCATTTTTTATTAATGTGTCTTAATCTCTTGTCATAGACCATTTGTCTTGATTAGTATAATTGCAATTTTCTATTGAATTAATGTCCTTATTGAGCTTTCCACGTTCATATATTTTTAAACTTCCATGTTTTAATATTATTGTAAATCCTTTACTCATAATTTGTTGAACAAACAGTAGATTGTGATAGAAGTCTGTTACTATTAAATCTATTATATATTTTCTGCATTTATTGTTATATAGTGTCATAATCCCTCGAAGTATTCTCTAAAAAAAAGTGCTTTATAGAGCTCTTGACCTTTGAAATCAAACTTTAAGATACTTTTCCAAAATAGATAGGCTTCAAATTATTGATTACCTCTTTTTTATAATCGTTCATAATCGTGTCTTTTAAATGAGCGTACTTATGTGATAGCGGGTCGGTATGATATCGTTATTTTTATATTTACTGTCAATGAGTTACGGAAATCCCTCTGTTTCGTACACTCCAATTCAACGTTACGGATTTATATTTTAAATAAAAATTGTATCCGTATCCACCGTGTAATAAATCTGGTTTATTTTTTTGACTAGTTATGAATTTTCAGCAACGTATACCCGTTTTCTCAAACGAAATACCTATTACTATTGCCTATTTTTTATTTCTATATGTTTAAGTACATCATAATAATATGTTGTCTGCCGCTTACCAAAAGTTTGCCCTTGATTGCCTTGACATTATTTGCTTGTCTGAATTTTGCACTTAAAGCTTGTCGGATTAGCCGTTCCTGGTATGATTTTATATTTTTATAATAATGTCACTATTTATCTTGCTATTTCATAATTTTTTAATGAAACCCTATCCGGTAATGGCGCTATTTTATGGCCTTCATGGCCTCATATCGCGAGAAAACACAATGGAGAGCAATTCAAAACCATTTATTCAAATAGACCTTCGCAGGCACTTCGAAAAGTTTATTTCTGCTGTGTTAATTGCTGCTCACTGTTATAATTACTTTATATTTAATTTTAGCATATTGTTTTTTTCAAATTTTTAAGAGCATCCATTCTGTAGCAGTGGCGTCCAAACGTCAACTAAGGTTGCCGCTGAAAATCAGCGTTGTGGCTTAATACCACAACAATATTGCTGAGCGGTTACCCTTTTTTGGCAGTATAATAAATTATTTATAATTAAGTATGTATTAGCATAGTTGATTGTTTTACTGTCAAATAAAAAGCTATTCTATTCTATTCTATTCTATTCTATTCTAAAAGTCTGACTCTAATACCAGTTTGGAATGTTGCATTTCCTCAGAAGAGCCGGCAATAAACTCTACAATTACTTTTTTCAAAACAAGTTTAAATTCATTACATAATATTTATATTCTTGTCGCACTGACAACAATAGCGTGCCCCAGCGCGGCGGCAAAACTACTAGACTGAATCGATATTTTAATAGCAAACTTAAGTACAATTTAAAATTAAGAATTAATTTCAGAATGCGCTAATGAAGCATTTGAAGCACGATACAAAAACCGATGGCCCAGCGCCTGAACATTGGCTGGACTATTCCAGAGAGGCCTACGGAGAAAAACTAGTGGATGACATGAAAGTGGTTTTCTCTATATTATATCTATATCTCCCGGTGCCTATATTCTGGTCTCTTTTTGATCAACAGGTTAGCTTACTTTTCTTTACTATGTTTCAGAAATTTCACTAATACATCTTTGAAATTCATTTAGTGCTTAGCATACAAAAGAAAAACGAAAATTTTGGAAAAGTAGCGATTCACCAACTTCTTTAAACCCGTCTGAAAAGTACGTTCGCGGGAGGTCTGCAAAGTAGGCCTCCGTAGCGGCGATAACCTCCTCATTCGACTCAAATTTCTGCCCGGCGAGTGACTTTTTGAATAATGACTACTGTTATATAGAACAGCATAGTTAATATTAAAATCACCAGTAAAGAGTGCTCTTAGATATACAATTCTCTCAATAATAAATATTACAATAATACACCCCCGTGTTTCAAATAACCATTGTTACAACCAGGCAAGTTTGACCTCGGGAAATTTGGTGGTATACTGAGCATGAAACTGCGTAATTTCGCTCCTTTTCATGATTATACATTTTGTAAGCAGTGTTACATTAAATATCAGCAACCATGGCATGTATAGATATACATCTTCGTCTTATTGACTTTATCATTATTACTATTAATAGTTTTATTCCAGACAACACACAACATTAAATTAACGAATAACTTCTTTTGGATAACTTCTAGCAACTTGTGACCAAGATTGTCATACATAATGCCATGCAGAATTTTGAAAAATAAAACATTTAAAAGAAATCTGTACCTCCAAAATTACTCATTTTTTTAAAGAAATTTTACACCTTTTATTTTCTTCAAAATTCAGCTCATTGTTCCTTTATTTTTTCTCTAAGACCTGTAGTTTAGAATTTGCCCATATAGGCTAGAAAAACAAAGACACCTGTATTAAATTATCTTCATAAAATAATCCTAATTTTTTTATTAATTTGTCAGTTCCAGATAAATTTTAATGTTATAAAAATAAGTATGTCTAGCTGTATAATTAATATTCAGGGCTCCCGTTGGACATTCCAAGCGTCGAGGCTTCGTAGCGAGGTTTTCGGAGTAACTCTGATGCCGGATCAGTTACAAGTGATGAACCCAGCAATGGTGCTACTAATGATCCCCGTATGTCCTGGTGGTGTTTGGCCATTGCTTCCTGATCTTCCACCTCTGCAGAAAATGTTTGTTGGAGGAATGCTGGCGGTAATGGCTTTTGTGTCTGCTGGTATACTTCAGATTGGAATAGAGGTAAGACATACGGTCTACGGAGACACTTCACCATCATCATCCTGTTAAGGCAGCCCATTGCAGAAAAGGAACAAATTGTAAAACTGCCTGTAGAATTTGTAGGAATCGCATCATGGCATGGTTTTATGCGTATTACTACTTATTTGTCAAAGGCCTCATTCAACTTAGAATTTTACTATTATTACACGTATAAATGTGAAACTTTGTGTTGATGTGTTACTCAATCATGCCGTAATGGTTTAGATGACTCATAGACCAACCATATTTTGTAATTACAATTATAATTTTTATCTCTGTAAAATATTAGATCCCTAGAACGAGGGTGTAAAGGATTTCATTCGTATATTTTTTACTGCAAAATTAACAGTTATCTTATTTCTACGTATATACTTATTTACACATTATACCAATCTATATCATGTCGTCAGTATTCTAAAATCCCGAACCATCTACGGAACACAAAAAATACCGTTTAATGTTAACAAATACTGGCCCTGATTCTGTTGTTTACAATTAAACTAATTTTAATCTCACTATGTCTCTTTCTAACAAAGAACATAAGAAAAGGATGTAAGAATTTTAGTCGTGTCAAATTAGTCCAATGCTTGTTTTCAATATAAATTTAATCGCCACCTATCGCGGTTACGCTTAAATACACGCAAAATAAGACAACAAAGATTAATTTGACAGCTTTAAATATGTTCTATCCTTTTTCATTAATGTTTGTAAGAAAGAGATGTGATGTGACTAAAATTAGTTTAGTGCGATTTACAACAGAATCGGCACCAAAGTCTATTCAATTAAACCCTCCAGCGTTCTACACTGCAAGTACCAGGGCATCATCAAACTGGACTGATATTATTGAACACGCTAGACTGTCCCGTTGACATCGCAGCGCAGGGTGAAGGTATAGCTCCAGTGGAGCAGCATGGAACAGCTTTGATGACTCCGCTGCCACATCGCAAGCTCACTTTAACTGCTACCTGCCCCTACAACTGTGCTGGCAGAGTGATGAAAAGACACGTCATCAAGGAAGACTTGAAAACAGTTGCTGGAATGGTTAATTACTGCCCGTGTTTGTATACCTAGGACTATGAGTCTGAAGAGATATTTTGTATGGTGGGCAATGCCCGAGTGTTACCCGTGGTCTATAGGCTACGGTAATCGCATACCATCAGGCGGACTGTATTCTTGTTTGCTACCTAGTAGTACAAAAAAGTGGCTCTCATTACATATTAAGATTAGTTTTCAAAATAGCATTACTAGGTATCTCCAGTTCTCCACTTGCTATCCAGTAATGGCGACGTAACATACATGTCAAAGCTTCCAATGCACTTGTGATGTCAGTTGAAAAACATGTAACATCCTTGAACACGTCCTATACAAATAAAATGTGTCTTATATTGCACTTAAAAGGCATAGATCAGGATTTTTACAGGAATAATAGAGGAGAGAAAATGAATTTAATTATAACAATTTAAACTTAATGTATACCTTTTTTCTTATTACAGTTTATGCCAATAGTTATCGGACAAAATTCAAATGATCAGATATCCTTCTACTTTATGGACCCAAACCCATTCCTCAAGTCATTAACTGGAAAACCAAAACTAAAGTTAGTTAATAATACAACTGATTAAGAGGAAATGCTGGTGGCGTTTCTTTCAAACAAACGTAATCCTCAGTTTCCTCTCTGGGTAATGACACTAGAACAATGATTATTGCAATCTGTAGGTACCACTGTATGTTCCTCGGTTGTGTTATTCTCCATAATTTAATTATTATTATTAATTAGGAGCCTTCTAAAATCACCAAAACTTACCATTTTGAACGAGCGATCAAATTTGACGAATATAAAAAAACAAAGGAAAACCGACAAACATAGCCAAAACCCTTCTTATTATGATTCTTGTTTTTTTTAAATAGATTCCGTTTTTGAGGAGAAAACGTGGATTACGAAATAGCGATTTCGTCTAATTTAAATAGTTATAATCGGTCCAGCCTGTAGTTGTGTCTATCGCCCTCGGGTGGGATAGCTCGGGCACAGCGCGACATCATTAGATATGTTAAAAACCTATTTTTCAAATTTCTTGCAGCCATCCTTTCCTCTTAAATAAATTTCGATGTACGTTTTTGCTTCCCTTTACAATGATTTGTTTATATTTTAAGAGTGGTGTACGTGGGAGAAACTGGACCTAATAAGAATGTGTCAATTATCATAGAGACAGATAAAAGAATGAGTGACATATATTATGTGTCAGATGCGCCTATTGATCATATAGGTGAATCCGCTTATATGTGCCTTCAGCCTGGGAAGTAAGTATGTTTAAATGTATCTTACAGTATTACCCAACTTATATGGCGCGTCGTGAATCTTCGTTCGCACAGAAAAGAAAGTATGGCCCCGAAGATTAACGAAAGAATGCTTAAAACTTACAATCAACCTTAGATCACTACTATAAGGTTCATAATATACTGCAGCTGTTAGTTCCGTCTCACTCGCAAGTCACGCCCCTCCGCACGGCGCGCGCTATCATGGCGGCAGCTGCCGACCAATAGCGTTTCCCGCGCTTTGAAAATGTATCTTCTACGCAGGTACATCGGTAAGCCATATTAATTGGGTACTACTGTAAAACTGTGTCGTAACCCGAAGATATTTACAACACCGCATTCAGAATATGGCAAACAGGATTGACATGTTCATTGATACAGAAATGCCGTACGATTTGTATTTCTTTCGAACTCTTAAATCGATTTCTTTCACGCCTGAATTTCTGAGTTCCAAACAAAACGCTACTACTACATTCTTAGTCAAGACAGGAGACACAAAACTTTAGATTTTCTTTAATGTTTTTTTTTTTTCACTTATCTTGGAATGTCATGATTCAGGTCAATTAGTGAGTAGAATAAAAAAAATGTACGGTGTTTTCAGCCGAGACGAACTAAAAAAAAATTGTTACTGGATTATAACCACGCTTCTTCTATTTTATAAACGGGCTGCAAGGTTTAGGTCACTGTTAAAGCTATTATTTTCCTCATGTCTCGATATTCAATGGTCAATTTCATTTATTTGCCCTTTTTCTATAAAGCCTTATAGAAGTGATAGTAACAGCCTTCTTTTCCATTTTTGGAAATATGGTCCTCTTGGTTTTCACAATGGCCTCTTAAAATATATTAATTAATATTAAGACAGTACATTTTCTGGGTTATCAGAACATTGGAGGTCTCGAGTATCCTTAAGTAATCAGTTCGAAAGTATCCCTACCAGTGGGGTTACCTTGGTAGGGATAGGTGGAACAGGCGGTACTTACATTATAATAATAATTTATTTAGGAAAATAACTTACAAAGAAAACAAATAACTTAATGAACTAAAAGCAAATGTAAAACAACAAAGATAAAAAACAGAAAAAAACCAAAGTAAGCAACATTTGAAGTAAATTACAAATACATAAGTTATTCTTCGTCGGACCCCATACTAGGATACCCTGTGTTACGAACATTTAATAGTTCTGCAGCTTATCGTTTGGGTTGTACATTTAGATGACTTAGGAATGACGCGTACACGCTCGACTGACATGTTTGAGTAAAATAATTGGTAGCCTCTATACCTACTATGCATCAACTCGCCATATTAATCTTTACTACTCATAATACATTCAAATGTATTATGAGTAGTAAAGTAACCTATCCTAACAATAAATTATTTTCTAACTATCGCGTTAATTGGGATGTGTACAGTTATGTTCAAAGAGTTTTTATAAAAGCCTACCTTTTCTTGGAATTAAAAATCCCACCAAAAACATTTTTATGTAAAATGTTGCCAAAACATATGGCTCGCACTGTCGAAAAGTTATCAGATCTCATGTAGAGCCACGCTTATAACTCTACAAGCCCTAACTCTACAAGCCCTAACTCAACTCACAAAAAAGTAATGAACAGTGAAGTTGCTTATCATATTTATTTTTATTGAAATTTCCAAGTTTTATAATTTTTTTGTTGATTGTGTACTAATACAAGCAGGACTTAGGAAGTACCCTAAGAGTTTTGATGATCATTAGTGAGTTAGTGACGAAATCGGGGTTTTTTAGATATCAATAAAATCTAAAGTATAAGAGCTTTGTTATTGAAACTTAATATGTTTAATAAGTTCACTATTGACATCATTTTCCGAGAATTTTGTTTATCTGGTATAATCCAAACCCAAGTTATAAGGTTTCAAAAAAACAACGAAGCACTTCGAGAAAAGCTAGGCAGTGCCTTTGCGCTTCGCTTGCTGCCTTGGCGGGGGGCACTCCCGTGCCCCCAGATACAGTAGCAGTTTTATTCCAAACATTGTTTTGATAACCCACTCGTCCCTTTATAAAACCTAAATGGTAAATGGACACTGTCAAAAGGGAAAAGTCGCCAAGGGAAAAGGTGTCAAAAACAAACAAAACGATGAAAAAGTAGGAGTAAATACGAGAGATATAAAATATATGTAATGTCGGTGATACCCATATTCTAAATGTATTTTTTTAGTCGTACTCGCTGTGGGACGCACGTCCATACATAGTAATATAATAAACCGGAAGAGTTTTTTCTTTTACTAATAGGAAGCTACATTATCCCCTAGTATTATAGGCTGCTTTGTCACGGGATCGCGGGTGAAACCGCGCGAGACAGCTAGTGTTTCATATTGTTCAACTGCAGCTACACGCGTTGTATCTACTTTTTCTTGTTTATAACGTAAAAATTTTCCAAGTAAAGATATTTCTTTCTATATAAATAAACATTGTTCCTTATTTAATTTTAGTTTTTTTCTCTTGTCAACTGAAACGAAACTTAATCTAAAGATAAGATAGATATTAAGAGAGGTAGAGTGTAGCGGTTAAACGCTCAAAGAGCAGCTCGACTGGGGAAGTACCTCCACCTTACAGAATACCGCAGCCTTAACTTTACACATGTTCCTGCGCGTGAGTAAGGTCGCCAGAGCTTATTGGGGAGGGGGGAAAGGTCGGTAACGCGTCAGCGATGCTTCATGTGTTGCAAGCGTCCATATGGCTACGGTAACCGCTGACCATCAGGCGGTTCGTATGCTTGTTTACCGACTAAGTCGTATATAAAAAAAAGATAAAATTGTAGGACTTATAAATATACTCAGTTAACGTTTCTGTTGAGTTTAACGTTCTTTTGGCCAGAAATTCAATGAAAATTATAATGCTGATCTACAAACTTACATTTCCAATCTTGCCATTTTTCTATGTATTTACCTATAGCCTTATGTCAATCGCTTGCAAGACCCCTTAGTCTCATTGTGACATTAATTAAAGTTAAATCTTCCGTCCAGTTTGCCAACTTACTAATTCTTTCCACTTGACGTAACCAATTCTTAGCATTGACCACTTTATTACCAGCAAATATAGGAATAGCGTTACTTGTATCACTAGTTGAGAATACTTGGAAAGTTGGTTGGGATTGATTTGCCAATTTATTTTGAGTTGCCACTACTTGTGTTGACTGATTATTGTTGAGTGTCGTGTGTTGTTGAGTCTTGGATTGACTGATTATTGTCATTGTTACACCTTGATTATTACTTTGTGTTCCAACATTTACCTCATTGCCCGTTTGAATTATTGACCGACCTTGATTTTCTTTTTTAAATTGTAGCAGTTGTTGTTGTAATTGTTCAATTTCCAAATCTTTTGACTGACGAAAATCTCTTTCTTCTTTCAAAATTTGAAATAAATCATTTTGCTTTCATAATGCATTATCCTTTAAATGTCGCAGAACTGAATCCTTTTTAATCTCTTGCATGCTTAAACATCGCTGCCTTAATTCATCTTTTAATTGCGTCACTGTGAAATTATCCAAATCATCTTCTTCAAGTTTTGTCGTCATGTTAACTGCGTAGAACGTGCAGTAAAAACAACAATTTTCGTTTTTCTTTGGAAGTAAGGCAAATGTTCATCGAGGTAAAAGCCGCATGATTGTATTTTAATCCCTTCCTGTTGCGATAATAATTGCTCAATAGCGATTTTTTCATTGTTGACTCCATGTTTGATTGATTTAACATGACTAATACAGTCTTTGTATAAAAGATCTTTGACAAGATTGCCACAGCTAATATCTGGACGTCTTATAACTACACGACCAAAATCTGATGCGCTCTGCAATATTGTAATTTTTTCAATGTTTTCTCTTTCCTTTTCGTTTTTTTTTAGATTTCCTAAAAAAGTGGACTTTTCTTTTTCCATTATTTCAGGAATCATAATTCTTCTCTGGTATAAATTTCTCCATAGTTTGTATCCTCCCCTTTACAAAATAAATATCTGTTTTGTTTCTGATGATTTTTTTGCTACACCTTTTGAGTCTTTTTGCTTCAGCATCTCTAGGACTTTTGCCTGTGGCATATTTGTACGTTGTGCCAGTTTATTGCACATATTTCTCATTATATGATTTTTGCATTCTATTTTTTGGACTGTGACATTGGAATATGGTCGTGCTTCAATTATTTTCGAGTACGTGGAGGAATCTTCATCACTTATCATTCGGCCGTATATGAGGCCGTGCATTTCAATAGAGCTTTTGAAACCATCAACTAAAATATTTGATTCCATTCCAGTTGAAGAACCGGAGTAATTTTTATAGCGTTTGTGCTAATCTGGCGTGTTTTTTCTATATTGTGCTTGGGCGCAGATGCAGCAATATTTGTTTCTTACGCCAAGGTATAGAATTTTTCCTGTACGTTTGCCTATAATTGCGGCTGCTCCTGACAGCGCAGAGTAGTTTTTTTTATAAGTTCGTTTACTCCAGCAACCGTCGACTATTACATCAATAACTAGCTTTTGCCCGCGGCAAGTGTATTCCGAACCGGTGGTAAATTCAACTGTATGTACATAACGTTCATAAGTGCCTTACTAAGGCCTAAACTGAATAAATGACTTTTTGATTTTGATTTTGATTTTGCTTCGCCCGCATGGATGTAATGAAAATATCCTACGGGAATGTACTACAGGGATTAAAAGTACCCTATGTGTTAATCCAGGTGAACAATGTCTTCTCATACTGCTTATTATAGAATCCGTGGTGCGGCTCGCGGATTGATATATGATTGCTGGAGGATAACAAATCCTAAACTCTAACAATAGTAATAAGTAGATAATAAGTTACAATGGAGCCCTCACATTTGTAAATTGGTGGATAGAATTAGTTCTGCAGCTTATGCAGTGAGAAAAATTCGCGCTCTCACTGACGAATCTACGGCAAAATTAGTTTATTTCAGTTACTTTCACAGTTTGATGTCGTACGGTATCCTCCTCTGGGGTAGTGGTGCCGAAATCAATAGAATTTTTATACTGCACAAGAAGGCTGTCCGCGCAATATATAAAATAAGGCCTAGAGATTCTTTGAGAGACAAATTTAAATCTATTAATATAATGACAGTGTCGTCACAGTACATATATGAAAATCTTATTCATGTGAGGAAAAACTTAAATAACTTTCCTAAGAATAGTGACACTCATAGTTTGAACACCAGAAATAAGCACAAACTTGCTGTACCTTTAACTCGGCTCAGCAAAGTCCTTAACTCTTTCAAGGGGCAATGTATACGTTTCTATAATAAAGTACCCAAAGAAATCCAAGAGCTACCTATACATAGATTCAAAAAGATAGTTAAACAGAAGTTATGCACGAAAGGGTACTATAAAGTTTCTGATTTTGTAGATGACAAGAATGCATTTGAATGAATTGTTCGCTTCGCAGGCTATTGTTATATATATTTTGTAATTGTAATACTTCTATTTACATATTTAAAAAAAAAAAGACTTGCTGAGTTTCTTGCCGGAGTCTTCTCAGTTCAAGTTGTACTTGGAACCGGTGTAGAGCCATTTGTTTACGTTCATAAGTGCCTTATCAGGGCCTAAATTGAATAAATGCTTTTTGAATTTGAATTTGAATTTGAACGGAAAATCACTATTGACTTTGGAACAGGCAAAGCTTTTTTTTTTTGTTTTTTTTACTTTTCCTTTGTGCGTTTAAAAACATATAAACTCACATACTCAATACCCAGAGCTGGAACAACTATCTGTCGGTCATACTACTCGGTCATACTGAGCCTGAGATTAATTTGTGTTCATTGCAAAGCAGACCTTAAGGGTGAACTCAAAGACGTAATCAGAGGGTATCAGTGGTATTCGAGGTATAAAACATTCATACATTTCATAACATGAGGGACGAAAATAAAAAAAAACCTTAAATACTTTTGTCTTTAATTGTATTGAAAGAGCAGAAATACACATTTTCAAGTAATTTTATTGGTAGACAATTTATTTTTCTTACAATCTTTAACACCCTTTTCATCACCATCTGGCCTTTTTCCCAATTATTGTTGGGATCGCCTTCCAGTCTTACCTGTCTTTAACTTTAAGGGATGAAATTAAAAAAAGCCTTTAACACATGTTTCTTCAATTGTATTGAAGCAGAAATACTAAGTTTCAAGTAATTTTGATGATAAACAATTTATTTTTCTTACAATCTTTAACATCCCTTTAAGGGATGAAATTAAAAAAGCCTTAAAACACGTTTTTCTTCAGTTGTATTGAAGCAGAAATACTAAGTTTCAAGTAATTTTGATGATAAAACATGTATTTTTCTTACAAACTTTAACACCCCTTTTTAAACATTTAAGGGATGAATTTCAAAAAAACCTTCAACACGTGTTTCTTTAATTGTATTAAAGAACAGAAATACTAAGTTTCAAGTAATTTTAATGATAAACTATTTATTTTTCATACAAACTTTAAAAACCCCTTTTAACCCTTTAAGGGATGAAATTCAAAAAATCCTTAAAGACGGTATTTTTTTATTTATAATTAGAGGCTAAATACCATATTACATTCATTTCAAATTGAAAATGACAGAGTTTCATACAAACTTTCATCCCTTATTTAACTCCCTTAGGGGTTGAATTTCGAAAAATCCTTCCTTATTCCTTGTCTACATTATAAAGGGAACCCCTGTGCAAAATTTCAGCTTTCTAGGTCCAAGGATTTGGCCTGGGCGTTGATGAGTCAGTCAATCAGTCAGTCAGTCAGGACTTGTCTTTTTATTTATATAGATAGGTATACCATGTGTCAACTCGACCATCCAACATCGCTAACTCTTTTTCCTCAGTGGCAGCACCGGTCATTGTGTTCAGCGAGAGGTCTTCCCACATATTAGAAATATTTTCATGGGATTTTTTATGCTTCCTGACCAATCAATGGTAAATCTAGAGCAGCAGAAAATTCTTCCAACTGTGAATATCCAACAAAAATTGCAACTGCCATTAAAACTGCAATTATTTATGTTCATTTCACTGCCTTCATCAGTTGAGATTAGTTGAGATGTAAAATTTTAAATTACGTAATCTGCATTGTAACGATAAATTATTTGTCATATGAACTTCATTCTGAAATTAATATTAATACAATAAAATTATTTTATTTTTTACCCTGACTATGGCAAAGCCAAAAGAAAGGGTTAAGTTTTTGTAGTCTATGTATGTATATATATTTGTATTTATGTATATTCCAGCAGCAGTATTATCGTCCGGCTGGCATAGGCTACATATTTATCCGACAATGGCAATATCAAAAAAGGGTTAAGTTTTCAATGTTCCACCGCACCGTAGCGTCTAAACTATACTAATCCGATTTTGATGAATGAGTTTTCAATCGATTGTCTTTGTTGATGCGGATGCGCGAATTTAAAATTGAGTACCTCAAAGACGCTAAGAAAAGCAAGGCCTATGCACTCACCTCTTAAACAGCAAGCAACTCCTCATTCCTTAGGTCCGGGGCGGTGTGGTGCGGTGCATGTGCGAAAATGTGAGATTCCCAGAAGTATTATATAATTTTCTTCAAAAGCGTGCGATGTGTATTAAATATTTTTCTGAATGATTGACAGCGATTTTGAATTTGGACATGATGCGGTCGTCCTTTCCCGGACCGTTTCGGGAAACGTCGTTACTGTTTAACAGGCGCGTGCATAAAGCTTTCATACGTTCCCTAGCGTCCAATGGTACTCAAAACGGCATAAACAGTCTTATTCAAATAAGACGATGATAGCAATCAGCACCTAATTTGTTTCTTACTCTTTAGTCTATTTTTTTATCCCTAGAGGGGTTTCATTTATTTCTCTTATTACCATTACTTATAGTTTCGAATTGATAATGTTATTTTTTAATCGACTTCAAAATAAAAAAAATATATGTAATAACGTATGAAATAACTCTAATCTGACCCTGTCTTGAAGTCAGCGATCAATTCATCAATAGCCGCGTACTGACTGAACGAGCAACCTTGCGAGGCTGCCTCGAGTGGTTGCCGTGCGAAGATTTCTTCGGTCAGTCAGTACGCGGCTTTTATGAAATATTCCTTCAGACATAAAATAATCATCTTATTATTACTTCAAGATACAAAAATTTTGATCAAAAAGAAGGTATTAGATTTTGATTAGCAGGGATTGTAAAGGAAAAACTTGTTATCAGCCATAACGTTTATTCCAAAGAGAGTGTTGCCAGTCTAGAATTTATACCATTTTTTTTTTCAGTTGTCATCTTTTCTATAGAAGTTATAACGTTGTCGTAGGATGTCGGCATCGACAATAAAAGGTATCGAATCATATCCATTTCATCAATCACGCAACCGATGGCGTTTAATTCGCCGACTAAGGAGTCAAATCTCAAGAAATAATCTTTAAGATGTTCATCGTCACGACATCGTAATGATATTAGTTTGCGTTTTATGTGCAGTTTATTGAAAATACTTTTCCTCTCAAACACGTCTTCGAGCTTCACCCAACATGTCTACCGCAGTTTTACAATTTTTGACAATTTCGATGAATTTGTCGCTTAAACATTGTACTAACCATGATCTTGCCTTGGCGTCCCTGACACCCGTTTCTGCAGTCTTTTGCTCACCAGCACAGAGTACATTTGCCAAACCTTTCTCTTCAAGGAGCAGTTTTACACGGAATTTTCATGTTCGGAAATTTGATGTTTCTTTCTTGTTTGATGTTTTGGTAGCTCTTGCGCCATAATGCCGGAGTGCGGCAATATCTCCAAATGTATATATATGCACTTTACTTTTATTGAGTGATGGGCACAGTGGAAGCGTATTAGATTTTGATTAACAGAGATTGTAAAAGAAAAACTTGTTATCAGCCATTACGTTTATTCCAAAGAGATTTTTTTAGAAGAAAAGTCGGACTCATTGAAACAGTTGTTCGTATTTATAAGTAAACTAGCTGTTCCCCGCGGTTTCACCGATAACAAGTTACAATAATTCCAAAGCAACTCATAACAGTTATCATCACACTCATAATTATCATGTGCAAATAATTAGGAAGTTTACCCTACTTTCAACATTATTTAAACCTATCGCTGGTTTGCGAGAATAGCGACGGAACTAAAAATGATTGATTTTAGAGAATAGCATTTTTTAATTTCTTCGTAAATATTTTAGTGCATACCGCAAAATGTAAATGATTTATTGAGGGATCGAGGTGCACGGCAGTGCCCCCGCCTAGTCGAGCGCGAAGCAAACACTGCCGTACCATCCTTTACTGGAACCATTTCGCCGCATTTTCAGGCCCCTATTTGAGAACCCTTGGATAAGACCAGAACGCAGAAATTTTCGTCATCCAGTAAGCTATAATCACATACTTAAAATCCCAAATTTCAAGCAAAGTTTCGCATTTATGACACTCACTCACTCATGATCATCAGAATAGATCTAGTACTTCCCATAAACTCGGAGAGATTTGGTACAGAGTTAGGGTTTAATGGCCACATAAAGGCAAAAATATAAAAACTAGGATAATCGAAGATCTGGAGTACCTGGTGACCCTGATTAGAAAACACAAGAGCCCAACCAAACTTTTTCAAATTTCTTTATTATTATAGTTAATGTTGTGTGACTTGGCCGTTGAAGGGTACACAAGAGTACAAAACCAGGTGCTCCATGACACCATTGCACCAATCTGTACTTGTACCACTAACGTATAAAGAATATTCAACGGCCAAGTCACACAACATTAACTATAATAATAAAGAAATCGCAGTAAGGAACCTTAGACTTGGCACGACTTTGTCTAGATTTCATTACTTTTTAGAGATAAACAAGCAGCTCCATCGAGACTTGGCTAGTTTTTTACAGAATGTTTTTGGTGGGATCGACATTACTGATTAAAGGAAAATTTATCGTAGTATCAAAAAACATAAAAACATTTTAGAACTTTTATTAAAATTATTTAAAAATTCGTCATAAAAAGGGGGGCTTCATACATCAGTCTTTATTCATGAGACTCCAAATTATAAAAATCAACTCGCTGCCGCTGCGGAGATCTCGTCAACGAGCTCGGCCACCATGGGCTTTCGTGCTCTCTAAGTGCTGGTCGAATATCACGACACTCGGCTATTAATGACATTATCCGCAGGGCTCTTGTTGTCGCTAACGTGCCTTCCGTACTGGAACCAGTCGGTATTGCGCGGGGCGATGGCAAGAGACCCGATGGTATGTCTTTGATCCCTTGGAGTGTCGGCAAGTCGCTGGTGTGGGATGCCACATGTGTCGATACACTCGCGCCATCTCACTTACCGGCGACTTGTAAAGCTGCAGGGGCAGCTGCGGCCAGTGCGGAAAATTCAAAATTCAAAAAATACGCATCGATTGGACCCAACTATATTTTTGTGCCTTTTGCGGTCGAGACCATGGGACCGTGGAAGTCCGAAGCTCGCCGTTTTGCTCGCACCTTGTCATCAAAATTGATCGAGACCTCCGGAGACCAGCGGGCGGGGAGCTTTTTCCGCCAACGCGTCAGCTTGGCTATCCAAAGAGGAAACGCTGCCAGCCTTCTGGGAACCCTGCCGTTAATCGGAAGCAGCGGCAGGCTTGAGGAAATTTTCTATATATAGATTGTATTTTGTACATATTTGTTGAAAATCAACTTATGTCATTTATTAGCTTTAAAGCCTCTTAAAAATACAAATTAAAACTTAACAACAGTGTTTAAAACTTTTTAACTTATAAGTATAACACATAAAAATAGTTTTATAACATACAATAGTAACTTTATATTTAGGTATTAAAAACCCTGTTTTTCAAAATAAATGAAATCAAAATAAACGTGAATTCTTCAAAATAAGTAATGAAAAAAAGTCAAAAACAGGAACATTAATTCTTAAAAGGAAATGTAAGTAAAATAAATCAATTATTTTACATCCCCTCGTAAAATTCTCGATAAGAGTTTGGAATTATATTTTTGTTAACTAAATCTACTAGTCCTCTCTTCTTATTTTCAGAGATTCCGTTCCTTTTTTTATAAGCAGATTGCTATCTGTAATTTTTGTCCAAAGATTTTGATGCACGGCTAGAAACTTTCACACATTTAAATTCATTTTCACCGTAAGATGTTTTATAGAAAAAGAACCCTTTGTGGTCAGCATCTAATTTTAAAATCTTTATATCTGCCATTTTCAAATTCTCATTATCAGTATTTTTATTAAAATGTCTACCCACGTCAGGAGCTAGCGACTTTAATTCGTAAAAACTTCTATGGTCCATTTTTATGACTTTGTAAGGAGATCCTTTCTTTTTGCAGTGCGAATAATTGAATGTACTGATAGGGCCCGATTTCAAAGTCTTATTGATGCTTCTTTCAATGACAGAATGCACACTGTCACCTTCGTTTTGTGTGTGCCCTTTTATCAGAAAGGACAATGTCGAAAATCGCCCCAGAACCAACAAACATATGACTTACACCATAATTATTTACATATTTTATTATTCACGTGGCAAATATTCATATCAAACGGACAAGTGGGAATCAAAAACGAATATTTTAAAAGTATCGTAACAACTACTCACTCCGACATCTTTACCGAAATACGGTTAGTGATGATCCTACTGACTACATCGAATTGATCGATTTAAAATATAATCGGTAGAAGTGTAGTTAGTTATTTATTTTACTTTTATGGAATGTAAATTATGGTTTATTATGACTTCTATCACAACATATTTTTCGGATAATCAACTATAAAAATAATAAAAAAGTAGTATTCCCCATAATCAAATCGATTGATTCTATTTTATAACAACTAAATCGGTTACACTCAAACCGATTACAGCACAATTCGGAATGCAACCTTAGTCGAGGAGCATCCCTAATTCTTTCTTATGTCATGTCATGTCAATTTGTTTATAATGTTGTTCTTCAATTCTATTGCGTTATTTTGTTATTATTTATTTTAGGTACTTACTCGGCTTATAATGAAAAACTAATTTACGATATGGAAAGTGTATGTGTATTGTATCAATTGTGGAACTGCTGATGGTTTCATGGTGTTCGAAAACGAGCAGATTCATCACAGTTGAAGGCAAAGATCTGATCATGCAGCCATGCAATCCTCACCTTCATCTTCTTCAAGGGCTACTCCAGCAACAAGTAATATATTGTGATGTGCCAATTGTGGTATTCATTTAGTAAGAGAACACTGTCATATCTGAAGCAATACTGCCGTTCATAAAGAAATACAACAACAAGTCCCAATACAAGGGGTAAGTGTTTACTTCTATTTTAAATAATTTGTCCTTTATATACAATCATAATATCTGACCACACTGATTCACTTTTTCATTGGTTTATCATATGCCATTGCTAATACTAACTTAGAGCTATGACAAATACTAAAATGTATATTTTTTTTCTTTACAGGTAACCGCAAATTACCATAGTGTGGTGATTGTCATACATTATTCCAAGACAGAACCCTCACAGCTACCACACAGGATTCAAAGGATACAGGAACTGTGGGTCATTAAAAATGTTTGTTTGGGATGTGGTTGTTCATCGCTGCGAACTTGAAGTCACCCAGTGTAGGAGGACAGGGTAACCAACACATTATAGATGTTGCCCGGCACAATTTTTAGATAATATTGTAATTAGGTACCAATGTAGATGATGATCTAATAAATAATTTACTGCAAATCTCTTGTCATTTTTCATTTAACCTTATTAAAAATATATGTATACCTAAATGATAATGTGTAGATATACAAAGTACTTCACGAATCCTGAAGCTAGAAGTTACTAGCTCCATTATTTTTGTCTCAATATCATTGTACAATGTACATATTATAAAAAAGTCCCCACGCCACATCTGTCTGTCAGTTTTGAATCTCAAAAACTACCTACTGAACTGATTTTCATACAGGTTTCACCAATGGACTGAGTGATTCATGAGGAATGTTAAGGTCTAGGTATAATTCATTATGGTTTTAAATAAATTGGCTGAAATATGATGATGATTGTTGAAGATGCCGGAAAAAAAACTTGCCATGCAGATAAAACTGCTATCCCACGCGCAGCCGGGGCAGGTTGCTAGTATAACTATAAGAACCTATATTAAAACCACACAGAGCATTGAAAATTAATAATATTATTGACTACCTAAATACATTCCTACCTACCTATATTAAATGTCTTTGTTGACTACTCAATTATAACCTCAAAATCTGTTACGTTTCTTGTAATTATGCGATTTTCCCGCTTGTCCGTTGCTTAATTTATGTATGAAGTGAATTTATAGGTGATTTAAGATATTACAAGCATTTTTTCATTGCTGTTGGTTCTGGGGCCAATCATGTATGGACGCAGAACAATGTCCTTTATGCGTGATACTATTAATATGAGCAAAAGTAGAGACAGCGTACATGTACATACTAATAATAAATTATATCTTTTGCTGTCCGCAGCAGTTATCAGAATAAAAAATTATATCTAGTTTGGCTTCAGTTGTTAGATCTCTGCCAAGACTTTTTAAATATTCTAAAACACAGGTCCCTATTTCTATAGCTCCTCTATTTGCTTCTTAAGGTATTCACTTTTGAAACATAGTAAAAATTAGACACATCTCCCCTAGGACATGGCATCACAGCCTGTAAGTCATAAACTGCTACAATAGGAGCTATAACTTTTGATTCCCAGCTTTTAGCGCCTCAATGTTTTTTATATAAAGATCTTGTAAACTTAAATTAATATAAACTTGCACGTGAACGGTGCCTTTTAAATTTTTTGGTCCAAAGCTGCCATCTTTCTTTCTAAGACATTCAGAATTTTAGTAGGTACTTTAGACGCGTATTTGTACACGTTAATAGATGAATTAAAATGAACTTTAATTTTTCGAAACAGGTTCAGATGGCGAGCAGAAAGTGTCGGCGATGAAATTTCAGGGTCAGGAGAGGGTATCCTCAGAGCTGGTGGAGTTTACGTCCTTTGTTTACGAGAAAGAATGGGTCGTCTTGATGCTGCCGTTCTGCATGCTCCAAATCCTCCCAATGAACTCCACTTAGCTTGGATCGTTCCCCAATACCTTTTGGTGTCAGTTGCAGAGATTATGTTTGCCGTTTCTGGACTGGAGTTTTCTTTCACTCAGGTAAATTAGCGTTTCTAAAGTGTTTTCAGGATTAGAAGATATCGGTGACAGTTCACTTTTTTCCGGTTCACTCATACTACTTGCGAGTAACTAATATAATATGTTACAAAAAAATAATTTTAATTTCAATTATATATCATTGCAAAAATACAATACATATCGCTATACATTATCTAAGAAATAATTTCAATACATTAATATAGCTTGATAATTTTAAAAATAAAGAAATAGGATATCCTTAAAATACTTGCTGCATGATACGGAACGTTTACCAATAGTGATTGACAATGCTCGGTCGACACGGAAATGCAAAAAAGTATCGATATATGTTATATCGATTATTTTGAATAGGTACCTATTAGGCTTATTATCCAGGGAACGTGGGTGAAACCGCGGGTGACAGCTAGTTTAATATAAACTAATTATTAAACTTATCTAAAGGTTTGTTGGTACTAAACGGAGTGTTTTCCCCTATTTAAATAAATAATTAATGAGAACACTTCTGGTCTTCTCATTGTCCCTCACGGGACATGGGAGGATCTCCTTTCCTAGAGTTTCGATCGCCACCCGTGAAAACGGGTGGGTCCTTAGATATTTTTGGGAGTCAGTAGCTGGCTTGTAGGTTGTCTTGTCCGATGGTTTTCTGCGGGAGTCGCCACCCGTGCGGTCCGCCCTGCCAGATGAGACCACTGGCGATACCAGTGGAGGCCCAGCAGGAGCAGTCACCGGTTGTAAAACGGGCGGCGCTACTGTTATGGAGGTCCCACGTCCTCTGCTTCGGTATCTTCCTCGGCGACCAGGTCTCGCGGGAAGGCCTTGCGATTTATGGGCAATGCGCGCCACGGGGCCAATCCCCGGATGTGTTCCAGGGATGACATGTCCGCGTGCTCGAACATTCTCTTCGCAAGGCGGGCGATAAAGGCGTCCAGGCTCTCGACCCGTAGGTCCCTCTGGATGGTGGCATTTCTTACATATCTCGGGGCGTTCGTTATCGTGCGCAGCGTGAGACTTTGCTGTGCACGAAGCTGTCCCTTGGTGGACTCGCTTGTGAGTGCGTACCAGGCGGGGGCAGAATGAATGAGAAAATTAAGTAACAAAACCTCGTAGGAACTAAAACAGATTGGTCACTATTCACGTACTAGCACTAAGAGATACTATGTATCACGGTTCGTCTGAGAGATGTACATATTCATAAAATATTTGTTTTATTAAACTCTCCATGAATGTACTAAAAATAATTGAACTGCTTTACAAAAAACTTAAACCGACTTCAAAGTATACTAAGAAATAATCAAATCTGGGGACAATGGGGCCAAACGGGAACGGTTAATAAATGACGGAGATATGAGGTAACATACATAAAAAAAAACAACCTAATTGTGAACCCTATTTTTTGAAGTCGGTTAAAATACTTTGACATAGAGGGATTTTTTGCGGGAAATTGCAAAGCGACTTTGCGTTTTCGTTTTTTTTGGTGGTGTATTATCCACTAAAAGATCAATCCATGTGCACCAGTGAAGGGAAATGAAATGAATTAAGTGTATCATGACTTTTCAAGTTGTCTCAAAAAGTCCGTGAAGTTATAGCATAATGACCACTATTTTATTAAAACTGGACCGTGACTGACAGTGCGAGCTATGTGAAATTAATTTATTTTGTGATTAGAACTTATAACTCAAATACGACTAGGCTGTATGGATCAACCTTTGCTTGACTTTTGGCGAATATTATAAACAGCAAGTACTTTGAAATATCAGTCAGCTGCGCGTAGTTTTGAATATTTTTTTCTGTTTTTGTTGTTTTTCGTTAAGTTTTGGTTCTGTTATTGTTACTATTCGTAAAGTTTTTGTTCTGTTATTGTTTTATTTTTCTTTGAAATGCCGAAAAAAACAAAAAAGACTGTTTTGAACTCTCAAGCTCGGGAGCTAGTGGTGCGTTTGAGAGATTATTTCGAACGAGAGCGACAAAATGACGGCCCATTGCTACCGATTGAAAAGGTCATAGATCGAGTTGCGGAAGCTCTAGACATCGGAACAGCTACCGTTTCTCGCATCACAAAAGAAAAGTTTGGTGAAACTGGCAGCGAAGAAAAGAAATTGTCCACACCGAAGACACGAAAGCGGAAACCGTCAAAAACTGGAATAGATAGTTTCGATGTTGAGGCAATTCGAAATCATATGTATGGCTATTATGAGAGACGTGAGTTCCCCACTTTATTAAAGTTGACGAAATCTTTAAGAGAGGTTGGGCTGTTCTCTGGAGGTATGTCATCGTTATGGCATGTGATGCCTAAAATTGGTTTTAAATGGAAGAAAGTAGACAAAAGAAAAATAATCATGGAGAGGGGTCACATCGCGCTCGCACGATTTACATTTTTGGAAGCTGCGAAAGAAATTGAAAACTGGGACAATGTTGTATTCCTTGACGAGACGTGGTTAAACGCAAACCACACCGTAGGCAAAATGTGGACAGATGATACAGCTCATGCCTCTACGAAAGTACCAGGTGGAAAAGGTGAAAGATTAATCATATGTCACACGGGGAATGCAAAAGGATTCATACCAAATATGGTTCTTGCATTTAAATCAAAAAAGACGGGGGATTACCACGAAGAGATGAATGGTGAGAAATTCGAGGAATGGTTTATAAACTTACTAAATAGTTTGGAGGAGCCCAGTATAATTATAATGGATAATGCAAAATATCATTCTCGGCAACTTAATAAAGCACCAACGTCACAAAATAACAAATCTTCTTTAGTGGAATGGCTGAATAAAAATAATGTGACAGCCAACATGACGATGATGAAGGAAACATTACTAAAATTGGTAAAATTACACAAATCACCGGTACCGACATACATACTGGATGAGATGGCTAAGGAACATGGGCATCAAGTTATAAGATTGCCACACTACCACTGCCAATACAACGCCATATAATTAATTTGGGCTCAAATAAAAGGTGAGTTTAAACACATTTTTCCTTACATACACTGTCACCAAACTTATTTTAATAAATAAATAATAAATTATCCCAACAATAACACTAACCAATAAGTAGTAAATAAATCAATTCATTCTCTAGCATTATTTTTATTCATTTTCAGGATTTGCGGCAAAAAACAACACGGCACTAGGGGTGGGCGTTGAATGAACGAACCGTTTTTTTAGACTGTTTATTAGGCGTCAACGGTTCGACTAGTTTACAGTTCACAGATAAACTAGTTTACTCATGAACGACATTACATGCGTCGACTTGATTTCGCGTGGTCCACTCACGACGCGACGGAACGAGTGATTACGAAGTTTGCCGAAGCAATGCGACGTGCGTGCGATCCGCTTGCTATTGTTTCTTTCTCTTTCTCATGCAGAAACGAATACGTTCATGTCATCTCATATCATGTGAATGCTGTCAAATGTAAATAGACTCTATAACAAAGTAATAGATACGAATCTTTAATTGGTTAAATAATAAATATTTTTGAATTTTTATTCCGTTATTTGTTTAGTCCTGATTGAAATGCATTACGTGTCGGTCAAGGTCAAGTGTTATAGGTTATTATTATAAATTAGGTAATATAAGACAATGTAATTCAGAAATAAGTAAAAAACTGATTGTAAATAGTGTGTAAAAATAGTGTAGTCTGTGTTTGACTGGTTATTTTAGTGTAAATATTAATAATGTCGGTTCGTAAAAACAGCAGTGTTATTTGGCACCACTTTGAAAAAGACAATGGAACCTATAAAGCAACTTTTAATTAATGCAAAGACACCTATTTTAAGTTTGAATCGTCAACCGCAATTTGTCGGTGTTTGGAGGTGATGACCAGTCCGGTCTTCCATCCAAAGGGAACATTTCAATTCGCAGGTACAATTCGTTGACTGATAGTTGATTAGTAAACAAGTTTTTAACTAAAGGACATATTCCGATCGTTCACTAAACTGTAGAACGCAATTCAGTGTATGATAAACCAGTCGAAAATTAAACTGTTTTATGAACTAGTTTATAATAGACGGTAAACCAGTCTCGTTTCGTCGACCGTAAAAACGTCGACGACCCACCACTACACGGCACCACCGTTTACAGCAAATTATTTGCAGTTGACAGGCCGCCTCCAGTGGAGGCGGCCTGTCAACATGTTAACGCTGTGAACTGGAGCAAAGTCATTGAAAAAACTATACTAGATGACTATAATAAGTACATCAGGATAGACCGCATAAAAGATCAGGAAATGATCATCTCTGTCGGTGCCGATTCAGACACTACTTCTCAAAGTGATGACTCCTCGGAAAGCGATTAATAAATAATATTTTATTATATTCATTGTGTTTTATTAAACTATGCCTCTTTATCATAATAATTTGTAAAAAGTTATTTGGCGAAATAAAAGATCACTAAATAAAAATCGATTAGACTTCCTTTATCAACTTTCTCGATACCAAAAAAAAACGATTGGATATCGTTAAGGCGCATCACTATAATTGTCAAAAGTGAACTGTCACCGATATCTTCTAATCCTGAAAACAGATTAATGTTTCCAGAAGTTTAACTATAAAGTTGGAATTCGGTAAAACTTTCACGCATATTGTATTAGTTGTCTTTTTAGTTCATTTACTTAATAGAATAGCAGCCTTCTTCTCGTCGCGTTGCGTCTCGTCACGTCGCGTCACATCTCGTCTCGGTGTGAACTGACCTTAAAGCTACTCTCTGACCATTAGTCGATAAGTCAAATTAAAATTTTATCCGAGTGTCGGGTGTCATTAATACACCTTTGCTACCTCCTAATATATTCTATCTTGTCGGGCCAGTTGGCGCAGTTGGTTAAGGTTTACCTTATGCGCCGCAGGTCGTGGATTCGATTCCCACACAGGACATGCATCAGTGTGCATGAACATGTCAGTATGTCCTGAGTCTGGGTGTAATTATGTATATTAAATATGTATTTACAAACAAAAAGTAGTATATGTATTATATCAGTTATCTGGTTTCCATAGTACAAGCTCTGCTTAGTTTGGGATCAGATGACCGTGTGTGAGGAATGTCCCAAGATATTTATTTATTTATTTATTCATCTAAAATCATAAGTGATGTAATGTGAAAAGGGTCCGAACATTTTTGTATCGGAGCTGGCACGCTATGCCACAAAGGTTCTATCCCCTTAAATCTCCACTATGTGCTGTGCATAATAAACGTTATTTATTTGATATGGACTGATCATATATACAGGGTGTTGTTTTGGTCGGCGACAAGCGGTAGTACAAAATATATATTCCCCAAAAATGGACTTAATTCCATTAAATACTGTAAATATGTTGAGAAATACCTTATTCAATTTGAAATAAAATTACCGCAAAGTATGGTTACTAGGCACGTGCACAGACTAGAGCTAGGCGCAAGCCGCCATCGCCCCACCCCTTTACTCCCTCGTACTCCCGTTGAGTATTATGTCTACACTTTAACTTATTACATGATTTTCAAAAAAAAATATTTTTTTATTTTTATTATTAAAAAAAAATAAAGTATTTTTTTTATATTTTTTTTAGCACCAGTATCATTTATATTATCGACCCTGAGTCGCTCGTCGCTGACCAAAACAACGACCTGTATGTTAAAAGACCATCGCAAGTTCCTACCTACATTTATTAAAAATCCTTTTCTTTTTTGCCGAACCTATTACATTCTAGAAATCCGTAATTTTCTGGTAATCTATGGCTTAATCTACTAACACTATAAAATCAAAATTATAGCTTTACAAACCTAGAACTTTTTTAGCTGTATCTTTATGCCAACCGAACAAAAATATATGACACGATATTCAACCTTTTTTTTGGATCCAGTTACCCCCGATATAATCTAAAATTAGATTTTATTCGTATTTTATACATTTATCATACATTTATTTATTTCTACATTACAGCAATTTATTAAAATAAAGGACATTGACCAGATTTGGGCCCACTATTGTGTCATCGAGTGTCTCAATCAAATATGATTCAAAAATCAAGTCTTATTTTATTATGTTCACTCACAAAATATTGATATTTTTCTAACCCGAGGATTAAAAACAGAATTAATAATATATTCGCTTGAATTCCTTTACACTTCCGCACCACAGATATCTGAAACCGTACGCAATACGGGTCACTTTTATTAATATCGAATGTTGCCAGGTGTTAAATTAGGTTTATCGTAGTAAAAACGAGCTACATATATAGTATTTTTCTGTTGAATAACGCTAGTAATGATGAAACGAGATTACGAGAGTGATATTAGATATATTCGTCGGTTAATGCAGCAGAAATGCCAAATACCTACACATTTTATTTTTATTGACATTAAATAATAATTGTGTTTGATGACAATGATTATTTTCCCAACAGTATGTTATGATTAAAATAATAGTAACAAGTAACATAAAATAATTTCTTAAAAGTATTAATTAATTTTATGAAAAATAAAATCTTCTTAGTTTTATGTTTGGCAACCAAATCCTTTTTACGGGGACTTATTTTTGCCAGTGTCGAGTTATATTATAAATAGGTAAGTTTGGCAACTAAATCTTTTTTATGAGGACTTATTTTTGCCAGTGTCGAGTTATATTATAAATAGGTAAGTTTGACAACCAAATCTTTTTATGAGGACTTATTTTTGCCAGTGTCGAGTTATATTTTTAATAGGTAAGTTTGACAACGAAATCTTATTTATGAGGACTTATTTTTGCTAGTGTCAGGTTCTATTCTAGTTCTAGTTACAAAATAAAACATTTTCATATAGTCCGCACTATCAGTCACCGTCCATAACAGACATATTTTAGTAAAATAGTTGTCATTGTACTAATACTTCCCACGGACCTTTTGAGACAACTTGAAAACTCACAATATGCATAATTCGTTTCACTTCACTAGTGCACATAGATTTATCTATATTGGATAAAACTCCACTGATAATATGCAATAAACCTCAAAATACAGGAATTTATGGAAATAAAATGAAAACGCTACGTGACTTTGCAAGTTCCCGCCAAAAAGTCTAGCATACCTATGTTTAATCTTTCGCAAAACATTAAAATAAACACAAATGGATTTTTTTATAGGCATTACTGACTTACTACTTCTAAACCATTGAAATACTAAAACAAAGTATGTAAATAACCATTTTTTTGCATTTAATAACCTTAAATTCTGCATCAGAAAAAAGAAAAATACTCGTAAACCCGGGTCAGAAAATTAAAACTGTTTACTGATTATGAAAATATAGTATTTTATCTACAAAATAAAAAATAAATCAATGTGACACAAAAAAAATCGAAGTGGGCCCAACTCCCCTTAGAAAACGGTCATTCTCCTTTAAATATCTAATTATGATGTAACGTTAATTCACTTTCATAATCTTAATATATAAAATTTCTAAACTTTGGAGTGAGACAGGCCTGCCGTAAGTTCAAAGCAAAGATCCGCACCAATAGAACTAAAGATCTTAATTGTTTTAGGCACCGAATAGTATGAAGACCATCACAATTGCAGCGTGGTACGTATCGGTGGCATTCGGAAATTTAATTGTGATACTCGTTGCGCAGACCAAGATTTTTGAGTCCAGGGTAAGTATTAATTTGAAACCTTAAAATACTTCATCATACTATTAAAGTAGCAATATTTGTAATAATTTCACAAATTTATCAAATTATTGTCAAACGGTTGACCGTTTGACAATTCAATGAGGAGTTCTCTTATGACATCATTTGATGATCATGTCAAGGAATTTAAGTTGCGGAAGAGAGGTCTGCACGAATGTAATGGGTGTGTTCCACAAATGTCTCTAATACTTTTGTTTTAACAAGAAAGGCTTTGTTTATATTTGTTGAATTTCCCCACAGTGGCAAACCATATCGTAGCACTGATGCAATATCTGTTGTACGCCATTATTGCTGCCTTTTCACCAGCAACAGACCTAAGTTTCTTAATTGCATATATAAATCGGTTGAGTTTGGTACAAACTGAAATTATATACCCAAGAATTTTATATCATCGGTTTCTTCTATAATGTCATCACCAGCTTTTATAACTAAAGGAAAGGGCTGTTATTTTTTTCCGTATAAGTAGAGAACTATATACTTAGTTTTGGGTAGGTTCACACAGAGGTTTTTCAGATTACTTCAGACTCAACCAATAAAGAACTGCGTTGACTGTATTGTTTATTTCTAGCTCATGACTAATATTTTTTTGACTCTGTGGAATACTAATTAATATGTCATCGGCAAAAAGTACACATTGATGCTTAGTGATGCTTGGCAAATCATTTATGTAAAGCAGAATCAACAATGGGCCCAAGACTCCACCCTGGAGCACGCCATACATATTCTGTCTGGATATTTTATGGATTCCAATTCTTCATTAATTTGAGTTATTTCAACATTTTGTAGTCGATCTGTTAAATAGCTTTTTATCCAATGTAAAGCATAGAGCTAGAGCCCTGACTCCCATTTCTTTGAAGCGAGGATTGCTCAGTAGCATTATTAGATGACTCCAGAAGAGAGTTATGTATAAGCCTGGTGAGCGGCTCGTCCCACAGCCTCTTTGAACATTCTTGCGTTGGTGCATACTGCATATGTGTTTGGACAGGCCATGAACCAAGCGTTTCTGAGCTCGGACAGCAACGAGACCTCAAAATAACTAAGAAATCTACCAATGAGGTCACGTATACTGTGAACTGAAAACAGAAACGCCGATGATGAAACACTGGAAATACATAAACTTGCCCAATACGTTTCAATCAGTGTTGCCAATGCTACAGCAATTACCGTGTTCTACGGCTTTCAGGCTAAAAAATTACAAAATCCACGGCCTACGCTGCATCCCTGTAGCCGTAGCAGAATCTACGGCTTTTCGCATATTCTACGGTAATTAATTCTGGGTTGGTATGGTACTGACGGGTTACTCCGTCCCACTCACCCAAATATTCTTTGATAGGAGTTCGAGAGGAACGGCACCGTACGATTGTCGAATTTCGAACATTGGAGTAGCCCTTCTGACCAGGAATAACAGTTTAAATAAAAAAACCTATTTAAAATTATAAATAGTTTTTTTTTTTTTTCAAACAAATAGAGAATATTTGCAAACATTCACCAAATGGCGCTGTTTTAAGGTTTTTATTGTTAAAAACGTTTAATTAAAACATTTAATTAATGTTAATTACACGTAACATTTTTTAAGCAGTGACACGGCCCGCCTTTGTTCTTTTTCCATATAAACACGGCTTTTGTACCTCATGTACACGGCCGCCTAAAAATTTGCATTGGCAACACTGGTTTCAATTCTTCATTTATATTGCCCACTTATTATTTATATAAGATCTGCTGTAAATTCGAAAAAAAATAATTTCGTTAGCGATATTGCTTAGCTTCCTTTTTAGAGGGCCTTGTCTTGTCTTGTGTGGGAATTGTCCGTAAATAGGAATTAAATACAACAATTGATCCACAGATCAATTGTTGCATTTAATTCCTATTTACGGAAACGATCGATTGCTACATTTTGGGTATAGTTGTTGTTACGTTCATGCTGCGTTACTTCAATAGTTCAAAATCAGTCACTTATGAACTAATTAGACCTTTAAATCGTTCTTCATCCATTATTAACAGTTATTACTCAAACAAAAACAAGATAATTGAGAGGATTTATCGCGAAATACCACGTAAAAACAACCGCATAAAAGGAATGAACTCTGTACGCACGCGAAAACAGTTTTTATTGGTATTATTATTTTTGACCTATTTTAGGATTTGCAAATTTCACCATACGTACGTGGAAAGTATTAAGCTCCGAGTTGTGAATTTTGTTAGTGCAAGTGAACAAAGTCGAAAAGTGACATCTTCCGTGTTCCTACATTTTTCAACACACTCCCTCGTAAAGTCTGTTTTTAACCTCGCAAGTGTGTTGAAAAACGTCGTATGACACGCGTGTGTATTAGTTATTACACTCTCGGCTCCCTTATCGCTTAATACCGCCTGGAGTTTTAATAACCAACGTTGCACACATGTATCATAATGTACTATTATTGCACGTGTTCCAATTTGACGAATTTTGGGTTGCCACAGCGGGATAAAATTTCATGGGAGAGGGATGGCATTTGTGGATATCGTTTTTCACATCAGCTTGGGATTTCTATGAAAACCGAGGAAATTACATTCAATACCCATACAGCCTGCATCAGTCGACCAAAGGATCAGCACAGGGTTTACAGTTTACAGTATCGGATTCCTTTATAGGCTTAAGTACACACACGTAATTGAAGACCAACTAGTGTGCCTAGATAACAAGGTTGGATGTAGGGATGAATCGAATCTGAAATCTGAGATTTCCAATCAATTGAGAGGCATAGTAAAGGTATCCTATTAAACTTACTCGTATGTAACTGCACAATGGAAGGATAAAATGCACCGCTGGTTTATCTGAATCTGACAGTAGTTAAAAAAACTACTAATAAGTCCGAATAAAAAGGATTTGTTTGTCAAAATTAAAACTAAGGAAGAATATAAAAATCCTACTAATCTAAATTTTTTTTTATTTCTCCTTCTTTTTGTCCCTGTCTCCTGGATTTTTGGCATAAATATACTTCTTTTTTGCAAGTTGGGGTTTGCAGCACTGCTTGTAGCAAGTTAAAGTAAACAATATAAGCACTATGGTACTTAGGTACCTTTATAAATACTTACTCTCTTTACTTTTGAAATGAATTGCTAAACGTTCGTTGAACTTCGAGTTCGTTGGCTAATCAAGAAACTGTAATTGTTGAATAATAGAATAGAATAGTGCCGATTCTGTTGTAAATCGCACTAAACTAAGTTTAGTCAAATCACATCACTTTCTTACAAACATTATTGAAAAAGGATAATTGATTTGCTTTAAACATGGTTTATAGATAGATAGATTGATAATACTTTATTACTACACCAAACAATAATATTACAAACAAAACTTAAAAATAATAAAGTGTTACAATGGGTTACAAATACTTATCACTAAAAGTGAAGTGGTTTACTTTATGGTTTTATATTTATGAGTTTGATTCAGCACATTTAGGTTTCCATAAGCATGCAAATACACATTATTATTAAATACAATCAACAAACAATGTAGATGCTTGATGAGCCATTAGAAGCAATATATCACGAGCACTATTCGCGTAGAAAAACAAAATTCTCAAGCGGTTGGAAAGATTTGTTGCATTTAGGACATTTTTTCTATAGAACTGCTTTCGATCAGGCGGGCCGTATGCTTATTTGCCACCTTAGTGGTATAAAAAAAATAACACTCGAGTGAATATTGTTTGATTCAATACTTGCATTATAGTCACTGGTCGTAGGTTATTCTATTATTTACCCATGTTCAAGGAGGAAGCTTAGATTACGTATAGTGTAAATAGAAGTCTGCGAGCTTTATGTAAAGCCTTTATCTGCAATTGTCTACGGTCGACTGGGTCAATCTCTATAGATGTTAGTAATCGCCTGTCCAACAATTGCTTGTGGTTTGCAAGTCATGCTACACACGGAGGCGTATTAGGTAGGTACTTAGGTATTATGTTCGCCTTGAATCCCTATGTTTCCGAAACATAGCTCAACGTGGTCATGGCTGAATTTATAAGTCAATAAGAATGAAAGAATATCATTTTAATCAAATTTTCATATAAATATATCAAACTGTTAATACATACTAATAATCCCAACAACCCAGTATTATTTTGAGTCCTAATCAATGGAACTTTTTCAAAACACATTCCTTGTCTCAGAGCCAACTTTAACAGATTTTTTATATTTAACATCAATTACTAATGACAGTAAATAATCTTTCGATTTTGACAAAAATTCCTTCCTGATTACCTGAGAATTATTTTTATATAATAGTTTTTTATGACCAAAATCTTTAAGATTTCTTGTATTGAGTATATCAATCATTTAGTTTCTTGATAAACTCTACTGTGCTTTCTGAATTTAGAAATGCGGGAATATTCAAGGATTTTCTACAAAATTCTAAAGCCTTAGCTACACTTGTGCTTAAGAGCTGCGATGCTAATTTCACATTCATTATTTGATTTTTGAAATCAATATGCCTATTTGTTAGTTTATTTGCTTAGTGTAAGCAATTTCTACCTGCAAGCTGTGTAATTTTGTAAAAACTGCCACTTAATCGCATTTTCATCTCTAGTATATATATTTTTTTTATTCAAAGGTGTTTCTCATTAGCTTAAGCATGTGACACGCGTTTAAAGACACAAAACATCAAAATTAGCAGAGGGGTGTTTGTTTGTTTTTAAGTTATTAAAATCATGCAACTCGCATCCTAAGTTTTTCATTGTTGCGATATTACTTTTGCAGCCATCGAATGTGACACAACGAATTTGCACACCGATTTTGTCATTTTTCCATAGCATTTTTTATTAAATTAGCCTTCATATCTGCTTTGATACTATCAGTGAAAAAATAGGCCAAAGGTCGTTTCCACGAATCGTTTATGGCAACTACCATAAAAACATAAGCTTGTGTTGCTATTTGGCTGCTGTCATCACTATCTAAACCCATGTCTACGAGGCTCTCATAGCGTTTCCCAGTCCAATTTTTTTGCCTTATAGACATTTCATCGGCAACCAAAGCGCACATGACAATTTTGTCGCTGAGTTTTGCTTTTTCTTCAAGCCTATTTAAAGTTTCAGCGCAAAATCCAGGCTCCGCATCTACACTTCGATACCACTCGTATAATGTTTGTGGGTGTGGCAAACAGGTATCAAACATTTTGCGAACATATTTATTCTTGATAAATCTAAAAAAACTTTGTCATCGATAGATTTATTCGTTTGAAGCAATAATTAATATTATATAGGGTCACTAGTACTACTGGTAGTACTAGAGATACAAAGTTGTACTACCAGTTGAACTACTCAGTAGAACTACTAAACCGGCGGGGTGTATGTCTAGTGCCGCCATAAGAACAAATAACAAAAAAATAAATAAAGTGCCTCCATACGAGAAATGTCTTTACGGAACCCTTTGCGTGCGAGTCCTACTCACACTTGGCCGGTGTATTGGCTATGCTATGAATAGTTACTATGAAATATATCAATATAGCAACGTAATCTACGTACTTATTTCTAACAGGCAATGGAATTCTTCGTATACGCAGCGATGCTAGCGGTGGCCATGCTGATCTTCCTACAAATGGCGCAGGGTTATCAAACAAGAAGTATAGAAGGCGATGGCTCCTCGGCAGAAAATCTCCCTTTGTTGCATCATCGTTCTAGAGTAATATTAATTATTATATCATAACTACATACCACAGATTATAACTCTATGCTACATACAGTATTACCCAACTGATATGGCGCGTCGTGAATATTCGTTCGCACAGAAAAGAAAGTATGGCCCCGAAGATTAACAAAAGAATGCTTAAAACTTACAATCAACCTTATATCACTACTATAAGGTTCATAATACACTGAAGCTGTTAGTTCCGTCCGTCTCACTCGCAAGTCACGCCGCGCGCGCTAACATGGCAGCAGCTGCCGACCAATAGCGATTAGCGCGCTTTGAAAATGTATCTTCTGCGCAGGTACATCGGTAAGCCATATTAGTTGGGTACTACTGTACCTACCTTTATTTTTAGGTCATTCAGGATTAAACATAAAACGTTGAATCATTATTGTAAGCTTTAAATGTGTGTACAATATGCGTGCCTCTTCCATTACTTCGATTTGATATTGTTTTTGTTTTTTGATATTTACTGTTGAGGGATGAAACTTATATGTTTAGGACATCGAATATGTTATTCATCATTTCTATAAATTATAATAAATATCCTGGGATATTCTTCACACACAGCTATCTACTTCAAAATTAAGGAGAGCTTGTACTATGAAAACCAGATAACTGAAATACTACATATACTACTTTTTGTTTGTAAATACATAGCTCAGCACACATGATCCACTACGCTTTCTGGCCTGGCTCAATTCTGCTGTATGTTTTGCTTTGATACCAGCAAAAACAGATGGGCAGTAAATTTGAAACGCGTACTTCACACGCTTTTTTATGTCTGTTTCTCAGTCACAGTTGGAATAAATTTCAAATCTTTCTCTTTTTGTTTCTAAATCTTCTATTTATTTCCAAGAAACTTGTTTGTCATAATTGAAAAGAAATTTTTCCTTGTAAATTTCATCAAGTGCGGAACGTCCCATATGCTTCTGTTCTTGTAACATAAAATATGGTTTCTCTGCTGTAATTGTTTTCACTTCTTTTGCATACTTATCAAAATTTGAGCACTGCTCTGAAACTATTGCTTGTATTTCTATTCCAATGTTAGATAGTTCGTCTAACCAAGCTTCTCGTTCTTCGTCATGTTTAGGTAAAGTTAAGAAGGAATACGAAACCGGTTGTTTTCTATTCACTACTATACCTCGTAGCATTATTACAGAGGCGTGTGAGGCGATTTATTTTATGATTGCACTATTAATATTATGGAGGCCAATTATTTCATCTCTTTTAGTATCGCAATGTAAATGCCGTTTAAATACCATTTCGTGATCGAGAGGAAAATTACTAAATTTATAATTTCAGGTGATATCAGTGCATTCGTTATCGACTACAACGACTCGAGCATTCAACGGGGACGTGAGCAGTGCAGCTTCGTGTCTTGGGAAGATGGAACGTGCACGCACAACTGCCTGGCCGCCCAGTGCTAACGTAAACCTTGGCACACCAAGCACAGACGGAAAAGGAGTGACGTCTTTAGCTCAATAATATATACAGGTCGTTGTTTTAGTCAGCGACGAGCGACTCAGGGTCGATAATACATGTGATACTGGTGCTAAAAAAAATATAAAAAAAATACTTTATTATTTATAATAATAATAATAAAAATAATATTAATTGGAAAAACATGTAATAAGCTAAATTTTAGACGTAATACTCAACGGGAATGCGAGGAAGTAAAGGGGTGGGGCGATGGCAGCTTGCACCTAGCTCTAGTCTGTGCCGTGCCTAGTGAACATACTTTGCGGTAATTATATTTCAAATTGAATAAAGTATTTCTCAACGCATTTACAGTATTTTATTGAAATAAGTCCATTTTTGGAAAATGTATTTTTTGTACTACCGCTCCTGGGTCGCTTGTCGCCGACCAAAACAACAACCTGTATACAGGTTGTTGTTTTGGTTAGCGACGAGCGACCCAGGGTCAATAATACAAATTATACTGGTGCTAAAAAAAATATAAAAAAATACTTTATTTTTTTTTACTAATAAAAATAAAAATAAAAAATTGAAAATCATGTATGTAATCAATAAGCTAAAGTGTAGACATAATACTCAATGGGAGTACGAGGGAGTAAAGGGGTGGGGCGATGGCGGCTTGCGCCTAGCTCTAGTCTGTGCACGTGCCTAGTAACCATACTTTGCAGTAATTTTATTTTAAATTGAATAAGGTATTTCTCAACATATTTACAGTATTTAATGGAATTAAGACCATTATTGGGGAATATATATTTTGTACTACCACTCCTGGGTCGCTTGTCGACGACCAAAACAACACCCTGTATATATAGATCAGACTGGATGACTGGACTGGACTTTGCCTACTCCAAGTAACCGTAGAATCGTGAACTCAATTACAAAGCATTAAGGTGCAGATTTTGTAACAGAGGATAGAAAACTGCATGCATGTGCCAATTACATTACATTTTCAAAAGTTATCACAATAAGCCAACTTTAGCTATTCATTCCGTACCGGCACAGTTGGTTGTCACGTTCTATGAAATATCAAACTAGAGAACACTTTGTTTATTATAATGATATGTTTGTTATGAATCTGGGCGGAATATATACGATACTCACAATCTGCTACTAAAAAGATTTTAATATCCGGATTGGACAGCACTATAATATTTATATTAATTATATTCTTTACAGACCGACTTATTATCCAATTAGGATTATAAATCGGTCTGTAAAGTTTAATATTAAATATAATTTATTGATACTAATATTAATCTCTCTTAAATCTAATAATATATCTTTTTATTATATAATAATAATTATAGATATTAGTTATGGTTGGGCATACATTAAATATGTGTTTAATAATCTGTGTAGTTTTGATTAAGTCAGAAAGCTAGACCTAATAGATTATATTTCCTTTATAATCAACATTACTAAGAATTATAAGATTTCAGTAATAATTCTCGTACAATATGACAATATTAATAGTAGTTTACGGTGAGTACAACGTTTTTTTAAATATGGATAGTTATGCGATTTACCACAATTTCACCAGTTCTGTGATAATGTGGCCGGAGGTGGTAAGCAACACAAAGCTATCTGAAACTGGCTCTCAAAAACAGCTGCCGGTAGGCAAATTTCTGGTAGTTCTTACAGCTTCCAATAAAAACGAGGCCCTGTCCACTGAATTAAATGCATTCTGAACGTCAATCCTACTTATATTATAAATGCGAAAGTTTGTGAGTATGGACGTATGTTTGTTACTCTTTCACGCAAAAACTACTGAACGGATTTGGATGAAATTTGGCACACAGATAGAATATGTTCTGGATTAACACATAGGATACTTTTTATCCCGGGAAAACATACCGATTCCTCGGGAATGTGGGTGAAACCGCGCGGGACAGCTAGTTATAACTAAAACTTAAAAATCAAAAGATTGAAGAAAAGTGCGGGCTGCATATGTACAGCTGCTTCGCACCCGCCTCTAACTCCAAAACCCAACAGTTTTGGCTCAAATAATGAAATTAGTCTGGTGTGGAACTCCCGGCAGCATACTTTGGAAACCAGCCGCTTAAAACTCCCAACGGCGATAGGGCGGGTCCCCCATCATTATTTTTTAATGAAATTAAATTTGCTCCAAATTAAATGGGAGTAATATCGGTTGGGACTGAACCTGAGAGAAAAAGGTTGTTTTTTTTTTCTCTTCTACCTCCAATAGCGTTTCTGGAGCCTATGTATACTGTTTCTCTTTCATACCAGTTCCTCTCGTATTTTTATTCCGCATACTGGTTCCTTCGTTCTCTATGATACACGGGACACTCCAGCAAAATGTGTGAGACGATTCTAGTATTTCCGAGAACCCACCGTGCCCGGTCATAATTTAAGTTGTCACGCCCGTAACCCCCAGTTTCCTAATTATCCTGTAGGCCGACTAAACATTTAAGTTACAGGCGCAGTTTCACCTGTTACGTATATTTGGTTCCTTGTGGTTCTGGTTCATATCTGGTGTTCACGTGGTTTCCGGTGTTTATTAATTTCCAGTGAAATGACAAGCTGGAAAAAATCCGGAATTTTCCTCCAGGCTGCTTCTCCAAGGTCCTCACCGAACGGTGGTAAAAAACGAGTAGGTTGTCGATCTCGTTTCCACGGTGCACGCCTTTCAAACTTTGACAAATTCACCAAACTTACCTAAAATTAGGTTTTCACACTACAATCCAATTCTCGTGCTGATATCACTATCTGATCGGGTGCACCGAGACGCAACTTTTAAGAGGAAATGCTGGTGGTGTTTATTCCACACAAACGTAATCCTCAGTTTCCTCTCTGGATAATGACACTACTAGAGCAATGATTATTTTACCATGCAATCTGTAGGTACCACTGTATGTCCCTCGGTTGTGTTTTTCTCCATAAATTAATTATTATAAGAATTATCTAGGAGCCTTCTAAAATCATAAAAACTTACCATTTTTAATGTCCTTATCAGACGTCCAGCGAACAAATTTGAAGAATATAAAAAAACAAAGGAAAACCGACGGACATAGCCATAGTTTGTAAGGTATCCGATGAATTTGGTGCTATCAAGTCTGAAGAAAGAAGGAACTTAGCGGCTCATTCAATATTGCCATCTGAAATTCTGTTCTCAATGAGTTTGATCTTGTTAAAATGGAGGTGGCGCCTTGATTCAACATTAGCCAGTACAGAAATGGGTTGTGACAGTATATGTTTAATGATAGATAATAATGAGTGGTTATTATGTTTGCGAACTATGTGGAATGAACGGTATGAAAAAGTTAAGAAATCTTCCGAGCCCTGAGATGAATTGTCGGAGACCATCTAGGCCACACATGCACTGGAACTGCGGGCTGCTGTTGCACGGGCACCCTTAGGTACTCGTTAATTTTTTTTTGCTAAGAAATGCAATTTTTTATGGGAAGTTATCATTTCTTGTAGTCCCATCCGGACATACAACATTGGCGTTTATACGAACCCCTGATGAGAAAAGAAACGTGAACATGCTGACGACGACAATGTATTTTTAAACCTCGTTTCCCCTTGTAAAGTTTTCTATCATCACAGATGGAACACTCGAGCATTGTGGGTGGGCTAACATTTGACATAACTGTTTTACATTATTTACACTATACCTGTACAATTAAGGTAAAAAAGCATAAAAATATGAAAACAAAGTACAGAAAAAAAAATTAAGTCACTTGAGGAAGATTGTCTAGTAGAAATCACTTTCAGTGATAAAGCCGCCCATTGTAATACTTTCACTATTATTTATAAGTTTTATAATTATTATCTATCCATCTATTGTCAACAAACACCGTAACAAACACTGGCGGCTCCTGGGTAGATGACAAACACAAACATAATCTCTCTGATTGG